>JAMJFZ010003384.1:8070000-8477500 GCA_026225945.1 Cricetomys ansorgei
ACAGGAGGGAAATTGTTAGTAATTGGTAGGTTTATAGATGTTATTTTTATAATAGAATGTTAACTCCCTGAAAAACATCAAAAAGTAGTCTCCTAGCGTAAACTCTATGCTTTCTAAACCTACTTCAAAGAAGGGTTCTAAACACCAGTAGGTCCTTTCTTTCCTTCTCTACTCCAATGGCCTAATGGGATAGATGAATCGATGTTTATATTTTTAAACCTGTAAATATTTTTATTTTGAATATTTTGTATATTTGTTGATATAATTCCATTTTGTGCATATGTACTACCGTGCATGTTGCTGGTTTTGATAGTCACTCTTTTAACAAATGTAAACAGGCTGGACTAACGGGCACTCTCCTTGTTTCATCCATCATCTTACAGAGAAAATACAATGTTGCCATTTTAACTGTTGTGTTTAAATTCAGTCAATAAATTCTGTTGCTCCTTTGCAGTTAAAGCAAATTCTGTTGGTGTTATTATTCCAGGATCAGTTTTTTTCCCCCTAGCCTTTTAAAATTTTAGGAAGTTTACTAATGACTATAAGGATAATGTGTGTGTGTGTGTGTGTGCGCATAGGAGAGATATGTGTGTGTGATGTGTGTGCATGTCTGTTATATACCTCTGTATGTGTGATATGTGTGATGATGTGCGATTTGCACAAATGTAATGTGTGTTTTGTGTGTGAGATGTGTGTGTGTGTGTGTGTGTGTGTGTGTGTGTGTGTAAAATGTGTGACTTGCATGTGTGTGACTGAAATGCAAACACCAATGAGGGATACATGTTTCTTCCCATATTTCGAAAACAAGTGAAAATTGTTTGTTTGGGGGACCTGCTTTTTTGAAAAAGAATGTGCTTGTTATCCTCCGTCCTGGCTCCTGAGCCCTTGACTAGGGAACTCTCCCTGCCTATAATCCCCTGTGAGAGCAGCTTATCTGTGTGGCACTTGGGTAACAGTCAAAATAAGGTCACCTGTATTTTTCCAGAGTTGTTTTTCGTTTACTTTGTATTTACTGACAGATTTTCAGGTCCTGTATATTACAGATTCAGACTTACAGAAGCTGTGTGAAGAATAAAGAACTTGTAGCATTTTGTGTTGGAAAATAATAATGGAAGTCCACGTATATTGTTTTGAAATACATCTCCCTTAAAACAGACTTGTGTATACCATGGATGCTTATCCTTGTTAACTTTCTTAAGTTAAAACGATGCTTAATTTTCTTAAATGACAAGAAAAGACAGTGCTTATCTGCAGAACGTGCTGTAGAAATAATTTCAAAGGGGGTCTGATTCTTCACAGTAAATATACAACAGGAGAGAAATGATAGTGGATAGCAAGTTCACAAACATCCCTTCCCTTATTCCTGCACCCCCTTCCTCTCCGCCCACTGTCTGCAGCAGTACACTCAAGGTGGCGGCTCAGCAAGGAAGACACGGAGCCATTCTTGTAGATGTAACCCCTGCCAGACCTCAGCAGACCTCAGACCTCTGTCATGGCAAGCGCCATACTGGAGAATGGAACTCTGAGCGTCTCATATCAGGGGTTTTTATTGATCCCTAAGCACCTCAGGTGTTCTATTGATAGCACACACAGATCGTGAGCAATCAGTCATCCTCCGCATGCATCCAACACCTACAGACAATATAAAATGCCAAGGCCTAAGCAGCCCTTTTCCCAACAGTGCAGAAAACAATTATTTTATACATAACTAAAAATAAACTTCTATAACATTTCTGCCTTTCTGTATAAGACAAAAAAAAAATGTTTTATCCCTACAACAGAATTTAACATTATACCAGCAAAACCATTTATAAGAGGAACAAACACAAGAAACACAAGAGTTGCTAATGCACAGAACCAAACAAAACCAACTTTTATCATGATTTTCACAATGTCTTTGGACAACAGAAAAACATTATCAATGTCCAGTTATCTGGAATTCACTCATGATCTTCTGAGTTCCTCCAAAGGGCTTAGGTCACGTCTCTGGCCCTGACCTCTGCAGCAGCTTGCCCTCCAGGTTCCAGCTGGCTCTACTCCATTGTGGCTGCTATTCTTTTTGGTCGTCCCATGGTACTGGCATCTTCAGAACACTGGGTCCTCTGTTGCACTTCCATCAATAGCTTCTTCTGGGCTCTTTTCATGGTGCCAAGCCTAAGCTTCTTTTCATGACCCCTTTAGTCTGGGCCTTTAACTGCCACAGAGGCTACACCCTTAGCAATGGCCTCTCCTGGGTTCTCTTCACGGTGCCAAGCCTCAACTTCTTTACGTGACCCCTTCACTCTGAGCCTTCAACTGCTACTGAGGCTGTACTTTTACCAGTGGCCTCTCTTGGCCTCTCACAGTGCCAAACCTCAGCTCCATGACCCCTTCATGCCTTCAAACCAGTACCACCTGGGTGACTCTTACAGCACCAAGTTTGGCTGCCAGCATAAAATACAACCTTGGCCAGTTCTAGAAGATGCTTTTGTGTGCTGACCCCGAGGAAACACTTTACAGATTTTAAGATAGAGTCTGGTTTGCAGGAAAAACAACTAGTAAACTTGTCTGCAGGGAGGATTCCCTGATGGGGTTGACTTCTCATCCCCATAGCAGATGTGTCTTGTCGGGACCACCTCACCAGTATCTGGACTGCTTGTAGACAGGTTTGCAGGGGCGTGGGGTGCAAAGCAGACTCTGTGAGATCTGGAGTTTCTTTCTCTTCTTCCTTGTCTCCACGTTGGATGACGCTGGTGTGATGTCATGCCCCACATTGCTGTGTCACTTGTAATAGTACACCTACTGTGGCAGCTCAGCAAAAACAACAAAGAGGCACTTTCATAGGTGCAAACCCTGCCAGTCCTCAGCAGAGGGCACCAACTTTATGGCAGGCACCGTACTCAACAGTGGAACCTTGAGTGTCTCATATCAGGGGTTTTTATGGATCCCTAAGCACTTCAGGTGTTCGATTAGTAGCACATGTAGATCACGAGCAATCAAACATCCCCCCCATAAATCCAACACCTACTGACAGCTCAAAATGCTAAGGTCTAGGCAGCCCTTTTCCCAACAGTGCATACAACAATTATTTTATACATAACTAAAAATAAGCTTCTACAACAATTGTCTTTTTTTTTTCCTAGAGAAAATTTGGAAGGCACATCCCTTCAATAAGGCAGTGAGGAATCTGCAGCTAAGAGATGCTAAGAGACTTTTCCTAAAATGTTGAAAACAGCAGTGTGGTAAACAGTGCAAATATATCAGTCTGATTTCTGTTGTAACAATATCTAAGGCTGGGTACTTTACAGAGACGCTCATTTAGCTCACAGTTCTAGAGGTCTAAGAGCATGGCCAACATCTGCCCTGGTGAGAGCTTCATGGTAAACAGCCTCCCATGACAGCCACGGGTACAAGAGTGTTGTTTGGAGCACGCAGAAGACAGATTCAGGTTGGTCCTGGTAACTCACATTTGTCATCCCCAGCACTCAGAAGGCAGAGGTATGAGGACCGCCAGAGTTCAAGGCCAGCCTGGTAGACCAGCCAGAAAAAGAATAACAGAGTAAACTCATAGGCATGTAAGTAAGGAGCACTGTGGAGAGGCTGGAGAGATGGCTCTGGTTAGAAGCTCTTGCTGCTGTTGCACATGGCCTGGGTTCAGTTCCCAGCGTTCTCACCAGGCCACTCACAACTGCCTGTAACTCAAGAGCTGGGGGATCCAGCACACTCTTCAGGCCATGCTGGGGACCTGCATGCATGTGTTATACATGCTTACATTCGGGCATACACACACGCACACAAATACAATGAATAAAAGTTCTTAAGAAGTACTATTTGTAACATCTGAAAATAATAAAACAAAACAGATATTTTAGTCAAAAAAGACAAAAGTCAGTTCTTTTGTAAAATATCTAACACCACTGATTAAGAAAAAAGAGGGGCTGGAGAGATGTCTCAGTGAATAAGAGAACTGACTTCCAGAGGACCCGAATTTGATTCCCAGCACCCACATGGCAGCTCATTACCATCTGTAACTCCAATTCCAGAGAGTCTACACCCTCTTTCTGTTCTGAAGGCACAGGCACACACGTGGTGCACAAACAGACACGCAGGTAAAACTCCCATAAAATGGAAATGAACCATTCTCTGAAAAAAGTTTTACCATAAGTTATTTTTAATTGAAGAAAGACCTTCATACAACATATTCTGATCACTCTTTCCCGCCCGCAGCTCCTCCCAGATCCTCTATAACTTCTCTCTCTCTCTTTCTTTAGAAAACAAATGGACAAACAAAAACCATAAAAATGAAAAACAAAAGCACAACAATGCAAAACAAAATTCATAAAAAACACAAAATCAGATACCATAATATACAAACTAAAGGCCAGTGAGGGAAAAAAAATGACCAAACAAAACATATGTGAGAAAAAATATGGTTGAGTTCATTTTGTGCTGACCATTTACTGCAGGGCGTGGGGCCTAGCCTTGAGTGTGGTCAATATATCCGGTGAGACGCCATTGGAGAAAACTGATTTTTCCTTTGCAAGTGGCTATCAACTGAAGATAGCTTCTGGGATAGTGTGTGTCCACTTCTTCTGGCACAGACCCTTGCAGGCTTGTATGTGCTGCTACAGTCTCTGTAAGTTCATATGTGAATCAGTCCTGAAAAAAAAATATTTTTTAAGAAAGAAAGAAGAAAGAAAATTCAGAGACTGTGGGAAGAAAAAGTAAAATGGAAGTTGGTCAATTGTCAGGCAAATTGATTTTAAAATCAGTTTAGATTTAAAAAAAAAAACCTTCTAAATGCACCCCACTTGCACAAACACACATATAAAGCAGGGCATGATGGTACATGTCTGTAACCCCGGTGCTCCTGTGGTGAAATAGGAGGCGGAGACAGGAATGCCCGGAGGCCAGGGAGCCAGTTACCCTGTTATACCAACTGGAAAACAACCAGAGGAGCAAGCACTGACACCCACAGTTAATCTCTGACCTCCATCCATGCGCTGTGGCAGCCAAGTACACTCCCACTCCCACACACGAGCACAAACGATCATCTACACACACACACACACACAAACGCGCGCACACACACACACACACACACACACACACACACACAATCTAAAAAAGAAAGAAAAATGGACTGGATTGTTTGTAAAGCTAATACTCCAGATATCGTAGCCAGGTTGGGTAACTGCACAAAAGTAAAGGTGGCTTACTGTCTTTTACAAATCTCTATGAGGGAAACTGTGGTACCCTAAAGCAGTAGAGTCTCTATTTGGAGGCTCTTATCGCCCTCAGCTGCCTTGTTCTTCCTGTGCTCCAACATCCATGAGCTCTCAGGACAATAAGTTGCTTTAAACTTTAAATGTTTTGTCTCATAACATTACTTTAAAATAGCCGGCTCTAAAGCTCCACCATTATTTCAGATAGCAGAGAGTGGGAAAATGATGTTAATTAGAACTGTAAGATACCATTTATTGAAAGACTCTCCCAATTTTGGAGACATAGAATTGTGAAATGTGCATCACAGAAGGATGCAGCATGCATGTGTACATGTGCAGATGCATGTGTGCATGTGCAAATGCATGTGTGCATTTGTGCATTTGTGTGTCCATGTGTGTGTGCATGTGCGGATGCATGTGTGCATGTGCAAATGCATGTGTGCATTTGTGTGTCCATGTGTGTGTGCATGTGCGGATGCATGTGTGTGTGAGAGTACACATGTGTGAAGCCTAGAAGACAAGCTTGGGTGTCACGCCTCACACACTGTTTACCTTTTTGTTTGTTTTGAGATGAGTGTCTCACTGGCCTGGGACTGCCAAGCAGGTCCGGTTGGCTGGCCAGCGAGCCCCAGGGATCTGCTCATCTCCACCTTCCCAGCGTGGGGATTACAAGTGTGCACCACCATGCCTAGCTTTGCTTGTCTCTTCTCTCTTTTCCTTTTCTTCTTTTTAAACTGTGGGTTCTTGGGGTTGAACTAAGGTTCTCATGTTACAAGGCCAGCATATACTGAGCTATCTCCCTAGCTTCTTTTGTTAACAGTTTAATGATCATATTCTTCCTTAGTTGGAGAATAAAAGTTTCTGTGGGAAAAGATAGTTTTTTATATGCACTAAGTGGTCAGACATTCAGAACAACTTAAATTTCATTCCTCCTGCTTTAGGGAAATTGTAATGTATTTCTTGTATTAGTGCTGCACACTTCTCAGGACATGAACACGAAGCCCTGAGCATACAGCGACAGGAACATATGTGTGGTTATTTTACATGCTTCTCACTTGCGAACCGTCTGTATGCTGGACACCTTGCCTTCCTAAGTTGGCAGGCAAAATTATAGAACTCATCTTGTCATCTTTCTCTGTTAGCTGCTAGCACCTCAGTATTTCCCAGAGGACCCCAATTTCCCATAGTCTCAAGTCTTGTCCACTTTTCCAGATGGTGAAGTGTTTTAACAAGCTTCCAGCTCCTGCTTTGGCCTGTGGGACTGCCTTTCAGAAGCCTGGTGCCGTGTCTGGCTTCCTCAGCCTTTCAGATATGCCAGAGGCCTGATGTGTTCACTATGTCCACCTGTATGTGCCTTTAAGGGGTCCAAGAGGATTTCTGCTTTTGTATAGTGGGCATATAGCTCTACTGACCAGCACATACAAGCTCAATATTTGGTTCAAGAGCAAACTGACCTTCTGGTAGTGGCATTTGCCAGCCTGTAGATCTTAAAATGATGACAACAGGTCTGCAGTGCCCCCAGCTCACGGACTGGCATATTCTAACTGATCGCTTTATTCTGTATTACTGTTACTGCTTCATCTGCCTTTTTGTCTTATGCTGATGAGCTGGTATTCTTAGGGCTTGTTGCAGAATAAAGTATTTGTCTGGCCTTAGTTTCTGTTTTCTGAGAGAACCTGTAAGCCTTTGGGACTTCTCAGAAGCATCTCTGTGCCTCCTGGTGGGCCCTGAGGCCACACAGCGCAGTGATTTAGGATGAAGCTGGTTACGCTGGAACGGATGACTGTGTGGTTAGAAGGTTGGACTTTGAGTCCAATGCCATCAGTGTGACCTCTTGACCTCCAAACCCCAGGGAAGAAGAGACAGTGGGGATTGAGTTCAGTGTCTCCCAAAGAATCCTGTGTTAGGCATGGGCCCCATCCGTGATCCTACGGCTAGGTGGCTGAACCTTTGATAGGGCGTAGAGGAATCCCTGGGAGCCATGCCTCTGGTGGTTATTGGCGCTGGACTGCTCCTCTGCCTCCTTGTAGATTCCTCAGCCATGCTCTGCTACCAAGATGTGCTGCCTCCTCGCAGGCCCCAGAAGCAATGGGGTCACCCAATCTTGGACTAAAACCTATAAAATCGTAAGCCAGACTACACCTCTTCTCATCATACATTGGTTTATCTCAAGTGTTTGTTACATTAATGGAAAGTGAACTACCACAGAACACACGGTAGGTGACTTAATTCCCCGTGCCTCTGTACCAAAATCTCCATAAAAATCTCAGAACACTAAGGCTCCTCACCTGAGCCTCTGTGTTGGGAAGCACGCCAGTGTCTTGGGGTTCTGCACTCTTCCTCTGTGAGAGCACCCAGAACTCTCACAGTAATCGCCCTATGTGCTCTTCATCTGGCTATGCCTGACACATGTCCTTTCTAAGAACTGCAGTAGCATATGAAGTTCCCCCAGAGTTCTCTCAGTCATTCTGGAGGAGCCCTGAACTTGCAGCCAGTTGGTTAGAAGGCTAATACTAACGCCAGGGTTGAAGTGCAGCTTTTAAGGATACAGAAAAGCTTAACTTTATCAGACCCATAGAGAGCAACACAATTTTTATTTTTTTCATATTATACAATAATATAATATGAATAGAATCCATTTTCTCATACCTTGCATGCCCAACTGCTTGCTCTACAGCTAGCTACACTTGTTTCCTGGTTATGCTGTGAGGCTGGATCTCTCTGAACCTTTAAGGAATTATTTTTCCAATCCCTATTTACAGCTTTGCAAAAAGATTTATTATTTCTCTCTCTCTCCACCACCCACTCTCGTGTGTGTGTGTGTGTGTGTGTGTGTGTGTGTGTGTGTATGTGTGTGTCTGCTTGTATGTATGTGCATTATGTGTGTGCAGGTGCCTGAGGAAGCCAGAAGTGGGTATAAGATCCTCTGGAACTGGTATCATGGGCAATGGTGAGCTGCTTGGTGTGGGTGCT
Source organism: Cricetomys ansorgei (assembly GCA_026225945.1). NCBI lineage: Eukaryota > Metazoa > Chordata > Mammalia > Rodentia > Nesomyidae > Cricetomys > Cricetomys ansorgei. Next base: position 8,078,178 of record JAMJFZ010003384.1, read on the forward strand.
GGGGCCCACAGATTGACCAATGGGAAACAAACTTGGGTCCTACAGGTCCTCCTCTGGTCAACAAGTGCTCTTAACTGCTGAGCTGTTTCTCTACCCCCTATTAACAGCTTTAACTGGAGATTCTTCGATGTGCTTCCAGGAACTGACTGCTAAAGTGGCTGTCCAGCACCCAGCTGAAGATCTACAGAGATGGGGCTCCAAGGGGCTAGAGATCCACTTAATCCCATTCCATCCTGGGTACCCATAGGCTAGCATGACAGAGGAAAAAACACAGAGCCTCCCTGGGAGGGAGCACCTGGGTCTGCCTGTCTATAGAGCTAGAAAGAGCAAGCAGGGTGACACAGTGCTTTAAAATCTTCTGCTTCTAGCCACCCATTTGATGGACAGGGAGGTGGGGCTTCTGGTGGAGTCTGTGTTGGGACATCTAAGGAGGGGTTCTCTGCAGCCAGCACTGAGGTGGAGGAGGGCTTGGCTGTGTTGTTGGAGGTAAAGGGGACCTCAGCCTCAGTCTCTGACTTCATGGGTATGGACTGCACTCTGCCTCTGGTGTTTGGGTTGATGCTCTGAAACATCTGAGAAGTGCAGAACAGAGCATCTCCACTGTGAAGGCTCAGCATCGAAGAGTCCAGCTGAATTCAAAACCCATTTACCTTCATCATAAGGACTTCAAGAATGAGAGAGAAGAGCCACCATATCCTCTAAACCCAGTTTCAACTGTTATAAATCTTTGAAAGGTTTGCAAAGGGGTTTTCAATATTTTATCACCCATTTGTATGGATGTGTTTTCTCCTCAATGGGCTTCACGCTGAGCAGAGCCAGAGAAAGAAGCTGCAGGAACCATTACCCAGAGGGCCCAACCTTGCTTGACAGCCAGCAAAGTGCTCCCAGATTTAACCCCAAAGTTTACCACATTCAGTTCTTCCCAGGAACCTTCTATTTTGTTCTTCATCTTTGGATTTTGCTTTGTTTTGAGACAGAATATCACTCTTTAGTCTGGGCTAGCCTCAAACTCACATAATCCTCCCGCCTCACCCCCCCCCCCCGCAAGTGCTGGGGTTATACGTATTAGCCACAAGGTCTGTCTGGTATCTGTTCTTCCTAAATTACTTGACACAATTTAAAGAACATATAACACCTCTTGCTAAACCATGTGTTCAGCTACAAGCCATATCATGATTTTTTTTAAATAAAAATTGACCAACTTATGTCATAGTGGACTCATTATAAGATTATAATGGAGCATCACAATGGAACTGTTGTCTTAGCCCTTAGAACACTGTGGCAAAGTGAGTTGCACACGAGCCCGTGGAGTCTCCATTGAGTAACCCACCTAGTCCACGAGACGCCGGTTCAGGAGACATATCCCTCTGTGCCTTTTGCTAGTAGCCTTTGGGGGAAGGGCTTGCTGGTGTTTCTGTGAGGATAGGGATGCAACTAGGAATTGCCATCTGCCATCTAGTCTTGCAGTGAGGGTCTAACATGGAGGCAAAGCAGATGAGCAGGGATGGGAAAGAGATTGAGGCTCTGGAGACTAGAGCCTAGCGCCCGCACTCCTAATGCTGGCTCCATTCTTGGAGTCTCTGGGCTCTGAAGCAATGAATAACTCTCCTGTTGAAAGTGATCTAAAGGCTGGAGAGATGGCTCAGGGGTTAAGAGCACTGGCTGCTCTTCCAGAGGGCCTAGGTTCCTTTCCCAGCACCCACAGTGTGCGCTCATAGCCATCTGTAACTTTGGTTCCATGGGATCCAATGCCCTCTTTTGACTTATGAGGGCACCAGGTGCACACATAGTGCACAGACATATAGGTAGGCAAAACATCCAGACAACATACAGTAAAATTAAATCTTACAAATACATAGATGACAAATAAATAAATGAATGGATAAATACATGTGATCTGAAGTGTGCTTTTCAGAACTTGTGCAAACCTTCATGAAGCACCTGGGACAGTCGCATGTGAAACTTGGTTCTTGAGCTTTGGTCTCTGAATTTTATCTGCAAATGTAATGGTCACTGTTGATTTGCCAACTCAACAGGATCTGAAATCACCTAGGAGATGCACCTCCAGGCACACAAGTGAGGGATTACCAAGATTAGGTGAGCCTCTGGTCACATCTGTGAGGAATTATTTCGATTGGGTTAAATGAGGTGGGAAGACCCACCCTAAGGATAGGCAGCACTATTCCCTAGCTCAGGCGCTAGTCTGAACAAAAAAGGAGAAGGCTAGCTGAGTCCCAGTAGGTGTGGCCCTCTGCAGCCTAACTATGGTCACAATGTGACCGGCTCTCTCTCACTCCAGCTCCAGGACATATCAATCATGACAAACTGTACCACAGAACTAAAACCCAAATAATACACCCTTTCTCCCCCAAGTTGCTTTAGTCGGAGCAATGTAACTAACAACAAGCATGTGGTTATATAGTCAATTGATGCCTTTATAGGACACAGAAGTGTTAGGATTCAAATTGGAAATGTGTTTCCCATCTCAGGCTTCTGTTCAGAAGTAGCATCACTAAATGGTAATGCTACTTTAGAGGTTCTGAAAACCTAGGACGTTGGGCACTTTGGGGTGGGACCTAGAGGTACGTTATCCCTGGATACTTCTCATCTTGCTTTACTTTCTAATCCACTGTCATGGGAACGGCCTCTGTTACACACTCCTGCAGTCACAAATTGAGCTGTTCTGTCATGATGGACTGAAAAAATCCTCAGAAACCGTGAGTCCAAATAAACCTTTCTTCCTTACAACCTTGTAAGTTGTGTATGGCAGGAGATTTGATGGCGGTGAGGCAAGAGCTAACAGAAGTTAGAAAGGTGGGAACTTCACTCTATGCTCTTTTGAAGCTGTGCCTCTAGGTGAGATTAAGGATGTTTCAGGCAGCTAGCTACTTAATAAAATCAGAAAACCTCTCCCATGTAGAGTTGATGTGGGATATGGGCCCACGCTTCGCTAGCACAGACTCTAGGAGAGCAATTTTACTGAATCCACAGCTGGGTGGTTGTTTCTGATTTGGAAGCTTTCTCCCCGGGCAGATGCAAGCCAGTTCTGCTGTGTGGATTGAATTTCTGAGAAGTTCCACACCGCTTGGTACTATACAGACTGCCTGTCTTCCCGGGGACACCTCTTCTGCTCAGACAAGTGGAGTGGAAGCTGCAGTCTGTTGCTGAGGATCTGGATCAGCACCACACAAAGTGGCTGTTTCTAGGGAAACCAACGGTGGACTTTGCCAGCATGTCAGCAGGCTTTGTGATCTGGAAAAGGCTGGAGGGAGGGAAAGCAAAGGAAGAGCCACTGAGCTGGAGCAGTGAGATCCGGAAGGGGGCTGCCTGCCAGGCCTTCTGAGGAGAATAAATCAGCAAGGCTGACTGTGAGAGAAGAGGGCGATGCTGAAAGTATGCTACTGCACTTGGCAGATTCGGAAAATCGAAGGGCAGAATCCTAATTGCAGTGGGCTGGGAAGTTGAGCGGACGGTGCGAAAGAACATGCATAGACTGTATTTGCATAGAGCATGCTGTAGGGCACATGGGGGAAAAAAAGGATAGGGGACCGATTTTCTGGAAGATGCGAAGTCTTTCCCCGCCCCCCTTCCTTCTTTTCCTTCCTCCCTTTCCTTCCTTCCTCCCCTCCTAAGGTCATCTGTTGAAGATAATGATACCATTGAGCAGAAAATACTGAAGTTAAAGGAAGAGGAGATGACTGCTAAGGCCAAGTTCAAGAGAAGGGCAGCGATGCAGGATCCAGAGCAGAGGTGGGAAAATCTCTGCAGGCAGGAGGAAGGACATCTTCTGTGATATCCCTGTTGTTGATGGTCCTGTGGCTGGATGGGACAGCAACAGAGGGAGGTGGGGACCTGGTCCCTGGAGTTTCTCTCTTCCCTGGGGAGCAGGAGGCAGGGCACCTGATGGAGGGGAGCACAGAGGTGACACGGCTTAGTGAAGGCCGGTAGGATGGCCCAGGCTGACGTGGAGAGAAGGACGGGCCCTTTGCAAATGTCCTAACAGTAGAATAGACAGAGCTGCTCAGACTGGCTGGAATGGGAAGTCGCTGGTTTCTGCAGTGCAAAGTCAGAGGCCAGGACTAGTTGTAGCAGGTTGAAATGACACTTTGGGAGCTTGCCTGATCTTCTTGTTACATTAGGAAAGTTTCAGCATGGTGCCCTGGGGTTGCAATGTTGCTCCAGAGCTTGTCCCCCACTCCATTTCATTGGCTCTGGCTTTCAGGCCTACCACTCAGTCCCTGGCCACAGCTAACTAAACCTCTGAAGATCAAGTCCAGCAGTCCCTCCACGCCCATAGTGTTGCTTTTCAAACGTCCAGTTCATGATATGATCTGAGACTACCAAATGGACACTCCAGAAATAATTCACTTGCTTTCATTAAACTTTATTATAATGTATTGTTATGATTATTTTATGTTATATATACTAATTATATAATTGTATAATATTGTATCATATATTATTAATTATAACTATATTCTATAATTATATATGATATATAATTATTGTTGTATATTATATTATCAGTAGATTTGTTACTATTTTACTGTGCCTAAGTTTTGGGGAGTTTTTTTATCTACTTATTTGATGGTAGGGCTTGAGACCGGATCTCACTACATGGTCCAGGATGACCTCGAACAGGTGGCAATCCTGCCTCAGCCCCCTAGAGTGTTGAAATTACCAGTAGGTGAGGACATGCCTCTCTTAAATTTTAAATTGAACTTTATACCAAGCCCATTACTATTTGTGGTTTCAGGGATCTATAGATAAGGGGAAGCTACTGAACAGTTAGAAACAAGGAGATTTTTCTCTTAGGGATCTACTGAAGAAGAGAACAGAGTATTTAATTGTTCTTATTGGTCATCCCTTGGGACATGTGATCACCTCTGATCCAATCGGGGTTGAGATTTCCTGAATCGAAAGAACAAGACCTGCTCTCAGGTCCGTCTCTCATTCTTGGGCTGGGACTATGCTCAAATCATTTCCCTAGAACCCAAAGAAGATGTAGGGCAGGCAAAGGGATAAGGATCCGAACAAGGGTTACTTAGGATCTTAGTGAGTGTGGGAGGACTTAGGGTGCAGCGCAGAGTTTGAAAAGGCCCTATGGAGGAGACTTAGAAGAGGAGCTGCTTAGATATGACTAGAGGACTCTGATGTGGGCCTTGGGCGTAGATAATACAAATACATGGTTGACAGCAGCGCCTCGCTCCAGTGTTCGTGTTGTTTAGAGAATCAAAAACAAACAATCCCCCCCCAAAAAACTGTCCTCAAGCTTCAGTTAAACATTAAATATTCCATACATTGAAAAGTTCAGAGAATATAGTAGCCTTCTGAGTCCCACGCCCAAGATTAGAATGTGAGTTGGTCTTCATAGTGATTCCTAAGCTCTGTTGGAGAAAGTCTTACAAATACAGTGCCTAGCATCCTCATCCGAGTTGTCAGAGCCACCACGCTCCCATCCTTACTGCACTTAAGGAATACTCTACCCTGAAGCCATGCGTCCTGACACCCTCAGGGTTCGATAGAGCAGCAGTTCTCAACCTGTGGGGTGCGACTCCTTTGTGGGTGGAACGACCCTTTCACAAGGGTCACCTAAGACCATCTACATGTCAGATATTTACACTATTATTCACAACAGTAGCAAAATTACAGTTATGAAGTAGCAACAAAAATAATTTTACAGTTGGTGGTCACCACCACATGAGGAACTGTATTAAAGGGTCGCAGCATTAGGAAGATTGAGAACCACTGCTCCAGAGGAGTACAACTGACAGAATGAATATATTTTAAAAGAGATTTATTAGAGTGGTTTATAGGTTATGGTTTGGCTAGTCCAGTGATGGGCGTCTCCCAGTTGAAAGGCTGAGAATCCAGTAGTTGTTCAGTCCTCAAGACTGAATGTCTCAGCTGCTCTTGAGTCTATGTTGGAATCTTGAAGAAGTGGGCTCTGATACCAGTGAGGGATGCCTCAGCAGCCGGATAGATGCACTTGACAGTGAGCGTGAGCACAGGCAGGCAACAAGCAATAGCTCCCTTCTTCCATGTCCTTATATGTGGGCTGACACCACGGGTATGGGTCTTCCCACCTCAGTGATCCAATGAAGAAAATTCCTCACAGGTGTGCCAGATGCTGGAGTCCTAGTTGATTCTATCTAGATGTAGTCAAGCTGACAACCAAGGTTAGCCATCACATATGTATACGTGCATATTCACGTATGCGTACTAACATATTTTAAACCTTAGTTCCAAGTCTCACTAAATTAGGCTTGAGGATGTGTCTATATTTAGATCCTGACTCTAAGTATAACTTAACTTCCTATGAGAATTAACCAACATTCTGGTTTAGGAGTAAACTCTGGAGACAAATGGCCAAGTCTCAGCCAATCATAGCACCCCGCCTTAGTCAAGCCCAGGTAGACAAATATTTAAACAGTTCTCAAATAAGACAAAATAGGAGCTGGAAATGAGTTTCCCTTTCCTATGTCTGCCTTTCGTTCACCACCAAGTCAATGGCAACTTTCCAGCCCTGTTTGGGTTCTGCGAGCTGCCCAGTTCTAGACTCACAAATCAAAGCCATTGAGATCCACAAAGCTAGCATGGTTGTGATTTTGTCCTTTGATGGTCTGCATCTGTCAGCAATATATGCACTGGGATAAACGTCTTTCCCAGCTGAGTACCTCCACATGCACCACATTCCAGTTCCTCATTAGTACTTGATTTTGAGGCTCACCCATGCGAGCAAGATACATTCGATCTATGCCTTGACTTTAGTCCCAGTCCAATGCAGGAGATATTGTATATCAACCCCTTTCAATCCTGAAGCCACTTTAACCCCTCCTTAGCTGTTCTGCACCTATGAGTTGTGTGAAGCTCAGTATGCGATTGAGAGTTGGTGTTAGCAATTGGGGTAAAAGAACTCGTCAATGGCTACAAGTTCCAAGAGAATACTAAATACTTGGTGAGTGGAAGCTGAAAAGAAAAATCAATGCAGTGAGATTTGTTATTATCCAGCAAATTCTAGCATGGTGGGAGATAACCAGCACACTCACTATAATTTCTCTGGAGGTCTTATTTGAAACAAGCACAACTTTGCAGGCACATTACCAATCATCTAACGAGACAGCCATTTTTCTTCTCCACTCCCTGTAAGCACAAGGGATTGCCCCTAAAAGTACTCGCCTAGCAGCTAATATATTAGATGTGCATGATTGCCTCCCGGAAGCATTTGTGGGAAGCAGAATAAATGAATTGATGAGTGCATAAGTAGATGATTATAGCAAGAATATTAGGTAAGATAAGCTCATAAATAAATTGTGTTCATTAGACAATTCTACACTGAAGCTAATTCATGGCAGGGTGTGCTTCTCTTTCATATATAATATGGTTTATAGTTTCTTAACATTGGTATTTTCCAGTGGAGAACCAAAATCAGTCCTCTACTCTCCGACCACTGCAAAGATCAATGGTCAAGATCAAATACTGTCATAACTCTTTTTCCTGATCAGAATATTAATACACAGATCAAAAGGACAACTTACAAGCTTGCTAATATTCAGTGGGTAGAGGCAGGGGCAAGAGCTGATGTAAGTCTGACACAATGAAAACAATCCACTTGTCAGTGGATCACCCTTTAGAAAAAAAAGATTAGACTGGTGAATGCCTTAATCTGCCTGCTAAAAGATTGTATGTAAATCATATGCAAATTACCCCACTGCTGACAGTGACTAACAGCATTTATTGTATCCCACATGCTCAGCTAAGAATTCCAGGGAGTGACTAGTCCTTTAGTAGTATTTTGAGATCTAAGTCTCTCAATGGCTTTGAATGAATAGGACTTTTAAGCATCTTGCACGGATGAGCCTTTTGTGTTCTGGGTTGGAGTCTTTTCCCACTTCATTCTAACCACAACTTCACTTCATTATAAATGTCATTTTTTCCTTTTGTTATTAAGAAAGCTACATGTCCTACAATGAAGGAGGCATTTTAAATGCTTTTCTCCACTGCTCTACTGTTCTACCTAGACTCTGTTTATACACAAATTGACAATACTTAATGACCTAACAGATTAAAATAGATTCTTGCAAAAAATGTTTTTAAAAACGAGTCAAACTTGAAATTTTTCTTGCCTGATCTGACGTTATTCATGGCTATCAATGCTGTCATTTTCTGGCCTATTGAACAATGAATTAAAAACTAAATGAATTTTAAAAAATCTCTCTTAAATTATTTTCAGATGGATGGGTTTTCTTACCCTCCAAATGCTGATCTGTTTCAGTATGATTTCATCTCATGCATTTTCAAAGCTTACTGTGGGCAGATGGCCCAGCTGGTAATCAGAGACTGGAGGTCACTGGGTGTGCAGGTACTGGCCTTATTCTTTAAACTACCAGCCTGATATACTTTTTTTTTCTTTACTGCTCAAATCATATTATAAGATTTAAAAATACCTTCTAGCCAGGTGTGGTGTGTTTGTAATCTCAGTACTTAGGGAATAGAGGTAGAAGCTACACAAAGAAATTCTGCCAAAAAAAAAGAGAGAAAGTAATGAAGAGAAAGGAAGGAAGGAAGAAGGAAGGAAGGAAGAAGAAGGAAGGAAGGAAGGAAGGAAGGAAGGGAAGGAAGGAAGGAAGGAAGGAAGGAAGGAAGGAAGGAAGGAAGGAAGGAAGGAAGGAAGGAAGGAAGGAAGGAAGGAAGGAAGGAAGGAAGGAAGGAAGGAAGGAAGGAAGGAAGGAAGGAAGGAAGGAAGGAAGGAAGGAAAAGGAAGGAAGGAAGGAAGGAAGGAAGGAAGGAAGGAAGGAAGGAAGGAAGGGAAGGAAGGAAGGAAGGAAGGAAGGAAGGAAGGAAGGAAGGAAGGAAGGAAGGAAGGAAGGAAAAGGAAGGAAAGAAAAGAGAAAAAAACCCAGGGCTAGGAATGTGGTTCAGTGGTAGAGAGCTTTTCAAGTCTACCCAAGACCCTGGGTTACTACCGCAGCACCACAAACAGACAGACAACCGCTAAACAAATGGAAAATCACCTCAGAACTTACCTAATAACAACTGGTATCCTCCCCACCCCCCAGAGAATTTGCCTTTAAGGGCACTTTTCACATGACTGCCTTTGACAATGTCTTTTCTATTAAATATAAATATATTGTTTATCCATGAGCATATATATTCGAGATGCAGATGAGACCCAAAGACCCACTAGGTTTAAGTGAGGGCTTTTGACCTCAGCTTTGTCACCATTTTGAAGTGAGGATCTCTTGCTATGGGAATCTGTTCTAGTCACCGTGAGGTGTTCAGCAGCAGCATCAGCCTGTCAACTAGCACCTCAACCCAACTGTAAAAGCCAAAAATGCTTGTAGGCACCCCCAAGTCTCCCTTGGGGGTTGGAGGCTTGGCAAAGTCATCCCAGTTGATAGCTACTGGATTGTTTTCTGTGAGACAAACGATGGTGGTTTTATGGTCTGAAAGAGGAATGTGAATCCAAGTGGCAGAGGAGGCGGCCTCTCGAGGAAGACTGTCCCTCATGCAGAAGCCGACCAGGGAGGGACTAGAAGCCCTCAGTCAGCTGGTCAAGACGGACCAGGAGGAGGGAGATCATCACCCTGTTATGTCAAGTTCTGGGCCCTAACCACAATCCACCGAGGAAGGAAATACACTGCGTGTCAGCTACTTTTCTATTTCTGTGAAGAGACACCATGACCGAGGCAGCTTACAGAAGACAGAGTTTAATTGGGGGACTGCTAACAGTCTCAGAGGGTGATTCCATGGCCATCAAGGTGGGAAGCATGGTGGCTGGCACAATGCTCAAGCAGTAGCTGAGAGCTTACAACTGCTCCACAGGCAGGCGGCAAAGAGATGAGAGAGAGACTGCGCCTGGCATGGGCTTTTGAAACCTCAAACCCCACACCTAGGGACACATTTCCTCTAACAAGGCCACACCTAATTCTTCCTTAAACAAGCCTACTAACTGGGGACCAAAGGCTCCAATAGATGAGCTTTGGGGGCCATTCTCATTAAAACTCACGCAGCATGCTTCACAGATGGTAACACTGAGGCCCAGATAGAGTAAATAAACTGCCTGTTTCCAAGATAGAGACTCAGTGCATTGATAGATGAAGCTTAATTCTACATCTCATCACCACACAGACAGGAGTTGTGTGTGCCCAGGCCTCCAGGTGGAAGCAGAGTGCAGTTGAAGAGGTAAGCCACACATAAACCCACTTTAGACAGGGATGGAGTCTATGGTAGGGGGTCTGTTCTGTCAGGGAGCTAGATAGGCCTCTTGTTTGATTGCTCAGAGGATGCCGAGGCTATATGCTCTGGTTCACTTCCTATGGCAGATGGAAGCTGTTGACCCCACACTTCCAATATGTCACCCCCAAGGCATGCTGGGATAGAAACATCAGCCGTCTGTTATCGACCAGGAGTGGCATGTATAGGGGACTTAACAAGTCAGGCTATAGTCAGAGGCCAAATTGTTTCATCTCTGAGAAAAGTACCCGGGACACATGGTTAGAACAAACCGAAAGGCTCTGTATTCTCAGCCATGTCTATGCAAGGATCACAGGGTGGGGACTGGATTTCTCTGGGCATCCACTGAGATCTCTAATTTTTTTATTGCAAGGAAAGCTGAAGACATGATGTTGATTATAATGAGGAAAACCCTGGAAGAACTGAGGGAGTCCCTGCTTCTTCAGAGCGTTGGGTGCTGTGAGTCCTCCCTGTGACTCCTCATGAAACCTTGAGTGAAATATTCATGTCCCATCACCACCTGCTGTCAGGTACTTAGTCCTCACTCTGACTTGGGAGAGGAGGACACTGTGACTTGCAGACGGACAAGGTGCTGTCCGGGACGATGGGGAAGACGTGATGGCGGAGTGTGCGAGGACTCCTCACCCCTAGGTGGCTGGCCAGGAAGCAGGATGTCCGTGGAAGCCAGGCTGTTCGTAACTTTCAATGTCCACCCAGTGACGGCCTTCCCTCTCTTAATGCTGGGTAGGTGATTTCCTCTGCCAGGGACCAAAGCTCAAAGAAATGATGCGTCTTTCCCGTAACTCAGAAGGCAGTTAGCAGCAGAAGAGAGCTTACACTCTACCTGGGATGGGTGGCAAGTGAGTGCTTCCATTCTCTCTGTGTCAGTCCTACTGAAGAAGAGTCAATCTGTAAGGCCTCTCTACCCTCAGGGTTCTCCACAAGACACAAGGGACTTCATAGGGAGGGGAGAAATGAGGCTCTGTGAAGTCTTCCTATCCTTCCAAAGCCAAGCCCTAGGAGAAATAAGCTCCTCTATATGACTGAATCTTGTGCAACTCCTCAGGGTACCTCTGGAGCCTGAGCAGACACACTATTGGCTGAGGCCTATTCTCAGAAGGGTATAGAACTCTCCAGAAAAGAAAAGCAAGCCACATGGCTGCCTCTGTATCTGACCCTTCAGATAAAATCTTCTTGGGAGCTACCTAGTGAAGATGATCAAAGTAGCCTGCCCCTGGCTTTGGTGCCATGCTTGGGCATGCATCTGAGTGGGTTCTGAGAGAAGCCCCTTTACTTACAGTGGGGCTATGATCTGTAAACCGACTTTAGGCTGAAAAAAAATCACAAGTCAAAGCTGCCTTGAATTTTCAAAAACCTGTGGAACACCCTATCTCAGCAGCACAGCGTCTTCTAGAATATGTGGTGTGCTTGTGAATGTGGGGCTGGCTGGGAGCCGTGCTGCTACTGCCTGGCATCAAGAGAGGATCAGACTACATAATATTATCTCAGGAAAAGAATCACATTCAGAATTCCAAATACAGGAGCCCTGTGGATAAATGTGCTGGCGGCCAAGCCTGATGGCCTCAGTTCAAACCCACAAGGTGGAAGGTAAGAACTGAATCCCAAACGGACCTTCAAGGGTGTGCCATGGAATGCTCCCGCTTCTCCACACACAAAATAAATGAGGATGTAATACAATGTGTGTGTCTGTGACTTAACAAGCATTTCTTTATACAAAGAACTGTAGGTTGGATCCCAGTAAATTGGAAGCCATTTGTGTCAGTGTCAACCACTGGCACCAAGGAAAAGTTCACAGGTAAGTGTCATGTGCAGAAGGTCCCAGAGTAGTGCCGTCCTTCTCAGCTACTGAAGTTCAAAACATGTAAAGTAAAGAAGACTCTAGGGTAGGCTCCAGTCTGGGCTCGGAGACTAAGGATCTGGGGTAGAAACAGAAAGTGGCATCCATCTCCCACACCAGGGAAACCATGAGCCACTAGGCCAGGGTCAGGTTGAAGAGTCAAGAGCTAGAATCTGGTGTGCATGCTCTATGTGCCATCAAGAAGTATGAAACACTTGAAACACCTTCCCAAAGACTGGTTATTGTGTACTCTGAAAAGGGAGAATCAAAGATTAATCACAACTCTCATGTAAAGAGAGTCTCCATATTATTCAAGTGTGTGTGTGTGTGTGTGTGTGTGTGTGTGTGTGTGTGTGTGTGTTTGTGTGTGTAGACTGTAGATATTGGAAGGTTATACATATTAGCATTTTTCCTACATGCGTGGACTCCAATGACAACTATAACATATCCTTGCTCAGCGAAGATCACATCTTTATGGTGCTGCTATGTGGATGTGGATGTGTAGAGGTACACATAAATCAAGTTGACTCTGCTTGACCTCATCCTGATAGCTAATAGGGTACTGATAAACTGCTCTTCTTCAGAGAATATGTGATTAGTCATCTTAGTCAGATGTGGTACCTCACATCTGTAATCTCGGGAGTCAGGAGTACGAGCAGGGAGGATTGCTGCAAGTATGAGGCCATTGTAGGCTGTATAAGGGATTCCGGGCCAGCCTAGGCTATAGACTGAGGCCTTGTCTCAAAATAATGATGATGATGATAATGATGATGATAATGATGATGATGGTGGTGGTAGTGGTGATGATGAAATAAACATAGGCAAGAAAAAAATTCCATGGTGAGTGTGAGATTTGGAGCATTTTCTTTGGCCTTATAAACTTGTTGCAAGGCACAAAAGCACTGTGTTGTAATCATAGCACACTGTGCTGTGGTCTTGTTTAGACCACTGACTTCATGATTGTCTTAGGGTTTCTGTTGCTGTGATGAAACACCATGGCCAAAAAGCAACTGGGTAGGAAAGGGTTTATTTAGCTTATACTTCCACACCATTGTTCATCATGAAAGGAAGTCAGGACAGGAACTCAAGCAGGGTAGGAGCCTGGAGGCAGGAGCTGGTGCAGTAGCAATGGAGGGGCGATGCTTACGAGCTTGTTCCTCACGGCTTGCTCAGCCTGTTTTCTTATGGAACCCAGGACCACCAGTCCAGGGGTGGCACCACCCACAATGGTCTGGGCCCTCCCCTAACAATCACTAAGAAAATGCCTCACCACTAGATATTTTGGCTGCCTTTTCTTAATTGAGGGTCCCTCCTCTCAGATGACTTCAGCTTGTGTCAAGTATAAAATTATCCAGCTCACTGATGTTTGTGGAGGATTCTGCTGCAGAAGGGAGGTTTTGTTAATCTCACCGGTCAACAATAAAACGATACCACAATTTTTGAGCCATATTTGAAGCAAGCTTTATAAAATACTAGCCAGGATGATGGACACAGGCCAGGTCTATTCCAACAGTTCCTAGAAAATGGTGGGGAGATACATTAGTCAGACACTTAAAGGCAAAACCCATAGGTTTCATGCTTCCCACATTTGTCCAATCAGGGGACAAGCATACATCCTCTCATACTTCCTGTCTATGTAGCTCCCGCCTACATGTGATCAAGTACATCCTGTGCAGTTGAGTTAACCAAACTTCTTGACAGAAATGAAAACACATGGCTTGTTATCTTTCTTGAACAACAGCCCCCAGCATTTCAGGAAGTTATCTGTCCTTGGGCACGTGGGGCTTACAGGTCAGAGACATTTTGTTTTATAGGTTTCACAGACACAGTAATTAAAACTCAAAACATAACTAGATCTCACAGCTTCCATCTAGAGTGTGTTCAAATGAGGGTGACTTACAAACAAGAGAGTTCAGAGTGGAGGGAGCTGTTGAGTTGGGAAGAGATCTTGTGATAAAGCAAGGAGCGCCTGAAGTTGCTGGGATTCCTGCAATTCACTCACAATCAAAGATTTCTCAGAGACGGGTTGTCTATTTTCCTGTTCCCAGAGTTGGGAAATAATCCAGAGCAGCTGAAACAAAAAACTGCAGGCACTTAACCCACTTCCCTTCCTTAAAACTAATTTCTTTCCTCCATCCCCAAACCTTCCTACAATCCCCACCCCTCCCGCCCCTCGCCCCTCATTCCCCATCCTCTTTCCTCCCTTCCTATGTTGCCTTTTTCATCGATTTACTTTTCCTTTAGTAGTGGGGATCCAATCATTTTTACTCTCTCTTTTGCATGTAGCAGGGATCAAGTCCATGGCCAAGGAGAGCTCCAAACCTAAGGCGCCTTCGTATTCTTTCCTGAAGTTGTTTACCCTACCTTGTTTCCGAGGAACCACACCGGACTTTAGTAATACGTCACCATGATGTGCAGTCATTTCCCAAGACTATTTGCAAAGCTGACTGGGCACTGACTGTGCATTTGGCAAACCAGAACGTGCTCATCAAATACGAATCAGGCAGGCAGATGTCACTACCGGTTTCCTTATCACAAGCTTGCACAAAAAAAAAAAATGTGGTGGAGGAGAGGGCTGGGGTGGAGCCTGTAGCTCACAATACTACCTTCAGGGCGTAAAAGCAAGGGGGAGGGGAGACAGGGCTGGAAGTAGTGCGTCTTCCTTTTATGCCTGAAGGTAGTATTGTGTAAACTCAGCCCTGGCAGCTGATGATTTTCACGAGTTGTTTACAGTGTTCTAATTTTTACACTCTCTTAAAGGATCCGTGTGCATGCTGATTGCGGAAGGTAATATTTCCAGCATCAGTAACCATGGCAATGAATCACCCTCCTCAGAATGAGTGCCAGCTGCACGAGTGTCTAGCTAGTAGCACCCCGGCATTCCGCTAATGAGCGGTTTCATTAACTATGGAAGAAAGGACGCTTCCCCTTCACATCTTTGCGTGTTTTGTTAAAGGCTCCTCCTTGGGAACAACATTTGAAAAAATTAATCCCGTTTGGCAAAACCTTGATCCCCAAAGGAAAACATCCCTTGGTCCAGAAACTGGAGCGTGCAGGAACATCGCTTTGAAGCCTGCAGGCTGTTCCGCCGCGCCCTGCTCCAGCCCCGGCATCCCTGGTGCCTGTTTCTGTTCTCCATAGAAAACGCTCCATCCGCATTCTCCTTTGACGGTATAGGAGTTTAAATATTTTAAAGACTTATGCTATGAATAATTTAAGATAAATAAAGCAAGCTTCTAAACTCCCTTTGAATTATGTATCGGGAGCTTTGAAGTATGTTGATGTTCTGTCTCACCAGATTTAATTTTTTCCCCCTGTGGGAAGACTGAAGTGGGAGTGTAAGTCACTGTTGTCCTTTATCCCACGACTCCTGACGAGTCCGAGAGGCAGCGCATCCGAGCCTCACCGAGGGACGAGCCTGACGTAATGGATGCCACTCCATTTGTGTGGTATTTCCGTGAACGCTGGACAGATGACCCCAGACCAGTGTTGTCTGTACAGTAGACAAGAACTTGATATCCAGAATCGTAACTGATGTCCTCACATCGATATGCTCAACAGGAAGGTTGAAGGGAGGTGCCTTCTCTGTCACTGTGTGCAGTGTGTTCATTTCTTTTAACCTTCTAAGGACTCTATGAAATAGCTTTCCATTCTACAGATGAGAAGACTGAGGCACAGAGGTTAAAAGTAACTGACCCAAGGTTACCTGAGTGGTAAATGGCAGAGCCAGAATTCCCACCTGGGGAATCTGAGCAGAGCCTTTCTTGTAGAAAGCTCAAGGGGGGGCAAAGGTTTTATGAAAAAATTTATTACGCATTTTCTTTTTTAAAATTTGCTTTAGAAATTATTTAGTCAATGGGGGGAGCTGTGTTGTGTGGGTATGTGTGTACCATACTGTGTGGAGTGGGGGGTGGTAGGTGTATGGGTACGTGTGTATCATGTACCGCGCTGTACATGTACAGTTCAGAGGACCATGTGTAGAAATCTGTTCTCTCTTTCCAACACGTGGGTCCCCGTGATGCCGCCCAGGTCACCAGGCTTGGCAGTGATGCCTTAACCAGCTGAGCCATCTGCCAGCCTGGGGGCACAGTTTCCAATCTCGGCCCAAGCTTCTGCCGTTTGTCTCATACACATTCTTTTTCTTTCTGCATTTCAAGTAGCACCTGCTTCACAGCGAGGCCGGGAGGACCTCAGAGGACTCACGTACGGGCTTCCCGCGCACTCTGACCAGCTGAGTGAGCGAGTGTGTGGAGGTGGCAGCCACGGCTGTCGCTGGAAAGGCAGGGCGAAAACACAACAGCGATCCTGCGGAGGATTAAATTAGCGATTACAAAATTAGTCACGTGTCTCAGAATTATGTGATCAGGAACTCCTGTGATTCAAATTAGTATTCATATTTAACTAGAGTATGCATTTAAAACACTTGTTCAAGAGCAACCATGAGACACTGTTTTGTTTTGAAAAGTTTTACATTGATGTTTTTTTGTCCTTTGCTTTTATTTCTTGAGACAACATCCCATGTAGCCCAGACCGGCCTTGATTCTGCTGCTTCAGACTCCCAAGGCTTGGATTCCAGGCTTGCCACACATGCTCAACTCCGACATTGCTATTCAAAAGCAAACATCCTATTCAAAGAATTGAACATAGTGGAAGAGAAAAGCTGACTCCTGCAAGGTGTACTGACCTCCACGCTGGTGCTGGGACATTGCACTCCTCCCCATTACATACATGCACAAGATGATAAATAATTGTAAAAGTCTCTAAAAATGGTGACAAAGCTCAGGAGTAGTGATGCTGGCGTATCGTTGCAATCGCTCCACTTTACTGTGCAATTGTCGCTAATCCCTTCCTGCGCCTAAAGTATACATTGAATTTACCATAGGCATGCATGTTACAGGAGCGAAGAGGGCACGGGCAAGATCTGGCTCCATCTTCAGTTTCAGCTCTGCATCCCCTTCCCTAAGAGGGCAACTACTGTACTGTGTTTTGCTCTATGCAAGTACACGTATGACAAAATTTGACTTACAATTTATACACGGTAGGAGATTAAAAAATAACAGGGCTAAGAAGATAGCTCAGTTGTTAAGAGTGTTTGCCGCTACCGCAGAGGCCCGAGTTTGATGCCCAGTACCCACACTGGGCAGTTCACAGTCACTTGTAACTCCAGTCCAGGGGACCTGATGCCCTATCCTGGCCTCTTCCAGCACTTGCACTTACTTGTTTATATCCCCCTGACCCCTTGCATCCCTCTCTCGCTCTCTCTCTCTCTCTCCCTTTCTCCCTCTCTCTCTCTCTCTCCCCTCTCTCTGTGTCTGTGTCTGTATCTCTGTCTCTGTCTCTCTCTCACACACACACATGAACAGAGATAAGAACAAAACAAATATTTAAAAGATAACCCTTCAACATAAAACAGAATGTTTGCAACGATTTTCTGCAGGAAATTATGTGAGTTTTTTCCCTTTAAACTACGTCATGACACTCGACTCGTTCTTCCTGTGATGACGTAAGATGTGTGAGACAATGAGGTAAAGTGAGGGGCAAGGGTAGTGTGTGATAGCATTGGGATGCTACACGGGAGTTCCTGAACATCAGCTCCTGAAACTGCAGACGGTGACCCGAGAGCGAGGCCAGCTCCCCGCGGGGGCAGGTAGTATGTACTGTGTAGATGGACTGGAGAAATCAACGACTTCCCTCCTGAGCGTACGGACTGCGTCATGCTACCCAAACTGTTGTCATCTAAAATTAGTGAATGACTGATCCCTGGAATTTCCCATGTAAAGAATTCAGACCGTGATTACCAGCAGGTAACCGAAGCAAGCTGCAGATGAGGGAAGGTTACTTCTCAACACGCCCACTGGGGAGGGACTTGGAAAAGGTTAAAGCACAATGACATAACAAGCATTACTGCATTAGCTACTTTCCTTGTTCCTGAGACCAAGTAGCCGACGAGGAATAACTTTGGGGAGCAGGGGTTAATTCGGGCTCCCAAGAGGCTACAGGCTATCATTTTGAGGGGATTCTGTGGTAGGAATTGCGTCCACCATCAGGAAGCAGAGAGAGGTGCTGGCGCTCAGCACACTGTCCCCTTTTATTCAATTCTGAGCCCCACCCCAGGGTGGGGTCCTATCTACATCAAAGATGTCTATATTCTCAGTCAAACCTCTCAGGAAACTCTCATGGACACACCCAGAGGTATGTTTTCATGATGATTCCGAAGCCCATCAAATTGAACATGACGATTAACCAAACAAGCATGGGAAAGTACGTTTGAGAGAGAAACAGGGCAAGAGAGGGGAAGGATGATGAATCTCACTGTTCTATCTCATGCTCAGAAAAGACTCATCTCTGCCTTTCAAAAACGATTCCCTACTTTGATTTTCCTCCTGGCTATTTTCCCAGTAAATAAAAAAAAAAAATTGTTACCGCAAGTGGACTAAAATAGTCTCTTGCTTTAAATGGAGATTTGTTTTTGAAGCAAGATCCTATAGCCAAAACGTTTCTTCCTTCATGGTTGTAACTATATTCCAGAATTGAATCTCTAAGTAAAAACACGGAGTTCTAGGTCTGCCCATCAGAAAGCCACAAAGCTACCTGCTTTGTTCATATTTTCCTTTAAGACATCTCGGCACCATTCCCTTAAAAAGTCTATTTCCATGTCTCTGCAAGTCACAAATGCTTACGCTCAGAGAAGAGGGCGGGAGAAACGTTATATTGGCTCTGGGCTGTGGAACAGTACCACCAGCAGCGGAGGCTTTGCACACATGCTTCCCACTCAGAACCTGCGAACGTCTTGGCTGGGCTCCATTAATACATACTCAGAAGGACAGATGGTGAACGGAGGCAGGAGGGTGCCACAGTGAAAAAGGGAGATGAATTAGCTTATTAAGAAATCAGCTACTTGATATAATGTGGCACATTTCCACAGAACTTGGAACTAGGGTTCAATTCAAAGAAAGAGGGATTTCCCAACAGCTTGCCTCTGGATCGCTGTGAATCACGGTGACTTTACAGACACCTCCCTCCTGTAGGTTTCTTACGCTGGCTCCCAGCCTCCCTTGGGCTGGCATCTCTCTGGGCCCTGCCTTCACCCTCCTTTGGACGTGTTACTCCTGGGCTATATTTTGATGGAGGTGATGCGCATGGACCGGCAATCTGGCTGATTGTTCGGGCGTGGTGCTGGGCTGGAGAGACTGCGGAGAGACTTGCATTCTCCTGCAGCTTAGAGAACAGAGGAGACAAACAGAGGAAGATGTCAGTTTGTGACAAGACAAACTAATCCGTGTAACAGCCAGAATTAAGCCCCCGGGAAGTGGTAGGTACTGTGGAGAGCCAGAAAAACCAAATGTGAATAGTTAGACCTTTCCGTAGAGTTTTTTAAATTAATTTTTGGATGGTACATGAAGATATGTGTGTCACCGTGGTGTTTTCACACATTATACCTTGTTTTGATTTGTCCCCCTCCCCACTCCTCTCCCTACCCCTTGCCGTTCCCATCCACCCTCTCAATAGATCTCCTGCTTTCATGTCTGTTGGGTGACTTTTCCTGAAGGGATATAAACACATGTCTTTTCATCTCAGATAGGGCCCAATGCCACCCAAACTTAGTTTGGTGAACCAGTGGGTTTATTGGATCAACTTATAGGAACTGGGTGAGGAGTTGCTCGCCAGAAGGCAGCTTCATCCTTGAAAAGCCCGCCTGCTTGGGTGATGGTTCCCATCACCTGCTGAGAGCTGGGCCCTCAGAGTCCTTTCTTCCCAGCAGTTGCTTATGCTTTTACAACCATTCTATAACTCGAGAGGCCTTGAGGCTTGCAGCTTTCTCAGCTGGATTCTTACAAGCCTCCCTGCAGCTCCCCTCACCCGAGAGAGGATGCTTCAGTTTGGAGAAAATTGCTCTACAATGCCCCGTGTATTCCTTTTCTCTCTCTTGTTCCTAACTGTCCCCCCCTTTCTTCCTCTTCCCCCCCTCACATCTTTGTGTATCTGTGTGTGTTCTGTCTCGATGTGTGTGACATTATTTCATTCTTCTTTGAAGCAGAGTCAAATTCCATTGTATATATGCAGCATTTTCTCCATCCATTCATACATGTTCATGTATGTCTACACCGGCTCCACATCATGGCTACAGTGACAGATGCAGTAATAAATACAGACGCGCAGGTGCCTCTGCAGTGTGTTGGGAATATAGCCAAGAGCCAGGTCATGTGGTAGTTCTTATTTTTGGTTTGTGTAAGTGTTTTTAATTTTTAAGACGCTTATAAAGAAGCAAGACACATCCTGGGCTGAAGTAGGCCCTGGGCTCCCAGTCTGCCTGTTCCAGTGAAAGGTGAGAAGGCAGGAGCTGGGAGAGCCCAAGACACATCAGGCTCCTCTTACTCTTTGGAACAACAGAGTCAGAAGGATAATATCAGAGACAGAATAAGCCAAAAACTCCAAAAAGCCAAAGACAGACAGAAAAAAAAAAAAAAAAAAAAAAAAGCAAGTGCAAACATCTCATGGCCTTGCGAATCCCCAGAGCAGGTTGGAAAAGACCTGAGAGCTGGGGAACTGTGCTGAGCTACAGTCCTGGCTCTGGCACCTGCCAGCTCTGTGGGCCTTGGGAGGTCACTGTGCCCTAGTATCTCAGGTACTGAGAATCTTAGTACTTTATGTGTCACTGACTGGATAATGATGTGATACTAGAAAGGCTCTTAGAAGAGGGTAGAATGCTGTACAGGTGTTGACTGTTACTGGATTTACTAAGACAGGTGGTCTCTGAGTCTGCCATGGTTATTTCATGCTGCTATAATAGAATACTGTAGGCCAGCAGATGTTAAACACTAGGAGTTTGTTTGGTTCACTCTTCTGGAGACCAAAGAGTCCAATATGCAGCAGCCAGCAGCTAGAGAGGAACATTAGCAGCATTGTAACATGGTGGAGGGCTGTGGGGACAGACAGGACAAGTGCTAGCCAACTCAGGGCTCCTCCCCTTATACAATAATTAACACCACCATGGGGCATTATGACCTCTCCAAATCTCAATCACCTCTCAAAGTCACCCCCCCCCAAATTAAACATATTTGGGGAGCACATTCAAACTATAGAAGGAAAAGCAGCAACCAGTCTAATTCAGTATCTCAGTCACTTTTTGCTGCTGTAATAAGACATCATGACCAAGGGAACTTAAAGAGTTGATTGGGGCTTATAGTTTCAGAGCACAAATCCATGACCATCAGGAAGGGGAGCATGGCAGCAGGTAGGCAGGCATGGCACTAAAGATTAGCTGAGGGCTTACATCTTGATCCACAAGCAAGAGGCAGAGAGACAGAGCTAACTGGTCCTGTCAGGGGCTTTTGGAATCTCAAAGCCCTCCCTCCAGTGACATCTCCAATAAGGCCACACCTCCTAATCCTTCCCAAACAGTTCCACCAACTGGGCACCAAATATTCAAACATATGGACCTATGGGGCCATTATCATTCAAACCACCCAGACTCAGAACAGATGATCTCATTCTCTGTAAAGTCCCCAAGCATATCCTTACGAGTTGAAGGTCTCAGGGAGCCAGTGCCTTGTCTCCACCCCAGGCTGTGTCTTCTCTTTAGCTCTAGACCAGAACTGCTGAGACTTCTGTGCTTCCAAACCTGGAGGTCCCACTGAAACACATGTTCTAATTCGGTAAGTCTGAAACAGTACCCTAGATTTGGCTCTTCTTAAAGCTCCCACGGTTTGCCAACTGTGAGGAATTAAGAGCTAAAGAATATGTTCCCCAACATCGTCTTACAAGCCAAGTTCTACCCATCAGATATTGCTTTCTGGGGTCTCACGTCTCTGTCAGCATCGGGTCAGGTCCGCCAGAAGCCCCTCTCTGCCTCCCACTCATCTGGCAATGACGGAAGGTGGGCCCTGACTTCACACAGTGTTCCGTTTGTTCTCAGTCTCTCCTTCTTCCTCAAATTTTCTGTGACTCAGGAACACACTTCCCCCAGTGGGCGTATTCGAGTAGATGTCTAAAGTGAATAGATGCTTCAAAGCTCTTTTATAATCCAGCGGCACCACAGATGTGCCGAGAGGAGAGTCGTTTCCTCCAGAATAAACAAACAACACAGAACCTCCGGTGACAGGAAACCGTATCTGTGTATTGGCTTGTCTGCTTTTCTTGTGAGACAATAGTGTCACAGAGACAAGAACGACTGTTCCTTCTCCCACTCCCTGCATCCTTGCTCTGTGAGACCCCCGGTGCCCAGCCACGCATAACCCCCGAGCGTATGAGGGCGCTGCCGCCGTCTACGCGGTGAGACCATCCCCACCACAAGAGTTTTTACACTGGTGCTGAACGATAAGGGACTTTTTATCTTGTGATTATTTCCTAACCAGTACAGCACGGCACATGAAAAGCGCTTGCTCTGTATTGAGCATTATAGAGCATCTAGAGACGGCTTTAACCACACAGGAGACTACGTGTAGGTTATAAATAGGGAAATACCACATTACTTCATATAGAAGACTTGAGCATCTGTAGAGTTTGGTACCACATGGGTCCTGGAAAAAATCCCTTGTGTATACCAAGGAGCATCTATATGTTTTTTACAATACTGTTAATTAATTAATTAATTAATTAGCCATGATGGGGCTGGAACCCAATACCTTTCCCATGTTAAGCAAGTTCTACAACTGAGCTACATTCCCAGCCCAAGATATTATAATTTTTAATTGATGCATAGTAATCTGATCTATTACGGAGTATAGTGTGACATCCCAACATATACACTATGTGCAAATAGTCGGATCAGGATAATTGATCTATCATGAGACATGGTTTCTTTGAACTCTATTACTAAAACAAGAATAACTTAAGGTGGGCAGTGATGGTGCACGCCTTTAATTCCAGCACTCAGGAGGCAGAGGCAGGTGGATCTCTGTGAGTTCGAGGCCAGCCTAGTCTACAGAGTGAGTTCCAGGACAGCCCGAATTACAACAGAGAAACCCTGTCTCAAAACAAACAAACAAACAAAAGAGAATAACATGAACAAATTCCTCATGAAAAATGTCAGGAACTTAAAGTGTGTATGTGTTACACGGTCGTTCAGAACTCCCATGTAAGTGGTTTCTGGTGCCATTTATATTAGAGTCCATTCAGTCCAGTGGGGGCCTAGAAGGCTCCATCTTCACCCTGCCTCCCACAGTCAGGGATTCACTATCCCCTCCTGTGTCACTTGTTTATTTATCCATTGCTTTACATTCATTTCAGCACATTCGGTGGGTGTCACACCAGAGCAGATGGAGCCACACAGCCATTTGCTTTAAATGAGACAGAAGGACAATGTGTGTGCTGTGCACCAGGGAACTTGGGGAGGGAAGATGTGAGGCCTGTGTAACTCCTCCTCCCCAGACACCCTGTGGGGACAGTGATGCTGAGAAAGACAGCCTGCGAGTACAGCCCCTTATCTCAAGGGAGACTGTTAGCAAAGCTATCCCTTCAGACAGTGGACACAGGATTGGGAGGTCTGGAAGAAAAGCAACAACGACCAAAGCTGGAGCAAGTTTCAGGGTCTGAATAAAGTCCCAGAGGACACTGTGGATGGCTGTGATGTCCTAGATCTGCCACAAAGGTGTGCTAGTGACAGCTCTGTGTGGGTGACGTTTCCATGACAAGATTGACAGCACTCGGACTGGACAAGAATCTCTTGCAAGCAAAATGCAGCTGGATTCGGGTTGACTGACAAATAGCACACAAAGCTAGAAACTCAAGAAAGCCTTGGGCTTTAGAGGGAAACTGAAGAGGGAAAAACAGATAGACAAGAAGGTAGAAATGACACCACAGAGCAGATAAATGATTTGGGCTGGTCATGCAGCTTAGGGATAGAGCCTTGCCTTGGCTTCTACCCCTAGTGCAACAAAACCAAACAAATCATAAAGGAAGACTGTCTACTCCAGTGCTCTATAAGTCTCATAAGAAATCTGGAGCATTTTAGTGGGGGATCCCAAAGATTTTATGGAGAACAATGCAGGTTCTGGTCACAGGACCATCTTGTGTTGAACAGGGTCTTCAGGTTGCAAAGTGGCTCCATGTCCATAACGATTGTTCACCTCCACCCTGGAGAATCACACAGAAGAAATTATTCTAATCCAGCATGTGAAAATCCACTCAGAGCATGGTTCATGGGTCATCTGGGTCGTGTCAGGCACACTAACGTGACTCTCACCCGGCAGAGTGTCAGCATGTGGCGTAGAACGCTGTCCTCCGAGCACCATAGCTGTCATTGTCCTCAGAACAGCAGTGACTACTTTCAGAGACCTCCCGGCTCAGCCTGTTGACTGTTACATAGAGAGGTTATGGGGGAGGGTTAGGGTTAGGGTTATGGTTAGATTCCTATGGTTCCCTCCGGCACACACACACACACACACACACACACACACACACACACACACACCATATTTCGATGTGATTCTACCCTAATTGCAGGTAGCTGTGTAGGTCTCAGGAAGTGCTGGGGTATACAGACTGTGGCTAACTGGAGGGGTGACTCCATCTATGCAGCTAAGGGGAAGTCATTGTCTAGGCTGGGGTGAGACTTTGCGGTGGTGCAGCTGTTTGAGGTGACCCACAGTCCTATAAGTAATCCCTCACCAGGCTCTGAAAATAAGCCCAATAAACTCGTTGGTTTGCCAGTTTAGACTTTTGTGGAATCGTACTTCATACTTGTCGTTGGAGCCTTATTTTTATAATTGCTTATAACTGCTTATTTCCCCCTATAGAAAGAATTCTCAACTCAGCATCTCTGGGAAGGTGCTCAGAACTTCACCTTAAAAAAAAAAACAAAAAACCTTTTTTTTTTTTTAATGCAATGGACAAAACCAGGTTTCCAAAATGTTACTTTAGTCCACTTTCTGTTATTACAACTAGACATCTGAGACTGGATAATTCACAAAGCACAGAGGTTTATTCGGGAGGTCCCGGATGTCCGAGAGCATGACCAGCACCCTCTGGCTCCAGTCAGAGCTTCAGGCTGAGCTCCAGTGAGCAGGAAAGCAGAAGTGCGAGTGGGCACCAGCAGAAGAAATGGCGGAGGTTCAACCTACTGCAACCCAGCCTCCGGTCAATCCAGCCTCAGGAGTACTTTGTTAACCTCTCTCTTCAAACCCAGGGCTTTGCATGTGCTAGAAAAGCACTCCTATCACTAATTTTTTTTCCTTGGGGGGGGGGAGGTTATGGTTTTGTTTTTTTCGAGACAGGGTTTCTCTGTTGTAACTCTGGCTGGAATTCACTCTGTGAATTAAAGGCTGGGATTAAAGGCCTGGGTCACCACTGCTCGGTGATTATTTTTTTATTAAATTTATTTTTTCTCTCATATAATACACCCTAACCCCATCTTCACCTCCTTCCACTCTCCCCAGCCCTCCACACACACCCCCAGATGTCCCCCTGCTTCTCCTCAGAACAGAGCAGGTCTCCCAGGGTTACCATTTAAACAGAGCATATCAAAATGGAACAAGGGAGGGCTTGAGCCCCTAATCAAGGCTGTAGAAGGAGCCCAGCAGGAGGAAAAGGATCCCAAGGGCAGGTAAAAGGGACAGAGAACCCCCACTCCAACTTGTAGGTATTCTAAAAGAATACCAAGTCAGATAACAATAAAGTATACCTAGGGGACCCTGCAGGTTCTGTGTCTGTCTCTTCAGTCTTTGTGAGCCCCTCATACTGCTGAGGATGTGGAGCAAGGGGAGCACTCTTTTATTGCTAATGTGAGTGCATACTTGTGCAGCCACTATGGAAATCAATATGGTGATTCCTCAGGAAATTGGAAATCGACCTACCTCAAGACCCAGCTACACCACTGCTGGGCATATACCCAAAGGACACTCCATCCTACCACAAGGACACTTGCTCAGCCATGTTCATAGCAGCTTTATTCATAATAACCATAAATTGGAAACAACCTAGATGCCCCTCAACTGAAGAATGGATAAAGAAATTGTGGTACATTTACACAATGGAGTATTACTCAGCTGTTTAAAAAAGATGACATCATGAAAATTGCAGGCAAATTGATGAAATCAGAAAAAATATCTTGAGGGAGGTAGCCCAAACCCAGAAAGACAATCATGCATGTACTCACTTTATAAGTGGATATTAGCTCTTAAGTAAAGGACAACTGTACTACAATCCAGAGACCCAGAGAGTCTATGCATCAAGGAAGGACCCAATGAAGACCCACAGATCTCCCAGGGAAGGAGAAATGAAATGGATGTTGCAGGTGGGCTGGGGGAAGATGGGAATGGGAACAGGAGGGATCAGGTAGGGGAAGAGGGATGGAAGGAGAGAATATAGGGAGAGATGACTAGAATTGGGGGACATTTAAGGAGTGATCTGGAGATCTAGCGCTAATTTCTTTAAAGATAGAATTTCATTATGTAGCTTAGTATGGCCTTCAACTCCCATGTATGTGGGACCTTTGGGGCTGGAGAGCAGGCAAAGTGGCAGAAATGCGCCTCACCCCTTTGGGACTGGTAGGACGCTTTGCGAGCTCCTTCTCTCAGTCCTGGAGGGACCCAAGTTGCTCACAGGAGCAAAAAAGGAAAATAACCTGGCAGATGTTTGTTCACCCTGTGGCAAATTAGGCACCTTCCTCTGTCTTTTCAAAGTCCATGAGGACAGGTGTCCGTCCTGCCCATATGGTAATGAGACTTCCCCATCCGGAGTACCCGGACCCCACCTTCTCTGGGGAAAAATATTTAAACAGGGAAAAGCCTGCCAATAAACGAGTTCGTGATCCATCAGATTCGTCTCCCGACCCTTCTTTGTGTCTCATCCCCTATTCTCAGGCTGCGAACCCTAACCCTAACCTGCAAGAAATCAACTCACGCCTGGGTTCTAGAGCGCTTCCCTGGCGCTCAAACCCGGGCCTTTGCACTCCTGGCCAAAGAGCGAGGCCTGGGCCGGCTTGTGCAGGGAGACTCAGCCACCATGGCAGATCAGCGGTTGGCAAGCGTGAGACCGGGGAGAAACCAACACGTGTAGCTCAGGCTGACTTGAACTTGAACTCAAAATCCTCCTGCCTCAGGTGCTAGGATTGTTGGCGTTTGCCACCACATACTGTTGCATTAATATTGAGTGACCTAGTCACTTCTTAAAGACCCACCACTTCTCAATATTTTTACATTTGGAATCAAATGTCAACAAGAGAACACCCTACCCCGAACACAGCAGGTATGCAGTCTATGTGTACATGTGTGTGTTGAAGTAATTACCATAAAGGAACTTGTGCATTACCACGCTCACATTTGAGAACTGTGGGCTCCAAAGGTGAGGAAAACAGTCACTCACTCACAACTCCTCCCTGGTCTCCATGCCCCCCCACCCCCTCCTTGTGCTGAGCCAAGACTAGAACTCAGTTCTCCCACTAAGCCCTCTCTCTGACTGTCACTGAGTTTGACCACTCCCCTCTTTCACATACCACCCACGCCGCGCCCATCAGGAACACACACACCTTCGTTTTCTGCAGAGAGCAGGACTCGAACAGTTTCTTAGCCAGCACGCAAAAGACAATTGTTTCCAGAGACAGAGATCTCTTCATTCAGAATGACCCCTGTGTGCTTCGTCATTTGACATCTCAGCATACAGCTATGCATCATGATCTCCCAGAAGTGAAAGGCACTGACTTCTTACAGACTTACCTCATATGTCTGAGGTAGGACTCCCTGTTGCCTATGAAGCCTGTGGGCTGAGGATCCTCCTCATTCCTGGGGCCCCACTCTTTGCGAAGGAAGCACTTTAGTGAAAGCCCCTCACCCTCTCAGTTCCTCTCAGTCCGGTGTCTCTTGCTATAAGAGCACACAAGACTGGGCTATTTATAAAGAATAGAGGTTTATTTTGATGTTTCTAGAGTTAGAGCTCACGCTGCTTCAACTCTCGGGAGAAAGTGAGTGGAGCAAGAAAATGTGCACAGAAGAGGAAGAGCAAAAGCAAGAGGAGTAGTCCCTGTCAGTAAACAGCCTAGTCTTGAACAATAGAGAACTCCCTGGAGAAAGCATTACCACACCCATGAGCGCCCCATCCCCCGTGGCTCACCATGTCCCACTACACCCTGCTCCGGGCCGTGCTGCACTGATGGACTAAGTTCCCGGCATGCAAGCTCTTGGAGGACGCACCCAACCTCACACACCCTCTCCCCCCCGGATGCCTTGCTGCTTTGTGAAAATGCACTTTCCACACTGCACAGGAGACAGGCCTTTGAGTAGGGTTAGCACATCTCATTCCGCATCGGGTGTGAAGGAGCCTCTTGCGCGTGCTTTGTTCTCCCTCGAGGGCCTCATCTAACGAAACCATCATTTAGGGCTTTGCTGTGAGTCTGTGTAAGTGTTTCCCACAGCCTCGGGCATTTGAACACTTGATTCCTAGTTGATAAGGTTATTGGGGGAGGTTGTGGAACCTTCAGGAGATAGAGCCTAGATAGATGAAGTTGATCACTGGGACCAGTGTAGTAATAGCACCTACTGTGTAAATTCAGCAAGGAGACAAGGAGACATATTCACTGGTGGAATTACTACAGTGGGAATCACTATCCTGGCCAGCATCATCCTGGATGGTGGAACACCACCTCCTCCAGCATCTCAGCTCAGGTGTTTCTATTGATTCAGAACGCCTCAGGTGTTCTACTGATAGCACCTGTAGATTGTGAGCAATCAAATATGCCCCCCTAAATCCAACACCTGCAGACAATACAAAATGCCAAGAGCTAGAGAGCCCCTCACAAAACAAGCATTTTATACATAACTAAAAATAAACTTCCACAACAGAGCAGGGCGTGAAGTTTGTAGCTAAGTTCTGCTTCCCGATCCACCCAGATGTGAGCCAACAGCCTTCCCCTCCTGCTGCCACAGCCAAGCCTTCCAGTCTAGATAGAGCTGTCCTCAAATCCCAAGCCAAAATAAGCCCTTTGTCCCGCAGTTCCTGATGGCATTTGGTCACAGCGGTAAGAAGAGTAACTAACACAGGGTCCCAGTGGCCTTTCTCTTTTGAGCAGAGCTTGAATTAGATTACCTCTGTTTAATTGAATTTCTCTTTCTTGCCACTAAAAATTTTCCAGAGCCCAGGAGAAGCAAACTTGACACCCTGAGCTGACGCAGGTTCCCATGTGCCTCTGCTGTAACGGAAGTGATTAGAGGAGGAATGGCTGTAGCTGGCCGAGGCGTGTTCTCCCACATTATTTGCTGATACCGACGGGGCAGAGCTGTGGCAGCTCTGAGATCCCTCCTGTTTGCAGAACAGCCAGCTGCAAGCAGCTTCTGTGAAAAAAAAAAGCCCAGTAATCTAGCCCAAGATGGCAACCGATGGGCCGTTCTTGTGAAGTGCTGTGCGGACTCAGCCGCCGGCTTTGTTGTCTCCCCTCCTTCTCTAACTTTTTTCCTTTGAATTTTTCATTTGGTGTCAATCAAATAAAGTTATCACTGAAACAAAATGTCCACTCTAAACTGAAGTAGCCCAATTTTGCAAACAAGCGCAGCACATCGGAAGAATATTCCCGACTGGAATGTAGGACCCATGGCTGCGTTTTCATTCCCAAAGCACCGTGCACTCTTCAAAATATTGGTTTTGCATTTATTTATCTATCATGGGTTTGGCATGTGTGCTGCAGCGTGTGTGGGAGTCAAAGGACAACTTGTTCCAGTTCTCTCCTTCTACTGCTTGGCTCTCGAGGACCAATGCTCTGTGGTTGTGGGAGGTACTCAGTCAGAAGCTCCACGGAGAAGCTGCAGGCTCCGGGATACACAGTGCTCCTCACACATGCTGCTGAGTTATCTGATCCACAAAGATGCCTGGCTCCATCTTCCACAGGGAAACTCCCAGAGCTGGTTGGCTGTACAAATGGCCAAGGAACTATCCAAGTACTGTGCATCTGAGTGTGTGCATGTCTATGTGACATGCTTGGGGTCACAGAGAAAGAGACCACCACTCCAACGGATGTGTCTGGACAAAGTAAACTTCATACTTTATCAAGGGAGTGTGCTTAGAAGGTACGACACACAGAGACAGGAAGTGTGCTTGGTTTTTATTCTAGTGCAGATGGTGATTGTGTCTTTTCCCCATCGGCTGGGTTCTGACCTCAGTCTTTCATGATTGGCTAGTTTTTAAAGAATTGGGGCATAGGAAGTGAAGGGAAGAGGAGTTAGCCACGGTTAATCTAAGTACATAGGCAGGGCCTTGTGAAAACAAAGGATTTACTACGACTATGGAGGGTTAAACACTTGCACAAGTCTCACAGATGGGAGGTAAAGAGCTTTGAATTCCTTGTTCTAAATACAAGTTTTATAGTATTTGATAGAGAAGACTCATATTTAATACTTTTTTCTTATGGTGTCACAAAAGCACAGGTTTTACCTCAAAGGGGATAAGGAAGAGTTTATTTTGGAGCCAAATATGAGCGATGATAGCCTGGAAACACAGATTTAGGTTACCCCAAATTCCATGTTCCAAAGTGGAAGCAATTTCATGAAGTTTGTTATAGTAACAGAAGAAAGTCATAAATCAAATATGTCATTAGGAGCATCAGAGGGGCGGTTTACAGAAAAATAGGGAGGACTCTGCTATAGGCTTACCATGCTGTCTGACAGCATTCCTAGCTCTTTGATTGGTGGAAACTAGGGTTTTGTCAATACTTTATAAAAAGTGTTTACCAGTTAGTCATAGGATGTTAGGTCCAACCCAGAGGGGGCTATGTAGAGGGCTAAAGATGAGAAGACAAACTGTAATCAGTTCTGGACTTGCAGCATTCCAACTTCTCCAGAGTCACTGAAGTTTTAATCTGTCAGTCATCCTTGCATGAGGTTTCAGTGTGCAGGAGCAGCCTCCTTCTGGGAAATTTCTCTTACATCCACACACTGGGTGCTGTGCAGGGCTGGTCCACAGACAGTAGAATCAGAGTATAGAGTAGCACCTTGACTAAGCAGAGGAAAACAGAGAGTGAGCTGCAAGCAGCAAGCAACAGGAGCCAAGTGACTCCTGCTCCCTGGATGCTTATGATGATCTTAAGTGATGTCTGTGAAGAGTGACTAACTCAACTAAAGAATGGTGTGCAGGCTGGGAACTCGGCCGGGAAGAAGCGGACTCCACATCCTGCCTTATAGGACAGGAACTCTGGTCAGAGTGTCTAACTGTTGCTCATTTCGGGGTGTGGCATAAGACCAGCATACTCCAGAGCTGTGGAAGGGTGGAAGCCTGTCCCCTGCAAGTGTGCAGCAAGAGGCTCTTGTGGTCAGACCCTGGGTGGACATCAGGAACCATCTGCTCACTGTCTTAAAGAGACAGCTTTTGGGTTGTACATTGTGGCTTTGTAGAATTCTGTCTATGTTATCAAACACCCAAGTCTTTGGCCTGTCCCTTATTTTCCCTGGACTTTCTCCCTGAGCTCCTGGGTGACCATTCCTTTTTACCCCTCTTCTAATTCCTGTCTCGTGCTTGTGTTCTTCCTTCATGTGCTCCTGAGTGACATGGTTACAGTGACATGGTTCCATCACAGGATTCCAGTGACCACCACGCACTGTTGACCTCAAAGTCAATTTCTTGAGCTCAGTGCTTCACTGAGGCTGCTAGCTTGCTAGATGTTGTTTTATCCAAGATGGCCCTTGGACATTTCAAATATAGCAGATTAGGGACTAGAGAGATGGCTCAGAGCTTAAGTGTGCTGGCTGAGGACCAGGTTCAATTCCCAGCATTCATAGGGTAGCTTACAACCGTGTCTGTAACTCTAGTTCCAGGGGATGCATTGCCTTGTTCTGGGCTCTATGGGTACCAGGCATGTGTGCATGTGGCTCACAGACATGAGTGCAGACAAAATAGAGAAGTCAAATCCAACAGAATAAACATGGAACCCATCATCTTCTCCCTAAAATCTCTAATTCCCTTCTTTCACATTCTTCACCGGTAAGCTCCGCTTATACCACAAGGACCCAAATATCTCAGATTCCTGAACCCATCACGAAGGGAACTGTCATTCATGAAGGGTGAATGACAATGGTGCGTTTAAGTAGCAGGTACCTCCAGAGGCTCCGAGACTCCTCCCACGCTTGTTCTTAGAGGGTTCCTCAGATCGTCTGAGGGGATATAGGTGGGTCCCAGGGGCTAGGTTCTTGATGTGCTAGAAACACTAGGACTGAGACTCTGGGAAACACGGAGATTCTGGGTGCGTTTAGAGAGATGTAATGCCAAGCAATATCTAGAGTTTGGGACAGAACCCATGCTCTGGCATCGGGGTTTAGATTCCTCACCACTGATCTGCCCCGCCTGGAAAACTAGTACAGGGCTGCTTGAAGACAGAGAGCCTGTGGCAGTGCTCTTGGGACTCTGCTCTTGGAGCTGCCACTCATGGTAGCCTAATTGTCCAGACCAGCGAGAACTCTGCCACCCTTGGCTCACTGTGTGTGGTTCTTGGAACCCACCCTAAGCTCCCCAACACTGAGCACCTTCTTACCTGGGCGCAGGACTGAGTCCAAGGACTGATTTCTATTCTTTCTTAACATTCCCTTTTAGAATCTTCATATCTAACCAGAGGAAGCATGGGAGAAATAAAGCCTACTGAGAAATGAAGATGAGCCACCATGACATGGATACCAACAGAATTTTGTGGATATGAAACAAGGAGGCCACAGTGTAGTAGTATACCTACTGTGGCAGCTCAGCAAGAAGGCATATTTCATAAGTGCAAACCCTGCCAGACCTCAGTAGAGGGAACCACTGACCTGGCCAGTGCCATACTCGATCAACAGTGGAACCCCGAGCATTTTGGCTCAGATGTTTTATTCTTTCAGAACTCCTCCGGTATTCTACTGATAGCACGTGCAGATCATTAGCAATTAAACAACCCCCACAGAAATCCAACACCTATAAACAATGCAAAGCACCCTAGACCTAGGATAGCCCCTCACCCAACAGTACATAAAATAATTTCAAACATAACTAAAAATAAACTTTCCAACATTTCCCCTTTATTGTATAAAACAATTGTTTACAATTTTTATAACACAATTTAACACTATACAAGCAAACTATTTAGAAGAGGAACAGTCACAAGTTGCTGATGCACAGGACCAAATGAAACCAAATATCTATCAAGCCTTTCACAATGTCTTTGGGCAGCAGAAAAACATTATCAATGTCCAACTATCTGGAATTCACTCATGATCTTCTGGGCTCCTCCAAAGGGTTCGGTTCACTTTTCTGGCTCTGCCCTCTGCAGCACGCACAGCTTGTCCTCCAGGCTCTGGCTGGTTCTACTCCACTGCTGCTGCTGTTCTCATGATACTGGCATCTTTAGAACTGCTTTGGTCCCTTGCTGCAATGGAGCTGCACGTTTCACCAATAGCCTCCTCTGCATGACCCCTTCATCTGGGCCTTCAACTGCCACTGAGGCTGTACCTAATAGCCTCTCCTGGGCTCTCTTCATGGTGCAAGCCTCAGCTTTTTTACCTTACCTCTTCATTCTGATCCTTCATTTACTACTGAGGCTGTATTTTTACCAGTGGCCTCTCCTGGCCTCTCACAGTGCCAAGCCTCAGCTGCTCTCCAATGACTCCCCTCATCTCTTCAGAACCAGCACCAGCTGGGTGACTCTTACAGTACCAAGTTCAGCTGCCAGCATGAGATACAACCTCTGCCAGTTCTGGAAGACAGCTTCTGTGTGCTGACCATGAGGAAACACTTTCCAGGTTTTAAGATAGAGTCTGGTTTGCTGGGAAAATAACTAATCACTTTGTCTGCAGTAAGGGTTCCCTCATGGGATGGAGTTCTCATCACCATCACCAGTGCCTGGACTGCTTGTCTCTTAGTTGGGTTTGCAGGAAAAACAAACAAACAAACACAAACAACAACAACAAAAACCTGGTCAGTTTAACTAAGTGGCTTTTTCACTCTAAGCCAAGGTTTCCACAACAACAGGGGGTCCTTGGGCCAGTGGGAAGAATTGCCAGTTTAAATATTCTGGCAGTTTGGTGCTCTTTTTCACCACCACTAAAGGGAGATAATATATGACCCCTTCCATAGATCTCAAACACAACATCTTGAGCTTCACACACATACAATGCAGCAATTAGAAAACTTAGTTTGTGAAACAGTATGCTACCACCAGTGGCAAGAGGGAGCATAGGCTTCATGATCAGGAAAAGCAGTAAGAACCTTGCTTTTTTCTGCTTGCAGCTTTATCTTTATCTCTAAGGGCCTCCATTCTGTGGCTCTCACCTCGGAGCCTTTTTCCTTATTTATTTATTTATTTATTTATTTATTTATTTATTTATTTATTTATTTATTTATTTCACAGCCTTTTCTCTTCATAGAGGCTTATTTCCTTTCCCCCCTTTTTCTTCAGGAGCCTTCAATTAATTCTTTAATCTCTATCATCTGGTAGCTTCCCTGAGGGTACTTTATGAGACTCTGCAATGTCCGGAGTTTCTCTTCTCTTCTTGTCTCCACATTGGATGAGAGTGACTTCGGGCCCTACATTGCAGGCGCCACTTGTAGTTGTACACCTACTGTGGCAGCTCAGCAAGGAAACAAAGAGGCATTTCCATAGCTGCAAACTCTGCCAGACCTCATCAGAGGGAACCACTGTCCTGGCCAGCATCATACTCGATTGACAGCAGAACCCTGAGCATCTCAGCTCAGGTGGTTTTATTCATTCAGAACTCCGTAGGTACTCAACTGATAGGGCATGCAGATCATTAGCAATTAAACAACCCCCACAGAAACCCAACACCTGCAAACAATACAAAATGCCCTAGACCTAGGATAGCCCCTCACCAAACAGTGCATGAAACAATTTCAAACATAACTAAAAATAAACTTCCCCAACACCACAGGAGTTTGCAGAGCATCCTGATCCTGCAAAAAGAGCCGAAGTGACCTAGATGCACCCTGGCAAGATGCTGCCTGTTTTGATCTCTTCTCAGACACGAGAGATCTGGAAATAAGCCCTGAAGGGAATTGTGTTTCCGTTATCAGCATCCAAAGGCCAATGGCAAATAAAAGTCAGGAGTTCTTAACTGTAAGCCATGTCACAGAAGGAAGCGACTTTATGAAGCAGCAGCAATAATTGCAGCACAAAGCAGAGAGGTGATGTAGTTGTATACCTCAGTACACGTCACGTGAGCCCAGCTCACGGGGTGGTGCTGCCCACATTCAGGGTGGGCCTTTTCTTCTTAATTAAATGTCTCTGGAAAGGAAGACACACTCCATCACAGTAGTGACAAATCCAGTCAAGTCAACGATATCTGTTCAGCGCCATGAATGGCATGGTTGGGTGGCTTCACCTGCTGCATTCCACTGCGGGTGGAGACCCTTCCTGAAAGAGAGTGCATCATCCCAGGTCACGGGTTCCCAGACTTCCTCAGGTGCTTAAAGTGCCGTGCGTGTGTACACAGGAGCTATGATCATCCTCTCACCAACAGTACTGCCCCTCTGAATGCCTTGCGGAGTCTACACACTGTGGCTGCTGTATTGTTTAGGTAGTCCAGTACAGGAAATTAAGTCTGTACACGTTTGGTGCAGATGTGATTTTTTTCATATGTGTTTGATCTAAGATTAACTCAGTGGATTTGGGGAGTGCTGACTCTATTAGTTTTAGGCTAAGAAGTCCTTGAACAGGATCAGTGCAGGGACAACTATGGTCTGGATTGGGGTAGGGCTGCACTCTGAGGGACCAGCTGTTGCCAAGATATCTGCTCTGCTCCAACAAACCTATTCCAAAGTGTGGGGATTGGGCAAAGCGGGGTCACGAGCAAGATCGCCGGGACTCCAGCCAGTGCTGTCACGTGTGAGGGCCGTCGCCAGTGCTGCAGCCCGTGTGCCGGGGCTGCTCAGGCATTCAGCTAGCACTGATTGCTTGGAAGGGGACAGAGAGCTGTGAAGCCTGACCTAGTAATGAGTATTAGAGAGGCAGCTTCGGGCAAGAGGAGAGAGCCCTGGGCACAGGATAGAGACAATGCCAGGCTCAGAAGCAGAGCTGGGCTCTCCAGGAGGTAGATGAGGCTTTAGTTAGGACACCAGAAAAACAGAAGCACAGGAACGAAGGGAAAAAGAAAATCCTCAAAGTCTTGAATTTGTTATAAAGATATAGAAAAGGCTACCCTGGCTTTAGCACAATCCATGTGTCTTCTTTTAAAGTACTTGTTGACTTTTGTGGTCCTGCATTGCAATTGGGGCTTCTCTTCCTGGCTGGCCAGCGGGTCCCAGGAAGAGAAGATGAAGAAAGCAGACCAGTCTAGGCTGTGGGGTATTGAGAGGCCTGTGGTTCCCCTCCTGGGAGCTCAACTGTGACAACACTCTAGTGCACAAATTACTTTTCTTGCTGCTGTGTTAAAACACCAAACAAACACCACTGAGAGGAAGGAAGGGCTTATTTGGCTCACAGCTTACGTGGATGCAGTCTACGGTAATGGGGAAGGCTTGGTAACGGGAGCGTGAGGTGGTTGGTCATGACGCATCTACAGTCAGAGCGGGATGAGAGCTGCTTCTCAGCTCACCTTCTCCTTTTTATTCAGCCCAGGACCCTAGTCCATGGAATGATGCCATGGGAAGGTCTTCCTTCCCTAGCTAACTTTTTTAGAAATACCCTCGTAGACGTACCTCTAGGTATGCCTCCGTGGTGATTCTAAATCCAGTCAAGTCGACGATGAAGACTTCCTACCACCCGGGCTGACCTCTTCCCCAGCTTCTCCATATCCCTCTGTGTTCCTTCCATCTCCTTGGGCCTCCCCTCTCAACCTGGAGGGCTCACCTAGAGATTTCCCTGACACACCCTTGCCATGGTCCTTCGTCTACCACAGGCCCGGGATGTCATTTTTGACACCTCCATCCTTCACACCTTTAATTTCCTTTCATAAACCTTGTTCCCAAGTCAGCTCTCCCTAAAGTGACCTCTGCTCCTGACTCAAGCCCATGTCTCATGGTCCCTGTATTTCACACCATGCATATTTCAGTGCGAACCCACTGCCATCCTCAGTGGATGCCTTCTGTTGACCCCTGTTTCCACTCCGGGTAATGGGGCTAAGGATTCATCATCCTGAAACACGACTTCAGGAGAGTAGGCTACATCACCCTAATGCATGTCACTGTGGCCTGAAGACAGATACAGTGTCTGACACTTTAATGTTCCATCCCCAGTTGGTGGCCCTGTTTGGGGGTACTTAGGAGGTGTGGCCTTGCTGGAGGAAGTATGTCACTGGGTGGGGGTGGGGGTGGGGGGCTGGCTGGGAGCTTCGAGACTTGGCTACTGTTCTCTGTGAGATGGGGAGGTGTGAGCTCTCTTCTGCTGCAGCCACCACATCTGCTGCTTGCTGCCGCCCTTCCCTGCCATGATAGCGACAGGCTCTTGTCCCTCTGGAACCCTAATCCTAAAATAAGCCTTTCTTTCTTTTGTGTATATTGCCTCAGTCTTGGGGTTTTATTGCAGCAACAGAAGCCCTAACTAATAGAGCTGGGGAAGAATAACCATTTTGTTAAAGAGAATAATATTGCTAAAGGAAATCCCTGTGTGTCAGAGTGAACCCGTCTCCACACCTGGGCAGGGACGCTCAGTTACTGGGGACACTGGCCCACCCAGAAGGCGCCTTCACCAACCTGCCTAACAAAACTAGCCCACTGGACAGCAGCCAGGCCTTTGTCTATTCCCTTCCCCCTTTGCTCTGGGCAAACAGGGCATGTTTTTGTTGTTTTATTTTTTTGTTTTCTGAGACAGGGTTTCTCTGTTGTAGCTCTGGCTGTCCTGGAACTCACTCTGTAGACCAGGCTGCCCTCAAAGTCACAGAGATCCTCCTGTCTCTGCCTCCTGAGTGCTGGGATTAAAGGTGTGCGCCACCACCTCCCGGTTCAAACAGGATATGTAAGTGAAATGCTTAAACTGCCTGAAATCTGCTTTTGAGATGTCTTAATTCCTCTGCCTCATTTCTTGGATACGTGTTATAAAACTTCTGATTACTGTTTTCTTCCTGGACTGTCTTGTTACAGGAAGTCCCAATGCAGTCCTAGGAGGAACTGTGGCAAGACTCTTCTTGGGGAGGTTTAAAGAAACCTCTGTTTCTTTAAACCACAGAGAGAGCACTGATGATAAACCGAAGTAACAGTTCCTCCACACCCACCTGTGCAAACCAATGACTTCATCATGATCTCTTACCATAGTGACTTTGAGCCAGTAGTGACTCAAAGGTAGCTGAATCACCAGAAAGTCTCATCCCAGCTGGCTAGTTTCTATGTCATATTGACACAAGCCAGAGCCATCTGGGAAGAGGGAACCTTTGTTGAGAAAATGTCCCCACCAGCTTGGCCTATGGGCAAGTTGTTGGGTGCATTTTTTTTTTTTTTTTGATTAATGATTGATGTGGAAGGACCCAGCTCCCTGTGGTTGGTTCTGCCCCTGGACTGGTGGTCCTGGGTGCTATAAGAAGCAGGTTGATGCAAGATTTACTGGAGCAATGGAAGGGCAGAACCCCACACAAAGGGAGGGAGCCTGCAGAGCAGGCCAGGAAACAAAACCTGAATGGCCCAGAGATGATTTCTAATGATATTTCTATATCTATATATGTGAACATAGATATATCTATGCTCATAGATCAGTGCATAGCCCAATCTTCATCAGAGAGGCTTCCTCTGGAAGTTGAGGGGAGCAGACACAGAGACCCGGGGCCAAACATTGTGCAGAGCCTGGGAACTCCTCCAAAGAGGGCGAGGAGGGATTGAGGGGACCAGAGATGTTGAGGACACTAGGAGAACGTGCCCCATGGAATCAACTGACCAGCAGTCTTAGGGATTCATTGAGACTGAAATGGCAGACACAGAGCCCACATGGTCCACTACATATACATTATGGTTGTCTGGCTTGGTGTTCCTGTTGAACTCTTAGTTGGAGTGTGTGGGGGGGGGGCGGGGGGCATCACTGACCCTTTTACCTGCTCTTGGGATCTTTCCTCCTGCTGGGTTGTCTCATCCAGCCTAGATGTAGGGGTACTTGCCCGGCCTTGATCCATTTTGCTATACCCTTTTGGAGTGGTAACCTTGGGAGGACTGCTCTTTTCTGAGGGGAAGTAAGAATGAGGTGAGGGGTGGATCTCTGGGAGAGGGGAGGGTGGGGTTGGATGTATTATGTGACAGTAGAAAACATAAATAAAGGGAAAAAAGGAAAAAGGAGAAAGAAAGCAGGCTGAGGGAGCCATGAGAAGCAAATCAGTACGAATCAGTCCTCAGTGGCCTCTAACTCAACTTCCGTTTCCAGGCTCTTGCCCTGCTTGGCCCCCTCTCCTGACTTCCCAGGACCATAGATGGGGTTGAGGGAAGGTAAACTGAAATAAACCCTTTCCTCCCTAAGTTGTATTGGTCATGGTGTTCATCACAGCAGTAGAAGCCTAACTAAGACAGTGATGATCCGTGGAAGTCACCCTAGAGTGCCTGTCCCCAGTCAACCTCCCGCTTTCTATATAATCTAGCACTTCCAACGCCACGTAGGGCAGAGAGAAGCAGTGGCTGGAATCTCAGGTCAGGGTCTGATGAGAGCCCTCTTCTATGAGGGGATATTAATAGCCTCCATATCCTCACCAGAGAGCCAACAGTCACCGTGTTCTTCTGTGTATTCCATTGTCATCGCTGAGAGCCGAGGCATTCTGCAGGTCATCACAGCAATTCTGTCTCGGGTTGACCGTGATCACATGACGCCGAGAGCCGATAGCTCTGTGGCCTCCACCACTGTTCTCCCAGTCCTGTGAGCTGCTGCCAGCGGCCCGTCTTCGTTCTGTTTTCTCGCAGGTTAACACTTTTGTCGACCTCTTAGTTGTTAGGTCATGGATCCTCTAGCTTTCTCTCACTCCCAGAAATCAGGCCAGTGCCCTGCTGGGAAGCACAGAGCGCACAGATCTAGGGAGAAGAGCAAGTCCTGCCCCTCCCCAGGCAAGTGCAAGGTGTTTGCTCTGCTTTCCTGGACCCCTCACTGTCTGTAAACCCGCCCCTTTGCCTCTACCTGTTGAAACGATCTGTTCTGCTCCCTGAGTTCCTCCCTGGAACCAACTGTAAGGTAGAGGGCAGAACCGCTTCGCAGAGCGGCCCTCAGATCTCTGCACGCTGCGGTGCGTGCACCCACCCCCGCCCCCTTAGGAGTACGTTGGTATTGGGTTGTTGATATTGATAAATATTGATAAATAAAATAAACTGAAGATTTTTAAGTGACAAATCCAATTTCTAGAGAGGGAAAAAAATGCACTCATTCTCCCTGGAGGGACCTGCGGGCTATGACGGTTGGTTTTAATGTCAACTTGCCACAAATTAGAATCACCTGAGTAGAGGCCTCACCTGAAGAATCGTCCTGACGGCCTCACTGGTGAGAGAAGGCTCATTCCAAGAAGAGGTGGCACCTTCCGGTAGCAACTCAGATAAAAATGGATGTTCCAGAAGGAAGGTCATCAGCCTTTAACCAGATGCCTTCACTCTTGACCTCTGGGTGCGTCACGCTGCCGCCGCCGCCGAGTCTTCCTCTGACACCAGAACCAGCACGTTCAGGCTATCATTGACTAAGGACCAGTGGCTCCCTAAGGACTTTCCGAGTTTTGGGCACCAGATTGGGATTGTTGAGGCTCCTAACTTTGTGGTCTGGGCAAACTACTGGGTTCCTAGCCTCCCAGGCAACTGGTTGTTACTATCTTAACATACGCCAGTTTAATAGTAGATAATCTGTTAATATTTATGGTGTATTATATATCACATCTGTGATGCATATAATCTGTATCTTATCAGTTCTGTTCCTCTACAGACCTCTGATGAGTACAGTGGATCTCTTATGACTCCGGTGCTTCCTAAAGATTCCACCACCAACACTGTTAAGTTGGGGTTACCTCAGCATGAGCTATGGTAGATTCAGATCACAGCACTAAGTCCTGGAAACCTTCCTTGCCCATCTTTTAAAGACTATATTTCCTTATCTCAAAATCACCTGGAGAATCTAGATCCCTCTTGGTTCCCCCAGGTGTTCCGGCCTCTCCCTCCCTACTGCTGAAGGTCGCAGGCAGGAGCACGGGAAGAGGGGGGCAG
Source organism: Cricetomys ansorgei (assembly GCA_026225945.1). Lineage (NCBI taxonomy): Eukaryota > Metazoa > Chordata > Mammalia > Rodentia > Nesomyidae > Cricetomys > Cricetomys ansorgei. Next base: position 8,119,306 of record JAMJFZ010003384.1, read on the forward strand.
GGAGCGGAGGGAAAGGGACGTGGGCCCAGACTGGCGCAAATCTGATTGCCATGCAGAGAATCATCCATCGTTCAGGATGGAAAAAAAACACCCCAGGACTTACTTCTGGTGGAAGCTGAAGTCACTTTAATGCAATGTATAGGATACATATAAAGGGCCACAAGCTGGGGAGGGTCTTTGGTACCCAGGGTTGGGATCCATTGGTTAAGACAAGGATATTGGAGTAGCCTTATTTGCATGTGGAGCTCAAGTCTAAGTGTCAAGGTCTAGCAGGGTTACCTTCTGCACAAAGTATGGTCTCACAGGGAAAAAGAAGGCACCTTATCAGTGAATGGACCCATCCCTAGGTTGTCAGCTACAGCGCAGATAAGCACCAACCAAGCCACATTCCTTTGCTTCTGTGAAGCAGGCAATGTTTAATATTTAGCTGGATTCTGACCAAGGCTAAAGGGAGGAGCAGCTGAACGCCCACCATTCTCATCTCCTGGGATGACGCGGTGTTCCAAGCCAGCTTCAACCTACTTTTAGCTCTACGATGGTCCCATAGATCCCAATATATATCTCACACTTGACAAGCCACACTGTTAACCTGTGGACGCTGAGAGAAGCCGTGGGGAAAAGAAGCAACTGTTTGCAAGCCTCCTTTAGCTGATGTGTGACCAAAGCCAGGTCTAGGGTCCAGCAAGGTCACTGGTACTGAAATGGCCTTCCAAACAGATCTATTAGCAAGTTACCAAGAAAGGTTGGAAGAATCAGCTACTTGGCCTCTTCCAGTCTGTCCCCTCTGACTTAGCCTGCTTGGCTTTCACAGGCATTTCCTATCTTCAGGATATTCCCTTGTTCGAAATGTTGAGTTTCCTATTAAATAAGTCATTGTGTGTCATTTGAGTAGGCTTTCAAGGTAGAGGACACACACACACACACGCTGTGTTTGTGAGAGATACAGAGGAACACACCAGCCCGTGCCATATTTCTCTTTAGGATTCGCTCAGGTCACAGCTGTCCTGAACCCTGGGCTTGATGTTGTGGTAGATACAGACTCATTTCTGTCTCTTCCAGGTGATGTCATCCTGCTGGGACCCAGTACTTCCCTTTGCAGTTCTGATCACCCTGTTTGGGGTTTGCAAAGTGGGTTTGGGGCCATGCCAAGGCATTCTGACGATACCATCTAGGTTAAGAAGAGGTGAACAAGAGAAGGGTGGGTTAAGGATCTCTGAAAATTGCAATTGGAAAAAGAGGAAATTGTCACTAGTGGCACTAATTATTGTTACTTAATTTATTTGACCAAAGAGCTCTTTCAGAAAAGTTGAGAACATAGGATCTGCTGAGAAAGACACCAAACCAGGGTGGTGAGAGTTTGCTACTTGTGACCAAGCAGAAGGTGACAATTACTGCCCTTGGGACAGGAGAGGCAGCCCTGGGCCTCAGGAAATGATGGTGTGACTGCTCAGCCTACTTCTTTTTTTTTTTTTAAAGCCAAGGTAGGGCCAGAGAGGACTTAGTAGGAAAGGTGCTTGCCACCAGTCTCCAGAACCTACATGGTGGAAGGAAAGAACAGATTCCTGCAAGCTGTTCTCAAACCTCGACCTAACCCTCACCCACACACAACTAAATAAATGTAAAAGAATAAATGGCCAATGGGATAATGTCTTGAGATCTCAGATTGGGCATTATTTGTCGCTCTCATGATCATCCCAGACCATAAAGGCTTTCAAGAGTGACTCTCTAGGAAGCCAAGACTTCTCCCCTAGCACATAGGCAGAACTTGAGGTTACTTATTTGGAGGTAATTGGGATTTTAAAATCATCTTGTCAGCATTGCTGAGCCTGGAGTCTCCAGATGATGGCAGCAATGAAACTTGGCCACCCAGTGGTCACTGGGCAGAAATGCCTGCAAGAGACTCGCTCTTCCTGGGGTGTATGTTGGGCTGCGGAATTGAAATCTGGGGTTGGTAAAGGGGGAGTCTCTGAATATTTTGGGTCTCTCAGAAATCACATCAGCATTTTTCTTAGAAAGGAAGAGTTACTTTATATTCACTGGCAGTTCAAGAGTTCATTTTATTTCTAGAACTGTCACTCAATAGAATCACACACTCGCTAATATAAATAGGCTGCTATACAAACCTAATTATTACACAAAATGCGTATCTGTGTAAGTGCATCCATTTGTAGCTTGGTATATTTTTCTGCTTAAAAGATATTTAAGATACGTGTACTTAAATATATAGTCTTTGAGATAGGATAATATGTATGACTCATGATTTTTACATGACTAACCACAGATGAGAATATTTTGGGAGGGGAATCCAGAATGTTCCTGTATTGCTTAGCTTTTTGCCAACCTGACACATGCCAGAATCATCTGAAAAGAGGCAATCTAAGTCGAGAACGTGTCCCCATTAGATTGGCTGGTAGGCAAGCCTGTGTGCTATTTTCTTGATTAATGATTGATGTGGAAGAGCCAGTCCACTGTGGACAGCTCCATCCTTGGACAGGTGGTCCTGAGTTCTATAAGAAAGCCATGGGGAGCAAATCCAGTAAGCAACACTCCTCCATGGCTTCTGCCTCAGTTCCTGCCTCAAGTTCCTTCTCTGCCCTGCCCCCTTCTCCGTGCTTGATAATGGAATATAATGTCAAAGTGAAATAAACCCTTTCCTTCCCAAGCTGCTTTTTGTCGTAGCGTTTATCATTGCAACGGAAAGCAAGCTAAGACAGTTCCCCAAGGCAGTGTTCGAAGTTGCCGCATCCTGAGCCCTGTGTTGAATCCACAGAACACAGTGCGGTGTGGGAACCTAACATGTGCTTTACATTATCTAGGGATGACAAAACATGCTGCAGGGTTCCTGGAGATTCCAGGCAAATGGATTTTCTAGAAGGAACTTGGGAACCTGTGGAAGTCCTGGAGCCTGTGGGTGACCGTGTCCACAGATGCCTGCGGTGTTAATGTGAGTCACAGATCCTGCACAGTGCGAGACTTCTTTGTGCTTAATTTCACTTTCTGTGAAGACTGTAGGTGATGCCAGTTGTGGTGGCACATGCCTGTATCTGAAAAAGGAGGCAGAGGCAGGAGGCCAGTTTGGGTTACACATCTGAGATCTGCAGAGATGGCTCAGCAGTTAAAACCACTAGCTGCTTTTCCAGAGGACCTAGATTTAATTCCCAGTACTCACATGGCAGCTCACAACTATCTGCAACTCCAGTTCCAGGGGATCTTGCATCCTCACACAGACATAAATGCAGGCAAAACACCAATGCACATGAAATAAATAATAATAATAATAATAATAAATTTTAAAAGACAGTAGCTGTCAGTTTTTGAAGCAAGCCAGGTTACCTCTAACTGTTCATAGCTGTCAGAATGAAGCTAATGCTGAAGCCCAGGGCACCTGTGTTAGTTGTTTGTCCTGAGTGAGGGGTCTGGAGTGAATTCTGGTTCCTCTGCAAGAGCCCAATGTTCCTTAGAGGGCCAGGACCTTCACAGCCCTCTGAATGGCCTCTGCTTGGGCTTGCTAGGCATCAGAAAAGCATTTCTACCTTGACTGCCACTCAGTGACAGAGGACCCAAGTCCATGCCCCATCTGCAAAACCTCCCTAGATGGATATCACCCGTAAATGTCACACGGGAGAGGAGGAAAATGCCAAGGAATTGAGACGCTTGGACCAGGGCCAATCAGCCTTTGCCCTGGTTTTCTGGTCTGTAAAATAGTTGTTGGAAGACATGCTGGTGGGGGTCTTCTGGCTTTAATATTTCCATCTTTCTTGTCGTGGAGGTTTAAGGAGAGAACTGGGAACTCCTTACCACCTTTCTGCTTGTGCCCAACTCTAGTGGGTAGAAAAAACTCTCTCTTCACTTCAGTGCATTCTGATGGCCACCTGAAGACACTCCACAGGGGGACCCCAAGGCTCACATGGGCTTCCTTAACCTTAAGTTCTTCTTTTTGCACTCACCTCTTAGCTTCCCAAAGGCCCAGCTTCCTACAAAGGTCAATATTCTGTTTTCTGCCCCTGTATTCAAAAGGCGATTCTCAGGATCTGTGTGCACGGTTGCTGGTAGGAAGCGAATGTCAGCTCAGTCCTGGGTAATTCATACCTCACAGCTCAGTTTCAGGGCTCAAACAAAGTAGTTCCTAATAGACTCTTGATGACAGACAGAGCCATCCTGAAGCGGGAAGAGCCAAGGCACAGCATTGTGATGGATTTTGATAGTCTTATACTTATTTTAGAAGGAGAAAGTTCATAACTATTTTATAAAATAAAATATTGACACATATATATGTATGTATATATATATATATATACACATGTATGTATACATATGTATGTACATATATGAATACATACATATATATGTGGTCGGTATTTTGCTTGTCTGTTAATTTAGCATATATTTATTGAGTTTATTTGGTATGTAAAGTGATTTTTTTAAACTTTTTGTGTTTGTTTATTTATTTATCTTGTGTATGTGTACACATGTCACGGTACATGTGTAGAGGTCAGAGGACAACTTTCAGGAATCCATTCTCTCCTTCCACCGTGTGATTCTGGAGATCGGACTCAGATCATCAGGCTCAGTGGGAGCCATCACTATCCAGCCATAACTATGGTCCATAAAATGTATTTTAAAAAAATTTTTAGACAGGATCTTATCGTGTATCCTCTGCTGTCCTCGAACTAGCTATGTAGACCAGGCTAGCCTCAAACTCACAGAGATCCTTCTGTTTCTGCCTCCTGAGTGCCGAGATTAAAGGCAAATGCCACCACACCCAGCTCCATAAAATGGTTTTAAAAGATTATTTGGCTACGGGTGGTGGTACACACCTTTAATAGCAGCACTTAAGCAGAGGCCAGCCTGTGAATTTAAGGCTAGCCTGATCTACACAGAGGCTAGCCAGGACTACATAGTAAAACCCTGTCTCCAAAATTATTTTATTAAGTTTTATCAAACTAGTCTCAGGATCAATTTATAACATTGAGAATCATAGTATTTTTTAATAAAAAAATTTTATTAAAAATGACTAAAAGATTGTTCATTACTTCACTAAACGGAATCACGTGTGTGAAGGGATCAGGGCCTCGCCTGGCTCTGTCACTCAGCTGCTGTTAATACCATTTGATAGCATGCTCTCGAAGGGCGATCATTTACAGTAAATCTCAAAGCATCTGTGTCATTTCCCCGATAGCAGCTCGTGCAACAAGCAGGTTGCCTTCAGTGAGTGCTGGCTGGTTGCACTTAGGGTTGGTTTAGCCCAGGTTTGATGAGCTTGATAGCTTTGAGGACTTATCCCATCTGTGAGAAAGCAGACCTGGCTTATTTTGATTTCATTTCATATAAATGAAAGTCTTAAAGGCCTTTGTGTTCAAATGTCAAAGCAGCGCTTAGTTCGCTTCCTATTGTTGTGATGAACTTCATGAAGCATCTCAGGGAAGTGGAGTGGTTTAAAAGATAATGGCCCCCATAGGCTCATATGTTTGAATACTTGGTGCCCAGTTGGTGGAACTGTTTGGGAAGGATTAGGAGGTATGGCCTTGTTGGGGGAGGTGTGTCCCTGGGGTGTGTGTGTGTGTGCAGGCTTTGAGATTTTAAAAGCTCAGTTACCTCTCTGCTTTGTGCTGGTAGATCGAGATGCGAACTCTGGGCTATTGCTGTAGCCTGCCTTCTGCTGCCATACTTCTAATCCTATAGAACTCTAAGCCCCCAATAACTGTCTGTAAGTTGCTTTGGTCATAGTGTCTTATCACAGCAATAGAAATACCCAAGACAGGGAAGAAAAGGTTTGTTTTATTTTGAAGATTATAGTCTTTCATGAAGGGCACTCAGGGCAGAAACTCAAGGCAAGAATCTGGAGGCAGAAACTGAAGCAGAGGCCATAAGAATGCTGCTTACTGCTTTGCTCTCCATTGCTTGCTCCATTTGGTTTCTTAAACAACCCAGGACCACTTGTTCAGGGATGATGATGGCATTCACAGTGAGCCCACATCTGTAGTTAATCAAGAAAATGCCCTAAAAAATTGCTCACAGGCCAATCTGATGAATCTCAAATACCTCAATTGAGATTGCCTCTTTACAGACGATTCTGGTGTGTGTCAAATTGACAAGAGCTAACCAACACACTAAGTAAATGTTTCCTAGATTTCCTCCAGCCATGAGCTCCCTGGAAGAAGCACAGCGTGTTTGGATTTGAAGAGCCTGCCTACCTTGGAGTCAGGAACACCTGCCAGTGGACAGGAAGTTCTGCGCAAACAGAGTCACTTCTCACTAATAAGTGTCAAACAGAGTCTCTGCCTTGAGGACACGGCTGAGATGGCATAGTCTTCGTTCTCAGGGGCCTCCAGATGTGAACCACAGCACTGATGAACCTGGGAACCCTGGACTTCTTCTTTGGTTGTGATGGATGTAAATTCAACAAGCATTTACAAAGACATCCTATTGTTTTTAAAAGAGGAACAAATGTCTGTTTGCTCTAAAAACTAAACGTTGATGTGATGTGAGTTATCCCTATGCTGTCTTCCATTGCCATAGTTACCTACTTCGCTAGGCAACTTAACTCTTCGGGGGGTGTTAGCTTTAAATGGCTTTCTTTTTCATTCATTGCTGTTGGTCCTGCTCTGCTGAACACCACTGCTCCTTCCTCCCTGGGTAGGACATTGATTAATGACAAATTGGTCTGATTACATAAACATAGTATTTTCTGTTATTATAATATTCTCATTGTAAAAATAAATAGTCCTGTTCAGGGTTTTTAATCTCAGTTGCTAAGGTATACTGTATATGCAGTTAAATTGTCCTAAGCGTAAGAGTCGATGAATTCTAACAGGTGTGTGGCCCTTGGTAGGATATCTAAAAGGTGAGGGTGTGTCAGTTTGAATGCATTAGTGAGAAACTCAGCCAGCAGTAACGTGCCGTGGTTGCACAAGGGAGGAAATTAAAAGAACTTCCCCTTAGATCGCTTTATTTCTATACGCCCCTCTGTGTTTCCTGCCTGCCTGTTGTGTGAGTCTGGATTTGTGCCTGTCTGAATGCTGTCTTGTAAGTCTGTCTATCCTCATGTCTGTGTGTCTGCTTCCCGAACAGAGGGCTTTGCTCTGTATTTACTGAACAGCACAAAAAGTGCCACGTGTGGCAGGAATGAGGGATCTTTACAGAAATCTCTAACCGAGTTTCTAAGGGATTAGGTCACTTACTCCACTTGCCCCCAGCTCACTCAGATCACACACACACACACACACACACACACACACACACACACACACACAATCAAGCAATAGAAGAATGCTGCTTCCAGCATTTGTGGTGCATGAGATTATCATGACACACTTACAAACACACACACATTACTCTTTGGTCAGGGCCATGGAAGAGAGTGTAACTTAAGATTACAGATGTGCATTATCTTAGGTGGTAAAAGCTGATTACATGAGAAACCCAAGGCGGGTGAGGTTGGCTGTCTTTTTGTTCTCTCAGAAGCCGGTTAAATGAAAGGCCTGGGTGCACAATAGGACGGCAACTCTTGTCTGAAGTGACCTTAAGGTGTAGCATTAACTTGGACTGTGAGGTCCAGCAAAAAGTTCTAGGGATATTTTCATGACAATGATTAGATTATCTGAAGAGAAAACATCCATGATAAATTCGGTGGCACCTTTCTGTGGCCGCCCAGATAAAGGGACTCGGAAGAAGGAAATGTTGCTTTTTGTCTGCTCATCCTCAGGCTCGCTGGAGAGTTCACCTATCCTGTGCATGCGGATTCTCTAGGGCGTCAGCGCCAGTCGGAGACTGTGGAGTGTGAGATACCCAGCTTTATGGACTGAACAACAACCAGGTTCTTGGCCTTTCCATGATGAGATGACCATTGTTGGGATACCCAAACCCTGTTCTGTAAGCCAATCCACTAAATCCTCTTTTAACACGCAGACACATATGTAACATGTGGAGACATACTGTCATAAAATATCTCTAACACCGTAAGACATGGAACTTTTTGCTAGAGCTCACAGCCAAAGTGTGGGTGGGGCCACCCCCTGTCATGGTGGTCCTGGCTTCTATAAGAAAGCAGGCTGAGCAAGCCAGTAAGCAGCACTCCTACATGGCTTCTGCATCAGCCCCTGCCCCTGGGTGCCGGCCTCGCTTGAGGTCCTGCCCTGACTTCCTTTGATGATGAAGTACGGTGTGGAAGTGAAATCCAGATAAACCCTTTCCTCCCCAACCTGATTTTGGTCAATTGTGTTTCACCGCAGCAGTCGTAACTCCAACTAGGAATATGTGTACACATTCTGTCACTCTTGTTCCTCTCATGCAGTGCTTCTCTAGCTGTGGGTTGTGACCCCTTTGGGGGCCAAATGACTCTTTCACAGGGGTCACCTAAGACCATCCGCATATTATGTGTTTTCAATGCAATTCACAACGGTAGCAAAATTACAGTTATGAAGTGGTAACGAAAATACTTGTATGGTTGAGGTCACCACGACATGAGGAACTGTACGAAAGGGTTGTAGCTAGGAAGGTTGAGAACCACCGCCCCAGTAACTAATAATACACCCCGTAAACAGAAGGACCTGGGATTGAATCCCTAAAACCCATGTAAAAATACAGGTGTGGCAGTACATGCCTGAAATCCCAGCACTGGGGGGGGGGGGGGGGGGGGGGGGGAGACTGAGGCAGGAGAATCCCTAGGGCTTATAGGCCAGCAAATCTAGCCAATTAGTGAGCTCCGAGTTCAGTGATGGCCCCTGTCTCAACAAAAAGGTGGCTGGTGGTTGAGGAAGGCGTTCTATCTCAACTACTGGCCTCTAAATCTGCACACACGGTATCAGTTGCACTTTCATATATTGGCCACTAAAAATGTGCAAATGGTACTAAGAATGCAGTTTAATTCATAACAACATCAACAAAGGGTAAAATACAAATACACTTTTTAAAGCACAAGTCATGAATCCTAGTTGCTTTCTGCTGCTGGGATCAGACATTAATTAAAGCTAATGTGGAGGGAATGAGTTATCGCACAGGTGAGAGTCTGTCACTGAGGGAAGGCAGGGCAGGAACTGAAGAGAGGCCATGGAGGAACACTGCTTATTGGCTTGCTCAGCCTGCTATCTGTTCAATCCAGGACCATGGGGTGGCACCACCACAAGGAGCTAAGCCTTCCAGAATTGATTGCTAATCAAGAAAACGCTCCATAGACTGGCCTCTAGGCCAATCTGATTGAAGGAAGGCCTCGATTTGAGCCCTTTCCCTGGGCAATTCTAATGTGTGTCAAGTTGCCAAAAGCTAACCAGCACAACTTGTATACTAAAAACTAAAACTTTGTTAAGTTTAAAATACATATAAATTAAAGGAAAGATGTCTGTTTCATCGATTGGATGGCTTAACGCAGCTAGGCCGAGGACTTGATCTATAGATTTAACAGGACTCCTATCAAAATCCCAGCTGCCTTTTGATAGAAATTGACATGTGTATCTTAAAACTCACATAGAAATCCATAGGGCTCAGAACAGCGAAAGAAATCTTCAAAGAGATGAAGAAAGTTAGAAGACTCATGACTTCTAATTTCAAAGCCTTGCTTTAAAGCTCCAGTGATCCCAGTGGAGTAAGAGTTACATAAAGACACACACACAGACCGATGGGGCTGTTTACAAACAAGCCCTGCATTTGTGGTTCATTGATTCTGGACAAAGGAGCCATCCTGACATCAGAGCGGCTGTTCACAGCATCAGGACTGTTCATGTTCCCTCACAGGAGGAGGGGGGGAGGGTCATCCGATCACCAGCTGAGTTTACAGCCCCTCACTAGCACGGCACCTCTCCCCAGCTGCACACAACCCTGCCTCATCTGCGCTGGCGGAGCTGGAGTCATAGACAGCCGGAGGTTAACTGGATGGGTGACTCGGCTCTCAGGGGTTGTCTATCACACAGAGGTGGGATTTCTCTGTGCTGCTGCTGTTTAAGGGTGCCATTCATGCGCCTATAAATAAGCCAAGTAAACTCATTGAACGTGGATGGAATCATTTCTTTGGGTCGTCACTGTACCCTATTTGAGGCAAATAGATATTCATCTCAACCCAGAAAAAGAGACACAGCCGTTTTTCCCCAACAAAAGATCGTGGGACAACTAGCTGTGCAAACACAAAGAAAATCAAGTTGGACTTCTACTTCACACCACAGACAAAAATTAACTCAAAATGGATCACAAGCCTACAGGTAAGAACTGGAAGTCTGAAGGACATTTATGAGTAATTACTTTGAATTATGCGGTAGCTCCTCAGCTATAAAACCAGACGCACAAACAATAAATTGCAGTGATATGTCCTTTTGGAGCCAGGACAAACTACACAGAGTGGCTTGCTAGAGATTCTGGGGACAGTGTCCCTCACTCTTCAGCTCTATCTAGGGCTTCTCCCTAAAGAAATGGGGACAGATGTAATATCAAGTACAGTTAGCTTACTCCCCACGCCAAGAGCATCAAGCTTAAACCAAATCCCCATGGTCTGCAGAGCAGGACTGCAAGTCCTGGGCGATATCAGCTATAATACAGCTGGGTTAGCCCACTAAGCATCAAGATCTTAAAGCTTCTTCTGTGAAGCCTTCAATCTCCTGGCTATTGAAGCCAGTGTATGTTGGATTCCCTGATATGTCTAAGCAAAAGCAAACTAACTGAGTCAGAAGCAAAACACAGATGTTAAAAAACAAAATTGCTGGATACAGAGTGAGGGGAATCTGCTCATGTATGCTCTTTCCTCCCCCTGGCAAGCTGAGCCTGGGTAGCAGTGTATTCTCACAAGTGGGTGGAACAACACACTGGAATGCCCTCTGAAGAGCACCTGGTCACCCTCCTGAGCAAGTGACACCGGGGCAGGTAATTGTCTAGCAACTGTCACAATGGGATGTTACTTCAGCTACAACCCCTCCTCTTCCTCTTCTTATAACTGAAAAAATATTTTCCAATGTATCTTGATGCTATGTAAAATTTAACACAAGGGCATAGTTTTTGGACTGAGCCCCTGCATGGTGTCCCAGTGGGCCGCATGGAAAATCAAAATGGAGTCACTTTAGTACCATGCCACCAAGCTGAAGCTAAACTATTTACTTGAGAGATCAGGATGGGAGTCAAGGAGGGAGGGAGAGGCAGAAGGAGCAAGAGATACAGTTTCCCAGACACAGTGTGTCACGGATGTGATAATGCAACCTTCATCCTTATACAAAAGACAGGAGGTGACCAGATGGTACCAGTGAGTTATTTGCTTATTGTTCCTTCTCTGCCCCAACTTAGAAAAGTAATACAATGCCCAACCCAGATGGGGTAAATGTGATCAAATCATATCACATGCGCTTGTGGAAATGCCAGTGTACCCGTGCAGTTAACCCATGCTAACAGTTTTTAAGCTGTTTTGAAGTTTTGAACACTTGACTTTAGTCTTTGTTTTTTTTTTTCCTTCTTCAAGACTTTCTCTACCTGTACAACCAAACTGCTTTGCTCAGCTCAGCCCGTCATACATTCTATTTTATGGATTTTAATAGAAAAGTATGACACTTCCATGCAAATATAAAGTCCAAGATTATTAGGGTAGCTGGTTGGACTAGCCAGTGACGGTGATGGCAAATCTTAGGAGACAGAGGCCAAAGGGCACCAACTTGAAGGCAGCCTGGGCTACCTAAGAAGACCCTGCCACAAAAACAAAAAAACAAAAGCAGAAAGACTTCCAGACTAAAATGTCCTAATGTTGTTCTTTGACATAACTCACAAACAACAGCACATGTGTCTGAGGTCACATGTGGAGAGGTTTTATACAGGTGGGCTCTACTTCATGAAGCCACCACATGAAGATAGTTATCATTTCTAGAAGGTTCCCTTGGGCCTCTTTCCTCACAGTACCTCATGTCCCTGCAAATGTCTCTGGATCTTACCTGGTCACTAGGATGAGGGTTGGCCATCCTTGCTCTTCATAGTAAATTGATCCTCCTCATTGGAGGAAGTATGTTGCTGAGGGTGGGCTTTGAGGTTTCCCCATACCAGGCCCAGTGTTTCTGTCTCTCTATCTCTCTGTCTCTCTGTCTCTCTCTCTCTGCCTGTTATTGTGGATCAGGATATAAAGGTCTCAGCTACTGCTCCAGTGCCATGCTATATATATGGAAAACCAGTTTATTAAAGGGTTCTGGGACCATCCATGGTTTCAGGCATCCACTAAGGTCTTTAAATATGTCCCCTGTGGATAGGGTGGGAAAAAATTGTTGCAATGTTGGGAAGGTTGAGAATTTGTAATTAGTTATTCCAGTCACTCTAGACACAGAGGGTTGCTACCAGGGCATCTCAGGTGTCAGTGAATCCCCGGGGTGGGGGTGGGGGTGGGGTTTATGACCTTTCTAAATACGTGAGCAAACTCACAGAGCCTCAAGGAGTTCATAAAAACTTTGCCAGGGAATGTACTACTGGTGATACTTTTAATAAGTTTTAAGTGTTACTATAAAAGCTCCAGGACATAAAATATGTCTAACATAGTCAGAGGGGAGGCAGACAAGGGGAGGGGGCCGACCCAGCCTCAGTACAGTTTAAGCTACAGAGCTGGCTCTGTGGCTGCAGGACTCTTTGAAGAGAACTGTGGGAGCAGCAGGAGTAACTTTGTGCTTTCAAAGGAAAAGCTTGGCAGCCTGTGGGGAGGAGTCAGGCCATTGTGTCAGACCACCAGTGGGGATGGGGGTGGAAACAGGGCAGTTAATTTTGAAACAGAGGGGTGCCCGGCCATCACCTTGGTTGAACCCTTCCCACACCCACACACAAAAGGCAAGATGCAGCATGCTTATGTGTGTGCAGAAAGCACGGTGGGGAACACCAAAGTGTGTGTGAGCCTCTGCCACACACAGGCTAGGGAGCAGCTGTGGGTCATGGACTGTGTACTCTTAGGCCTTCAGAAATCTGCACACCAACTCCGGTTCACACGGAGACACAGGAAGAACTCATTTGCTACCTCTGGTTAGTGAATGAAAGATCACATCTCAAGAAATTAAACAGGTTAGTCAAGTTCACACAACCTGGCCAAAACTAGTTTGTCAACCTCCAGAGTTACTTTCCACGACCTTTTTACAGAATCTATTAAGCAAAGAAGTTTGTTTGTTTGTCTTTTTTTGTTTACAGGCAAAGTTTGCTCTCCTCAAAGCATTTCCAGTGCACTTGAAATGCCCCACAGAGCCGACTTTCCTCTGCTCAGGTGTCTTGGGGATTCCTCTGTTACGTGCGATTGCAGCTCTCCGTGATTTGTCTGTGCTTGGTAATCGTCCTTAAACGGGTGGCTGGTGTATTTAGCAGGCTTTGCTGCGCCATGACTCGTATCTTCTCAACTGAGAATAAAATATTTTAAACATTACCCTGTCATGTTGGCAGTGACCGTGTTCCTTCATGCAATGAAGGTCATAGAAATAAGTCACAAAAGGTCTTTGCCCGGTCGCTAATTTACTGGCAATATCCAGAGAGAATGGCTGGCACTAATAGATGGGTTCGGTTCTCCATTGTTGATAATTAAGGCCATCTGCTTCAAGTTGTCATTTGAGAGGGAAATGAAATCCCAGTGACAAGGTAAAGCGTCTGTAAGACCGGCCTGTCGTGGTACCAGATTGTGGAAGCAGGAATGTGTTTAGGGGAGTGAATTACAAATGAAGACAGCCACACACTGAGGAAAACCAAAACATCTTCCAAAGAGAGGGAGCGAGGAGGCTTCTGAAAATGAATGTATAGGAAGCTAATTTAAACAGATTTAAACAGGGCGTTACGATCCCTGAGATGATGTCCAAGCCCTGTCCAACATGCAGAGCTGCATACGGGGAAACTCTAAGAAGACCATTGGTACCTAAGCCCCAGAGCATCACCAGGATGAGGAGGGATCCCGCCTGCCGACAGGTTTTGAACGGAGGTAGAAATGAGCATCCCCCCAACCCTACCTGGGCTTCACTTATTTCCCTCAGGAGAATGGGCTCCCAGGAAAACTTAGAGGAACTTTACCAAGCTCCTTGACAACCTGTAAGACTAAGAAAGGAATCGGGCCATTGAGTATGGAGGGCTGTGAGTGGCTGTCAAGTTTCCTTCATAAAACCAGTCCTAACATCTCCTCTGTCGGAGATGAGCATTGCTGTGTAATTTAGAGTGGTTTCCCTTTCCTGGAAACCACACTGAAGAAACTATGAACACTGAAGAAACTTTGAACTAAGAACTATGCTAGAAACAATGAACAGTTAAACCATCCAGCATTCTCTGTGAATATCAGGGCTGCCCAAACCAGCTACCACTGGACTGAGTGATCTGGGGGAGACAGAGAAGAGTCAGAAAGGTGACTGGCTCTGGCCACAGGGCTTAGGAAACCTTCTCCGGAAGAACAGTCACCTCCCTCTGGGCAGTTTTGCTCACAAGGACAGGCTGAAGATGTCTGTTCTGGGGCTCCTTTGGTTCAGAAAAGCAGGGTAGGCAAGAATCTCCAAGAATCCCACAGATGAGCTGTGTTACAGGAATGAGTCTGTCTCTATGGCAACAGAGATGGAGGCTGGACTGTCAAGTCCAGGAGGTGGGCCAGCCCTGCTCCTACACTACATTGTAGGAACCTCCTGATAGTGACTGCTTTCCCAAAGGTCTGGTTTGGCAAACAGAGTGTACCCAATGACCAGTGAGACTGCAGGAGGAAAAAGACACCCTGGCTCAGTGAAAAAGCAATTTAAACCATGTGAAAAGCTGTGTTTAAACTTACCAGCAAACTTTTAAATGTGAGTTTAAATCCTATTAAGTGCTGAAATGTACCAACAAAGTTTTTAAAATGTCAAATTATAACACATGGCCATTGGTAGTATAGTGGTTATCATTCCAAGCAGTTGTCCTGGGCTTGATTCCCAGCCAACACAGCTCTAAAATATCTTGCAGGGTGGCGGTGGTGTATTCCTTTAATCCCAGCACTCAGGAGACAGAGCAGACGGATCTTTGTGAACTTGAGGCCAGTCTGGGCTACAGAGTGAGTTCTAGGACAGCAGAGTTACAAGAGAAACGCTGTCTTGGAACAAAACAAAACAAACAAGCAAATAAAACAATCAAACAAGAAAAATTGAAGCAATACAAAAATGTGGCCAGACATCAAGAAGAATTTGGGAAAATTCTGGAAAGATAGCCACAGATTTGGAAAAGCCAATTAGTAGATCGTAGAGCAGATGTCTGTTTCTCGCAGATCCAGTGTAATGGCGTCAGGAATGATGTCACTGACGGAAACTCGCTGGCGAGCCACAGTGCCAGAGCCAGACTTCCGCAGTGGGGAGCCGACACACGCCGAGAGGCACGCTCGGAGGAAGCGGGCATCGTCTAGAGCAACAGCTGCTTTCTAAAACACAAACACTTTTGGCTTTCATTTTATGCGAACCTCATCTGAACTACAGAACAAGGCAAACGACTCAATGATGGACTTGTAAATTTTATAAAAACGAAAGAAAATCAAAAAGATACAATGGGTCTGAGATGCAACATGTTTGGCACAGGGAGTGCACTCACAAGACCCATGCCTTGCAGGGTTTTGGTCAGGAAACCTGCCCAAAAATTTGACTACAAAAGGCTAGAAATAAAAGAATTGTCCAGGCCCATCCAGCTACAAACTCAATAACAGATCTGAAGGGCTTCAGGTGAAGAGTATAATGCGTGAACAAAAAGGGAAATGTATATTATTAAAAGGCACAAATCAGGCAAAGATACCTGAGCACCAATAACATTAAGCAGAAATTCCCAGAATTCCAAGAAGTAAAGAAGGCACATAGTAAAAGTAACAGCTGTTAATGCACTTCCAGCACAGGGTAAGGACAAAGAAACAAAATAATAAGGAAGACTTTCAACAAAAAAAAATTCCAGGGGCTGGAGAGATGGTTCAGCAAGGACGAGCACTGGCTGCTCTGACAGAGGAACAGAATTCGGTTGCAGAATCTGCAAGGTGGCTCACAGCTGCCAGTAACTCCAGCTCAGGGAACATGACGCCCTCTCCTGGCTTCTGTGGGAACTGCGCTCATATGGTGCACAGGCAAAACACCCGTACACATAAAATAGAAATAACATTTTTTACAAAACCTCTAGCTTGAAAACATAAACTTCAAATGGCCACAAAATATTAATAAAATGCTAATTTAGTAGGCCACAAAGAAAACTTTAATAAATCATCCTAAATAGAAAAAAAAAAAAAAAACCAAGATTTTCTGATTGCAATACAATAAAATAATAATCGCGGGCAAAGTTAAAATTTTAAAATAATTTCTCCATTAGATTTTTCAGAGACAGAGATAAAATCCAGGCAAGACTTCTATCACCGAGCTCTGCCCCCAACCTCTGGAAATGGTCTAGAAACCATAATTGAAGAATATTTTTAAAATAACAAAAAATGGGAGTACTGCACATAAAGTCTATGGCCTTGAACTGACGCAGAAGCACCCCGACCTGAGTGTGACGCAGAGCTCAATCCCATTCTTTTGCTGGAATCTTTCACTCTAGAATTTTATTGACAACTCTCTTTAAAAAATAAACAAGCAAAAAAATTATAAAGCATATGTCCAAAGAGGCCCTTGTCCTGCACATAAAGAACTATGACAATTTACTAATAAAAAGGCAAACGGTTCGATCAAAAACTAGACAAAATATTTGAACAGATATTTTCCAAAAGAGCACATGAAAATAGCCAATAAGTAATGGAAAATGCCCAATATCACCAGTTCTAGCCAAGAGCAAGTATATGTGTGTGCACATAAAGACTCTGAAGGCAGGACGATGTGACGTTGTTTTTAGTGGTTCCAAATGGGAAGCAATCCAGAGAGTCATAATTCATAACCTTACTTACTCTGATTACAGGAGCTGCACAGCAAGCAATGGAAGATACTAGCAAGACACCGGAATAAACTTCTGGTGCATGCAGCCATCTTTGTTCATTTCTTTCTTTCATTCTTTATTTGAAACAAGGTCTCACTGAAAGGACCTCGGAGTCAGAACAGAACACACTCAGACGTAGACGTATTTGCCGCAGAGGGACAAAGGACATGGGATAGGGAGAAACTAGGGGAAAGAGGGATATCTGCCCCAGAGGAATGAAGGTGGATAGGGTAGAGACAGACATGGCCTGTAGGCAAATGGTGGGTTTCAAAAGGTCCTAGGTGGGGAGGGAAAAGGGGGAGGTACTGTTGGAGAAGGGTTGGGGTGGCTGTCTCTGATTGAAGAGGACATATAGACTTCTGGGGAAGCAGGCATGCTGTGGGGGGATTTCTGGGAGACGGGCCTGTGTGTGTGAGAGACTTGAACTCAAGTTATGCCTGGCTATCTTTTAGTGACCCACTGCCGTCTTGGGGCCATGGAGGAGATGTACAAACATCCACTATGTAGCCTTGGCTGGCCTGAACTTCCTATGTAAATATCCATCTGCCTCTGCCTCTTGAGTGATGAGATTAAAGGTGTGTGCCACCAATCATGGCCATGCAACAAGCTTTGTTAAGATTCAAAAATCTCATGCAAGCAGAAAGAAGCCAGACCCCAAAGACATTTATTTGAAATTTTATAGAAGAATAAATTATAGTTTTAAAAAAATCTGGTAAGTGGTTTTCTTATACACAGTTGGGGAAAGCAGATGGCCTGAAGGAGCACAAATGAATTTTCATTTTTGTAGAATGTTCATAGTTGTATACATTGTCAGTCTCATTGGACTGTTCTCTCAGAATCTATGGGTTTTGTTGAATGCAAATTGCACCTTAAAACACATAAAAATAAATCTTTCAAATATAAAATATCAGGCAGTAGTTTTGATGGAAGCGAAGATACTAAGTTGGACATACTGTTTACCCTCTAGATTTATTCTTCCCAAACCTGCAGCTGAGTACCTTGGAAGAGTTGGTTATATTACCAGTGGGCTCTCTCATTCTCTTGTATCTTGTTGAGTTTGACCAGTGGGAAGCACAGCAGATGATCTCAGGGTGAGACAACAGGAAGTATCATGCTCATCTCCTTCTCTAGGCTGCAGTTCCCAGTGGGGTCACAGTGGGCTAGCATGATCCTGAACCAAAGTAATGGCTCCTTTCTGGTAACTTCTCCTTCTCCTCAATCATTTCTGCACCCCATGTAGGATGACAGACCCACACTCTTGATTAGTGCAAAGCTGTTCCTAGATTTTCCTATCTTATTTACATGTTTGTAAACATTGTTTATCTTAAGTTATCCAGTGTGAATGGGCTCATGTGTTTCCTTCTAGAAACTTGATGGATCGTAGTCCACTTACACTAGCGATAACAAAACCCCGTTGGAATGACTGAACCGGAAATCACGGAAGCACAGGCAGCAGTGGCCATGCAGCTTCAGGAAATGGCATGGGAGTGCAACAGGGATGGCTCTCTGATTAGCAAGGCTCCAGCTGTGTGGCAAGGACCCCCGTTGGACAATCCCACTGGAGCTCACGGAGAATTCCTAGAAGGATGTGTGGTTGGCCTGCTGCTCTCTCTCTTTTTCTGTGGCACTTTTGCCTTCTCTTGTGTGTGCAAAAATAGTACAAATTCTAAATATTCTGGGGAAATAAAGTCATATAAGGGAGAGAGTCTAACTCAGATTTCTCATATAAAAGTCAATTATTCTCAGACCTCTGAGACTCTAACTTCTTCCATGGTTGATAAGACTTTAACAAAGCAGTCATAGGAGGCCCAAGGTTAACAGGAATTAGAAAGAAACAGGCAAAAACAAGAAGGCACATTAGATGCAAAAGAGTTGGTTATTAAGGTTTGTTTTTTAAAAAAAGCAATTATATGACTATGATAGGAAAGCTTACTCCGTTGGAAATAGATTTGATTACTTTATTTTGCAACCACAGTTGCTGCCAGCCAAGTACTCTTGGCTTGAATGCCTGCTTGCTGTCCTGCTAGAGTGGACACGGCTTCCTGATGTACTAGAAACTTCCTGTTTCTAAATAGAAACTTTCTGGTGTGTGTCTGAGACTAACTAGGAAAACTAGATGGGGCTGAAAAGAACATGATAATGCTGTAATAATTTTCTTAAATATGCTTGGGATTATAATGTGAGCACCTGGGGCACTGGGTCATATTTCTTTTCATATAAATAAGTGTCTGACCGTTTTGAAATAGAAGAGAGCCGAAGAGAAAGATAAGCTCATTAACTCACGTGAGCCTCATTTCCTTGCTGACTTCCACACATCCTTCTCGGGTCCTTGAACCCGTTGGAGCTGGACTCTGGCACACAGGAATAATGTTGTCCAGAGACCTGAACAAAGTGAAGAAAGCCATGCACTTGGCTGAGAAGCTTTGGCACCATGAAGATGTTGATTCTCCAGACTTGTTTATATTGATCCAATGCCAATGTGTATTCTTATTGTTTTGTGCTGTAAGTATGAATGGAGGAACAGATCTGTATAATCAAACAGAAGCCCAGAAATAGATCTCAAATCAAGAATAAATAATACAAATTTTGTATCTAAAGGGGGCTGACTGGGAGAGAGCTCAGTGTGTAAAGCATTGTGTATGCAAGCACGAAGATCTCCATTCAGATTCCCTTGTCTAGCCAACGACTCCAGGTAAACAGTGTTTTCCAAACCGTACAGGATTGATTCCCATATGGATTCACAAAGAACATGGAGCCTGCACAGGTCCAAGCCAGCTGGAGTCCCAGTGCTGAAAGGGAAGCGGACATGGACCAAGAAGCCATTTCCAGTTTACATCTGCTTGCAAAAGAAGAGGTACTTTTCTCCAGTGGACTCTCACTGGATATATTAACCACGCTTCAGAGTAGGTCTTGTGCCCAGGAGTATTTAGGCAACATAAATGAGCTCACTGGTAAGTTTTGTAGACTTTTTGTCTCATAGGGCTTTGTTTGGACAGTTTTTGTCTTATCAGCTATTTGCTTGTATATTTTGGTTGCCAATTTTGTGTTTTTATATTTTCTTTTTGTTTATTTGCTTTTGTTTGCTTCTTTTATTTTTCATGATCTGCTATGATTTTTTTTTATTTATAAGACAGAAAAGCTTCCTTGAAAATTGATTGGCATACACTATCACTTCTGATTACAATTATTGTTATCATTATTATTTAACTAATGGTCACCATGTACATATGTTGATTAACTTATTATTAACATGCATAATGATTTGTGCATCCGTAACACTTTACTATTAATATATTTAAATATAGATGTTAATGGTAAACATTTTTACAACCATATGATAAACAAAATTGTCTTATTTATTGTTTTCAACATAATACTTTTATTAATTACTTGACTTCCATACAATCTCTCTCAATCACACCCTCTTCCCATTCCTCTCAGGTTCACCCTCTCACCCCTGTGCTCTCAAGAAAAGAAAAAAGAAGAGAAAAAAAAAATTAAGCCAAGTCTGTGTGCTGGGGAGCATAGATCAGTATCATGACCATGGCTTTTGGTGGCAGTAGGCAGCTCAGATCATGGACATCTACCTGGCCTATATTTGCCTGAGATTAAGCATGACCAACTCAACCTGGAGTTGGGCTTCACTATCCAAACATGCAGGGGTCAGGTCATGATTCAGGCATCTGGACATCCTGCAGGTACCCAGACATCACACAGGCTCCTGGAGTTCACACAGGCACCCAGGTTTCCTGAAGGCACCTGGACCTCACTCATGCATTCAGACTTTATGCAGGCACCCAGACATTCTGCAGACATCACATAGGCACCCAGACTTCAGGCAGAAATCTGGACACCACACAGGTCCCTGGACAGCCTGCAAGAACGAGTGCCCCATGAAGCCAGGGCAAAGCACCAGGTGAACTCTGATGGTGTCAGCAATGCAGACAGAACTCTAATTGTCCTGGTCCACATGAGTATTTTGAGGTTTTTTTAAAACCCCTCCCAAAAGGAGGAGGCTCAACCTTAGAGGTGGAATACTCTTCAGCTGGGACATCGTGTTGTTGCTCAGGATCACAGTAATCCCAAGGTTTGGTAGCACATTCAGGGCCAGGACATGCTTGAGCTCCAGATTGTTGCACAGGGCCCTACCCTATCACGGTCTATCCTGCTGCCTCTCGTACGTGGTGCGGCAGCCCATCCTCTCCCCATCTCATCAGGGAGAGCAATATGAGCTGCTACTGGGCCACAGGAGCAGTAGTACCGGCCTGGTGTATGGTGAAGGGCTCAGGAGTGTTGGCTGGCAGCCTGAGGACAGGTCCATAGTGTGGATACTCAGCCCAGGAAATGAGACATTCTTTGGCTGGGATATCCTGTTGTTGCTCAGGATCAGGGTGCTCTGGAAGGTCGGCAGTGTGTTTAGGGGCAAGACCCTAAACTCCTAAACCAGCTCCAGGCTGCTGCACCGCGCCCCACCCTCTTCACCATCTGTCCTGCTGCCTGGCCTATATGCCTGCACCCGAGGGTTAACACCACAGCCCATGGTCTTTCTCAGCCCATCTGTGAGAACAAAATGAGCAGCGTCCTTAATCACAGAGGCAGCAGCACCAGCCTGGCAAGGGGTAAAGGGGCCAGAGTAGCTTGAGGCCCCGGTCCCTGTCTACCGAGGGTGCTCACCCACGCCTGCCACCCCAACATATGCCTCTTAGCAGGGCTCACTGATGTTCCCCTGCCTGCTGAGTCCCTAGGTCTGTTTCTCTTTACCGTCTGCGCAGCTCCATTCTTTGAGTGGGAGTCCTGGTGTGGTGGATAGCAATAGAGCAGTCCGATTGTGGCCTAGGGGGGCTGCCTAGCTTCTTTGTCTTCCATCTCGCTTGACTGTCTCCAATGTACTTTCCTCCACGCCTGTGGATCGCAAGTGAGGGCTCACTCCACCATCCTTCCTCTCTCTACTCTCAGCCAGCCAACTTTCCAGGTCTGTCACGCTGCTGCCTCTTTCCAACCACTTTCCAACCCGACTCAGCCCCAGGATAGCCCTCTCCCGGTTCATGAACACTTATAGAGGTTCGGGGCAGCGGTCGGAGCCCTGTTGGATTCTGCCATCTTGAGTCCTGGCCGTGGCTCTGTTCCTCTATCCTAGACTACCCTCAGGGCCTGCCTCCTCCATGCCTCGGGAAGTACCTGTAGGCTGAGTGGGAGCCAGCCTGGTGGGCAGTGATGGGTACAGCGGGCTTGTTCAGTGGAGGTGCTGCTCTGCTAGACTCCCCTCTCGGCTTGCCTCTTCCACGCCCCACAGCCAAACCTGCGGGCTTGTTCTGCCATCTTCCTGCCAACGTTTCCGATCTGTTACTGTTGCTGAGTCTTTCCAAACACTTTTAATTCTCAAAGTTCTCCCCGCTGGACTTTTGCATCAGTGCCACTTCTCCTGGATGAACATGTGAAGAGTCAGGGGTTACTTGAGTTGGGGGCTGCAGGGCTGTGACGTGGGCCCTGTCGGACTCAGGGCATAGCCCCACCACCATCTTGAGTCTGTTTCTTTTTTTAAAAAAAAAGGAGGTGCGAGGAGATGGGGAAGTGGGGAAGATAATCAGAATATATTATATGAAAAGAATTTTTTAATTAAAAAATACAAAAAAAAAGAAATTAGTGACAGTGTTTGTTGATGAATCTTGTCAAATTGACTATATTGAGAATCATTTAGGAGGGTAGAAAAACACATTTTATGTGTGTCTGTAGGTGTGTTTCCAGAGACAAGTTGATCATGACTTCATCAACCGATGGATTCAAGATTTGAGTGGACTATTGGAGACCGTGTCATGGTGCAAGGAGCGACCTGGCCGCTGAACTAGGGGTACCCTTTAAGGTATATCTTGACCCTGGTCCTTTCCAGCCATTCTTCTCCACTTCATGGACTCATGAAGTAAACACAGGCTTCTGCTATGGTATTCTGCCCTACTGCAGGCCAAGAAACAATGCCGCTAATAGAGAGTGAGCTGAAATCTCCCAAACCACAAACCAAAATAAATCTTTCCTCCTGTAAATTGTTTGTCACAAGCACACGACGGTGACCCGAGAGACAGAGGTGACGGTGGGAGCAGCTGGCGGATGAGGACCAAAAATGAAGGTGATGGTTTTCCTGTGTTCCAGGGGATGCTGGGCCCTGAAACTATATACTTGTCTGTTTTTGTTTTTGTTTTTAAAGTGATGAAGATGTAAACATACATTGAAAGCAAGTAAAAATACATCTTCAAAGTAAGAATCCAGAGTAACAAATATCCATGTGTTACTTAAGAAGTAGTACCTAATTTGGAAGAGTCCTGCACACCACTGTCACCCAGAGTAGCTACTGAATATTTACCGTCTTCACCCCAAGCCATAAAAACCAAGAGCAGGCCAGGGACCTATTTCACAGCCCGGCCAATAAGATATGGTCAGATGTGCTTCGTCCTTAACTTCTAGCCAGTTTCACAGATGCTGTCTTAGTCCGTGGTCTACTGCTGTGAAGAGACAACAGGGCCACAGCAACTGTTATAAAGGAAAGCTTAATTGGGGCTGGCTTACAGGTTTAGCGATTTTAGTTCATTATCAACATGGTGGGAAGCATGGGGGCACACAGGCAGACTTGGTGCTGGAGAAGGAGCTGATAGTTTTACAAGATCCACAGGTAGCAAGAAGAGAGAGACACTGGGCCTGGCTTGAACATTCGAAACCTCAAAGCCTGCCCCCAGTGACATGCTTCCTCCAACAAGGTCTACCCATTTCAACAAGGCCATACTTGCTAATTCAAATCTAGGAGCATGTGGAGGCCTTCCTTATTTAAACCACCACAGATGTTGGCAATGCAAAATACCCTGAGTACAATTTCCTCTGTGCTCACTGTATTTGACTCCACATGTTTATTAGTGTTCATTTCTTGAACGTGTTCTATACATGAACAATTTAATATGCGTGGTTGTAAAACCATGCAACTCCACACCATTGTCAACAGTAATACACTGTTAAGTTTGCCGGATGGCTCATGTTGCTGCCCCCACAGTCTCTGTTGTACTGAAATAAGTCTGTCCTGTACTTCCTTCCATTCCTGAATAAATTAGACTTGAAGCAGCCTCTACAGTGAACTGCAACCCAGCTTAGTATACAAAAAGGGCGTAACTAATGTACAAATACAACCTTCTGAGAAGCAACTGAGCCTCAGCCAATTACAGCATCTGACCCAAACTAGAGGTTGGAAATTATACACAAATATGGAAACCACCCAATTAGCTGTGCCAGGTTGGAAATCTGACGTATCCTGAGTTTTCCCATGCCAATAGGGGTGATCTGTGTTTTCAGTTTGTATTCCTAGCTGGTCCTTGAATCTTTCTGGTTACTTTCCTTACTTAAACAAACAAACAAGATTGGTCTTTGAGACATGCTTTTTGAAACTGGCCTACAACGTGAAATTCTGTCTCAGCCTCAGGATTGCTGGGATTACAGGCGTATGCCGGGTCATTAAGTAAACTTCAAATTAAAGTAGTCTCTGTATTTTTCCCTTAACAACCTAATTTGTTCCTCCTCATTCGTGCACTGGATGACCTCAAGTTTTCCTTAGGAAAAAAACTAGACCCTTAGCTACATGCTTCCTAGAGGATACTAGCTCTCCAGCAGAGCATCCCCACCTACGTATGGTGAAAATCAGAAAGGACAAGACTCAAAGGACCTTATTCCCTTGTGTTTTAGGGGCTCTGAAGCTGAGAGCCGTGGCTGACAATGGAAGCATCTGGGTGGGGCTGGGGGTGGGGGGATTGAATCAGCTCAGCTACTCTCCAGGATGACCAGAGTCGTCCCACACAAATCCATTAGTTTCTGTCAGCCACAGAACAGTGGACAGGTGAGTGACCAATGGGAAATGAGCTGATGTCTATAGTCTAGTGTTATTAGTTTGTTATTAATTATTCACTTATTTTCATTTTATTTTATGGGATACCCTGGGATAACCTGGAACTGGAATTACAGAATGTTATGAGTGGCCATGTCAGTGCTGAGAATCAAGTCTGGGTCCTCTGGTAGAATAGATTGTGCTCTTAGCTACAGAACCATCCCTTTAGAGTCTAGAATCTAGACCAGCTGTTCTCAACCTCAAGCTATTATGAATCCAGTAGTATTTAAAGATTATATGGTAGGTTAAAGGGTCAAACGATCCTTTCACAGAGGTCGCCTAAACCCATCTGCATATTAGACCTCTACATTACCATTCATAACAGTAGCAAAATTATAGTTATAAAATAGCAACAAACATAATCTTATGGTTGTGGGTCACCGCAACATGAGGAACTGTATTAAAGGGGTCACAGCATTAGGAACCACTGCTCTAGACACCATTTACTTATTTTTAAATTGGGTCTCACTTTGTAGCTCTGGGTGGTCTGGAGCTTGCTATGGAGATCAGGTTGTCCTGGAACTCACAGAGCTCTTCTGCTTTACCTTATGAGTGCTAGGATTAAAAATAGTACCACCACAACTGATTCATTGTTTAGTCTTCATTCAAGAGCCTGACTGTCACAGGACACAGGCCTGCAACTGGCAGAGGAAGTTACAAACTTAAAATCCAGGTCTCCAAGAAGCCTGGCTTCGGCGGGTCCCTCTGCGATCTGCTCTTGGCGAGTGTACACTCCACCCACAGCATTTGCAGCGGGGGAGACTCCATTCACGTCTCGGAATCTGCTCTCCTGTGAGTTTCCACATGGAAACAGTCTCGATCTGTTGCCTGTCTCTGAAAGAACAGTTTGCATTCATTAATGAGGTGGAAAGTTCTTCACACATTTTCAAGTAATCACACGCTTCTTAGGGCATGCTTTTTACAAGCCCACATCCTTGAAATGATGGCTGCATTCCTGAAAAGCTAGGCATATGATTAATTTTTAAACCCTTTGTAGGACTAGACTTTCACAAAAGGGTTTTCTTAAATAGAATAATTTTGTCAATCTTTTAAAGGTGTTAGCTATATTAAGCTCCAATGTTAAGGTTAAATACTTGTGAGTGTAAAACCCATAGTGGGCATAGGGATTCCAGTATGATCTTACTAGAATGTTCCATATATAATAATCTATTATTAACATGCCATTTATGCTTTGTAAAGTTTAGGTTCGTTATGTATTTTATAGCCACATTATAGCATAATTAGTCATTGTGCTGTAAATAATAATATAGGTATTTTGCATTTAGAGACAATGTAAATACAGAAAATATCATATATAGAAATATGTATCAAATAGTATGCAGGACATATTAAAGCACACATGAAGTGTGTATTAATAAAGTAGAAAGGAGAAAGATAATTTTCATGATATTTTTTCCTAAATATTTCTCTTCCCTTTTTAAGCTATAATTGTATTTCCCAGTATATATTTTTAATGTAGAAATTATTTTCTTCATTGAGAATGTCAGATCTGTACAGAATTATATTTGCAAGAAATTTATAACAAGATAGCTATTACGAATCCAGTAGTATTTAAAGATTATATCGTAGTTACTAATTTTAAGTTAGAGTGCTCCGAGGTAAGCAAGGTAAGAAAGTTTTAAAAATCTGATTGGGCAGATGCTGTGCCTGGCCCTGCCCACAGAGGCTGTCGCTTAGCGGCTTTCTGCATTCCTGATACTTGCTTTCCTCTAATGGTACCTGCACATGCTAACTCTTGGTTTATCCAGTCCTCAGCCACCACGGACCAAGGCTTAGATAGATGAGAATGCTTTCTGTCCCTCCCTCACCACCTCTCCCGGAGCCTTGGAGAACTTAGCAGGATTTTTAGTGTCCATGACCATGGCCCCTTTCTGGAGCGGTCCTAACCGATGGTACCCTGCGCCTGCCCTCACAGAATACAGTTGGTGGGTGATGAGACATGATTTAGGCAGCACCATAGTCCATTTCCGAGACAGGGTAACCTCTGAAAGAGAGTCCTGAGGCTCAGTCAGACAGCGGGTGTCACGTACGATCACATCACAGGACTCCGGCTGAAGATGACGCCAACCAGTTAACATTTCACTGTGAGCTGTCGAGTCCAGACAACGTTAAAACACGCAAAAAGAAGCCTTCCCAAGTAAATGCTGTCCACATTAAATGCTCATCAAGCCACTTATACACAAGGCCATTTAGAAATCTTTATAATTACCACCCTTCAGAGGCTGAGACAGGGGGATCACAAGTGTGAGGCTAGCCTGGGCTACATAGTGCATACTGTATCAAGAAAAAAAAAATCAAGTACACAACAAAGAGTACCCTCGGATGTGTGAAAGCTATGTGGAGTCTACCGCGGGACTTAGCAGCTACTGTGAGGAGAAGTCTTCATTGTAGAGGTTTGTGAAGAGCCACATTGGTAAGCATTTTTTTTTTTTTTAAGTAAGATGAGATACCTAGCGTGAGTGGAAAAGCACAGGATGTTTCAGGGTGTTCCTGAGTTTTGACAGTGTGTTTGGGGGCAGGGCCCGCTAGAACTCCAGGCTGCTGGGCAATGCCATACCTTCAGCACCATCCATCTTGCTACCTCAGCCTCTGTGCCTGCAGCCCTCAGGCAGAGCTTCAGCCTTTGCCTCCCCCACCGTATCAGGGAGGGCACTAAGAGTGGCAGCCACAGATACAGGACCAGCAGGACCAGTCTAGCTGGTGGTGAAGTGACCAAGCAGGTCTGGTGGTAGCCTGAGGACCAGCCCCCCATCCACCTTGGGTGTGTTTCCATGTTTACCAGCACCTCCAGTTATGTGTTTCTTAGTGGAGCTCACCACTGTTCCCCTGTCTGCAGAGCCCCGAGTTCTTTTGTCCGATATGTTTGTTGCACAATGTGGCGACTGTGTTTCCAGTTCTGTTTCTTTCTGCCTGCAACAGAGCAGTGGCTCCAGTCTCTCAGGGGCATTTCCGTATCTATCCCCACTACAACTATAGCTCCATATCTCTGCTTCGTACGCTGCTGTATTCTGCCATTTTCCTCTTCCTACTCACGGGCAGTTGGTTTTTCAGGTCTGTTGCCTTTCCAACCACATTTAATTCCCGGAAGTGACTGTATTGACGGGGCAGCAGGGTAGTATCCAGAGCCCCATCAGACTCTTCCTACTGCCCCACTGCCATCTTGAACTCTCTGTCAGGAATATTTAATCACATAAAACAAATTGCACTCATGCTGAGGAGGTTTTTATAAATTAATTGATTTGTCTTTCACCAAAGTGTTTTGCCCCGCTCAACTGATCCTGGAACTTAGCGAGCAATGTCCAGCTACAGAGTTAGCAGTGGTGCGACCCACAAACCCTCAGTGTGCCGATGTGAACAGATGCTCAGGGCCTGAACTCTGCTGGTATAGGGCAGGTGTGTAGATCATAAAACTGCAGAGTCAGAGCTGGGCACCCGAACTGAAGAAGTCTGTGTGACTTTGAATGCATTCATCCCATGTGTATGTGCGATGGGCACTGGAGCCCAGTGCAAGGTCAAGCCTACCCAGTGCTTACGTGACTGAGAGAAAGACAATGCCAGCCACAGCTTCTGTTTTACATTTTATATTAAAAAATTGGGAAAGGGCCAGCAAAGTGGCTCCATGGGTAAGGGTTTGTTCTGCTAAGCTTAGCATCTGAGTTTGATCCTGAAAACCAAAATGATGGAAAGAGAGAACTCATTCCCACAAGCTGTCCTCTGACTTGCTCATGTGTGGAACAGCACACACACACACGCACACACACACACACACACACGAACGCACACACACAGAGAAAAATGTTTAAAAAATTTAAAGAGAAAAAGTTAATTTAATTATTTATAACAACCAACATTAATATTTATAACATTCTTAATGAGTATATTCAAAAGACCATTATTTTATCATGTAATCAATATCAAATTAATTAATGATGTAAGTTCTTTAGAAATTAGGACTTAGTAATCAGGTAGTAGTGTTATATTTGCAGTGCATTTCAGTGCAGAGTACCCGTACTTTAAGTGCTTGTGGCCATCTGTTGGAGCACAAAGGTCCTTGTGCGGGGAAACCGAGAATGTTAAACACACAGGGTTGTCTCTTCAACAAGAGAGATGGATAACCTGTTTTTCCACCCAGGAGACTGGGAAGGGAGGTGACTAATAGCCTGGTAATCTATGCTATCTGTAGAACCAGGCCACACCATGCTACCGCAAATAGGACTGGAGGCGGCTGGTAGTCTATGTGGCCTCTGCATTGTCTGTATGCAAGGGGCTCCCCCAAGCTCCCGCACCATGACTGAAGGTGGCTGATAGCCCAGGTGATCTCTATACTATTTGTATGCCCAAGACCACGCCAAGTCTTCCCCTAGGCCCTTAAGATAATACGTGTAGCTTATCTCTAGAATCCATCTTCATGAAAGAAGTGACATGAACTTTGAGAAGAGCTTTGATGTAATTATGACTCCTGGTGCGCAGGGGATTGTGTTCTACCCAGACACTTTTATTTTCTTAAAATCTGTCTGACTCTTGTAGTTTATTGTTATAAGCAGAATCTATTAGTTGACTTTACATGTCAAATATTGATATGCTTTATGTATCACAATATTTCATTAAAATATGTATGTTATAATGCTTTGATTGAATATTATTACTCACAATTAGTCAAATTTAAATTAGTCCCACATACCTGGGTGGTGACTGTTGGATCTCAAACCCAGGACAAACTGCTAACTGAGGTGCCTATTTAACATATCCAAGTGGACCTCTCTGCCAGGTTCTCCCAGTATCCCTCAGTCCGTACCTGTTACAGGGTCCTCCTGGCTGGCATACCCTACTCCCAACCCTGAACTCTCTAGCCCAGGGGGATGGGCTTCTCTTCCCTATATAATCCAGCCATTTTGGCTACCCAGACTTTTTTTTTGGTTGCTGGTCCAGGTTCCCCTCTGTCCTTTTCCCCTCTCCTCACATGGCCAGGCTCAGGGTCTTTGTTCAGTCCGGACCCTTCTGGATGCCTCTGGCTGTGCTCTCCCTCATATCTACTTTCTCCTCCACTATACCTAGGAGCAGTCATGCCATTATTTTTCATTTCCTTTTTTCATTCATCTGGTGTGAAAACCCGGGAGAGGCATAAATAAGTCTTCTCCCAAAGGCTCAGCCTCTCCAAACTGAACTAAACTGTCGATTTTTCCTGCCTTGGCACAGATTGCTTGCCCACACTGGCTTCTGCCACCCACCATATTTTGGCTCCAAATTCTAAAGTCCAACTCTTCAGTTGCTCCCCCTTTCTGCTCTAACTATCCCACATCCCTCAACTCTTCAGTAAGTGTCTCCCTGGCTCCTGGAGGTGCCCACCAGGGCATGTCTTCATACTAAGGCACTTTCTTATCCCTGTACTGAAACCCTCACAGGCACCTTTCCCCTTAAAACCTTGGAAAAATGTCCTCCATTGCTTCTTTCCATTTTCCTGTTTCCCTGAGAGACAGCCTTGGCAGTCTGGAATAAACTTTCACCTTTTTACCCGCAGAGTAGCTCCTTTGGTTTCTTTACTGCTCCCATTTCATTCAGTGACATTGTGATATCTCACAGTATATCACAGTATCTTCTATTTTTTAAAATGTGCAGTTATTTAATTTTATGTGTAAGTGTATGCCTGTGTGTATGCATTGCACTGTGTGCATGCAGGAGCCTATGGAGGTTAGAAGAGGTATCAGACACCCTGAAACTAGAACTCCAGATGGTTGTGATCCACCATTTGGTGCTGGGAACAGACCCAGTTCCTTTGCAAGAGCAGTAAGTGCCCTTAACCACTGAATCGTCTCTCCAGTCTCCGCAATATCTCCTTGTCTAGAAATCTCTACTCTCTTAATTCTCTCAGCCTGCTGGAATAACATCTCACTGATGGGGTGGTTTACAAAAAAATAGACAATTATCTCTCACAGTTTGGAAAGCCAAGAAGCTTTTGACCAATGTGGTGGCAGATTCTATATCCGGTGAGGGTTGGCTTTCTTGCTCACTGACAGCCGTCTTTTCCTCTTTCAAGCATAGAATGAGAGAGAGAGAGAGAGAGAGAGAGAGAGGTTAAAAGGGAGGAGGAGAGATGGGGAGAGAGAGAGAGAAAGAGGGGGGCGCAGGGAGCGACATCTCCATTATCACCGTTTCTATTCAGTATTGGAATTAGAAAACCCAATCATCAGGCAAGAAAAAGAATTTAAGGGATAAATCTTGGAAAGAAAAAATAGGACTGTCCTCATTCACAGAGACATTTGTAAAAGAGACATGAAAGCTGTCCGAATAAAGATGGAGTCACTTAGGTCAGCTCTGTTGGAAAACCCGTCCAGGCAAAGCTGGGCGTTGTAAAGGAAGGGCGCTGACACACGATGGCAACGTAGTAATTGCGGGTTACTGGTCACTGTGACCAAGTTTCATTGTTCCAGTACTGGATGCAATCATCCTTCCTTTTGTCTTGGCCACTTTCCTTTTCCTCTACTTCACTGCACACCCCAAGGTTGCTGTGATGTGTATGTTCGCATACCAAAGTTTAGGTGGTGGATATGTTTATTATCTTGACTGTGATGCTGATTTCATTGTGTCAACATATATTACAACTTATTAAAATGTCCCCTTGTATGGGATATAACATATCAATAAAGCTCTCCAAGTTTTTTAAGTAAAGAAAAAGCATTAATGAATTGATGGGAGCAAAGGAGGGGACAGACCATTTCTAATATAATTTTTAAAAATTCTGCTAAGGACTGGAGCACTGGGAGCACTAACTGCTCCTCCAGAGAACCAGGGTTCAATTCTCTAGATCCTAGGGGACTCGATGCCCTCTTTTGGCCTCATAGACATACATGCAGGCAAAACACACATACATATGAAATAACATGACCCCCCCAAATGGAGCAATGGGGGTGTAAATTAGTACAGCCACTGGGAAAGCCAGTATGGAGTTCCTCCAAAGACAAGAAGTAGAATCATCATGTAATCTTGGGTACAAACCCAAAGTAATGAATCGAAGCCAGCTCATGCCAGAGATGTACCACGTCTATGCTCATCACTGCCCTGCTCACAACAGCCAAGTTAAAGCTTAGTTACCGTTCCAGAGATGAAAATGTGGCACACATACATAGCAGAATATTATTCATCCAAATAAAGAAGAACTCATGTTCTTGGAAGGAAATTGGAGAGAAGGAGAGGTAAGAAGGTAATTGAAATAGTAGATTTGGTGACTTCCTTGATAAAGGTATAGAAATGTATGAGAGCCACTGACTTGTAAAACTCTTATGCGCTAATAGTTACAAAGAAGCTACATAGTAAATAAAATACTAGAGTTTTAAAAGTCATGAACTGGTGGGGGGTGTGTGGCTCTGTGGTAGCGCACTTACCTAACTAGGCCTTGTATTCAATCCCCTAGCACTGAAGAGTAGGCAAATCCACGAAGTATCTGGGAATGGATCTCACAAAAGATACAAGCAAGTTCACTGACGCTAGGAATCACTGGTGTATGAAGTCTTCAAAGATCTGCCAGCAGGGCTGCTCTGTATGTATGGGCTCAGAAACCCACCTGTGACAAACCAGCAGTTATTCTCCAGTTTTCTTTAGATACCATGAAACTCCAAGTAAAATCTCAACAGTTTATTTTAAGTTGACAAATGAGATAAAAAAAAATTGTTTGAAAATTCACAGAAGCAATCTTGAAAACAGACTTGATCTGCATTGCTAGATATGAAGGCCCACAGTAAAACATCAGCAGTAGTTCAGATTGCGCTGTGTGTGCAAGGACAGACTGACAGAACAACAGAGTAGAACGTTCAAAATGCACGCGCACGCGCACACACACACACACACAGTGATGTTACTCAGGAGAACGAGGGGAAGGCAGGTTTCTTAGTAGAGGGTTCTTGGTAAACTGGAGATCTGTGCTGTCAAACTCAAACCCTGTCTTCTACTTCACACACACACACACACACACACACACACACACACATTTAAAATGTAATTGGAAATAGATCATTGACCTAAAGGTATTAGATAAGACAACAAAGGTATGCAAAACCAAACAAACAAACACAGAAGACCATTTTCAGGACAATAGGCGAAGGCTTTTGAAACAGATTCAAAAGCATAGTCAGAAAGACTATAGGTTTTCTTCATTAAAATGAATAATTTCAGCCTTGCATATATCTCTGTAATAGAACACTACCTAGCGTGCATGGACCCTGGGCTTGACAGGCAGGTGTATAGCTCTGTGGTAGAGCACTGTCTCACATCCATGAGCTCTGGGTTTGACAAGCCAGGGCATAGCTCTGTGGTAGAGCACTCCCTGACATCCATGAACTCTGGGTTTGACTGGTTGGTGTGTAGCTCCATGGTAGAGCACTGGCATCCATGAACTCTGGGTTTGACTGGTTGGTGTGTAGCTCCATGGTAGAGCACTGGCATCCATGAACTCTGGGTTTGACTGGTTGGTGTGTAGCTCCATGGTAGAGCACTGGCATCCATGAACTCTGGGTTTGACTGGTTGGTGTGTAGCTCCGTGGTAGAGCACTGGCATCCATGAACTCTGGGTTTGACTGGTTGGTGTGTAGCTCCATGGTAGAGCACTGGCATCCATGAACTCTGGGTTTGACTGGTTGGTGTGTAGCTCCGTGGTAGAGCACTGGCATCCAATGAACTCTGGGTTTGACTGGTTGGTGTGTAGCTCCGTGGTAGAGCACTGGCATCCATGAACTCTGGGTTTGACTGGTTGGTGTGTAGCTCCATGGTAGAGCACTGGCATCCATGAACCCTTGTTTCGATTCCCAGCACTGTGACAAAGCAAAACAGAATGAGGAACTTTGTTCTACATTGAAAGTCATAGGAGTTTTTGCAATCATAATCCTAGCGAGTGATTCACTCTGAACCCTGGAGGAATCTCTACAAAGCAACCAAACAACAAAACAAGTCTCAAGTAATTGTCATTTATGTTTAATTTTTGCTAATTTGGAAAAACAATTAGTGAAAAAAAACCAAGTAGTTTAAAAAATGGGAATATCCAAATAGCCGATAAGTAGTAGGTGCTGACCATCTCTAGTTAGCAGTCAGCACGGGTTAAACGCACAGTGAGAGGCCCCACCGGAATGGCTGGGGTCACAGGACCAACACTAAGTGACAGAGACAGTGTGGGACTTCTCTGGATTGCTAGAGGATATGGCTTGTTCTTTTGGAAAACTGGCATGCTACAAAAATTGAATGTGTACATACCCTGCAATTTCTACCCATTGGTACGTACCCAAGAGAAATGTGTCCCTAGTCCCTCCCACAGGAAGATAGATACGAGAATGTTCATCACAATCTCCTTTACAAAGACTGGGACCCGGAAAATCCAAAAGTCTGTCGACTTCAGAGCAGATGAATTCATAAGTAAAGGGATGTTCGAGGATGCCAGTCAAACCTGACAGTGCACAAGCTCCCACAGAATAACCCATCAAGCTTTCAAATACTCAATGTCTCTTCTTGCCCAAAGTTCCAAAGTCCATTTGCAATCCTCCCAAAAACAGTATGGTCAAGTGTGTGACAATGTCCCATTCCTGCTACCAGTTTCTGTCTTAGTTGGGTTTGCTATTGCGGTGCTCAAACACCACGACCAGAGCAAGTTGGAGAGAAAGGGCTTTATTTGGCTTATGCTTCCACATCCCTGTTCATATTATAGACCAGGACAGGAACTCAAACAGGGCAGGAACCTGGAGGCAGGAGCTGATACAGAGACCATGGAGGGGTGCTGCTTGCTGGCTTGTTCTTCATGGCTTGCTTAGGCTGCTTTCTTATAGAACCCAGGACCACCAGCTCAAGGAAGGCCACACCCACAATGGGCTGGGCCCTCCCAAATCAATCACTAATTTTAAAAATACCCCATAGGCTTGCCTACAGCGCAATCTTGTTGAGACATTTTCCCAATTGAGGTTCCTTCCTTTCCAGTGACTCGAGCTTGTGTCAGGTTGGCATGAAACTAGCCAGCACAACAACCATGCATAGTTTATGTTGCACTGGGGATCAGACCATCCAGGGCTTCCTGAATGTGCCATACTAGTATTTTAGCAGTGTGTGTGTGTGTGTGTGTGTGTGTGTGTGTGTGTGTGTATGAATTTGATGTCAATGTAAAACAAAATGGCATTTACCTCAATCAGAGTGTTCAGAGGGGAAAAAACTAACTAGCAAATGAGACTGGAAACAATTTAACTAGCCAGTGTACATATCTAATATAGCCATAATCTTTGACAAGATATCATTTGATATCTTCTATTGAATATCTATACCTGTGGAAGACATACATTTGCACTGTTTGGTTTGTCTGTGCTCTGACCCTTTTGTCCCAGTGAGAAATGAAATTCAGAGTGATCAAACACAAGATCATTTAAGATCAAAACACAAATAATCTACAATGATGAAATAAAAAAATCTGATTACCTTTTCCAGAATTTTGTAACATTAAAAAATTGTATGTGTGTGTGTGTGTGTGTGTGTGTATGTGTGTGAGCATGAACATGTGCACACTGTGGGTATGTATACATGCGTGCAAGTGCTCTTAAAGGCAAGAAAAGAATGTCTGTAAAAGCCATAAATAATCTTGTTATTTTTTATTTACTTAAAACTATATATATATATATATACACATATATATATATATATATATATATATATATATATATATATACATAAACAATGAAAGAAAAAGAGGCCATGAATTCTAGAGGGTTCAAGAGAAGGATTGGAGGAAGGGAGGGGTAAGATGATCTAATTATATTTTAGTTAAAACTTACTTATATGCATGTGCATGTCTGAATGCATCCTGTGGCTATATGCACATGAATGCAAGTGCCTTCAAAGGCCAGATCAGGCAACAGATCCCTGGAGCTGGAGTTACATGCATTTGTGAGCTGCCTGACATGGGTGTTGGGAACTGAACTCAGATCCTCTGCAAGAACAGAATGCTAATGACTTTTTAATAAGAGCAAAATGATCCTTCTCCTCCACCAAATACTGGGACAGAGTAGAAGCATCTTCAGGGTATTTTAGAGCGAGGCTGGAGAACTGCCAACAATGATCTGCTGTTCCAAGTCATTCTGTCTCCACCTCCTCCACTTTCCATATTTGTTTTTTAATTTTTTAAAATTATGTCCTTAGAAGATATGAGAGACAGAATCTCTCTCTCTGTCTCTCTCTCTCTCTCTCTCTCTCTCTCTCTCTCTCTCACACACACACACACACCCCTATTTTGTTCATACCCACACCCCATTTCCTCCCTCCAGCTCTCCCTGGTTACCCCTCCTATGTGTCCCCCTTACAACTTCATGTCCTGCTTTTTGGTTTTATTTCTGTCCTGGCTAAGACCCAGATAGGGACAGCTTAGCAGTGCAAGGCTGATTGGGAGATCCCTGAAGTGGGTAACGGAGAAGGCACGGCTGTTCTGCACAGTCCCTCAAGGCCACTCAAGTCTGACAGCCAGGCTTGCTCCTTCCTATTTTAATCCATGGCCTCGATTCCCTGGGACATGAGTATGACTCTGAGGTTGATTACATCAAGAAGTGTGCATTTGTGAAACTAGCTGACTTGACTCCCTTTGCAGTTTTGCCTCAGCATCTTTCCTCCCCAGTCCATCGCCATCCCAGGGGGCAGCTGCTCTGTCTTGGTTGGGGCGTGGGGCCAGGGCACAGTCAGAGCCATCAGCCATTTCCGTCCTTTCCCCCAATTTCTCTTCCTCCAATTCTTGAGAGCCAGGAAACATCAGAACCACAGGTCTTGGTGAGGAAACATCAATGACCACTGGGGTGGTGGCAGAAAGGGCCACAGCAATATTCTTGCTTCTTTCTGAAGACTGGGGGAGATCTGCAGTTAAACCAAATCCAAGCTCCTTACCCGAATCTGTGCATCAAAAGGGGTTGAACTTGACTTTACCGGATATCTCCCCTGCCTCTCTCTGAGACACTGCTGCTTTCTAAGCCATACAGCTTCTGGGTTAACAGGTTGGTGAGCTTTGAGGGCTACCGCTCCATTTTAAAATTCGTGATTCATTTAGCAATTATTATTTTTAAAGCTTCTGACCAGCGTTCTGAGTACTAAGAATGTAACAAAATAGACAAAAAGACATCCTGTGGTGCTCACAGCCACGCTAGGGAGAGGGAACAGGTAATAGACAAGTACCATACAATAGTGGAGGGGTTGGGTACAGTCTAATGTCTCCCCAAGGGCCCCTATGCTGAAATTTAATTCCCACGGTGAGGTATTTGGAGAGCAGAAACTTAATGTTCTGTAGGAGGTAGAGATTTGAGTGATGAAGTGAACTGGATAAGGTTATCAGAGTGGATCCTCCATGACTGAATCCTGGTGGCTTCTTAAGGAAAAAAAAAGAACAGAGACTCTATACGCATGTATGTATCTGCAAGAAGACCATCACCAGATAAAAGGCCTTGAACTTTTAGAACTATGAGATAAGTAAATGTATTTTCTTTGTACAGTTTTCCAGCCT
The DNA here is from genome assembly GCA_026225945.1 of Cricetomys ansorgei. Taxonomy (NCBI): domain Eukaryota; kingdom Metazoa; phylum Chordata; class Mammalia; order Rodentia; family Nesomyidae; genus Cricetomys; species Cricetomys ansorgei. Next base: position 8,156,595 of record JAMJFZ010003384.1, read on the forward strand.
TGAGTATTTCCTTATAGCAACATAAAAGAGACTAGTGTGGATACGAAGAAGAATGGGTATATGTAGGCCCAGGGGTGGAATCTTCCTGCCACACACATGTCCCAGCCTGCAGGTCCCCTGCCTGGAGTGTGGTGACTGCCTGCGGCGGCTCCAGGCCAAGGGATGCAGCGAGGACATGGTGTGGTAGGGCGGGTTTACAGCATCCTGAGTTTACAGCATCCTGCCTTGTCTTTGGTGGACCTCTGGTGAGTCAGACGAGTACAGACACATACTTCAGGGGGGCGTCTCAACCCTAATTCGAGGTGTAGGGTACATATAAAGGGCCACAAGCAGGGGAGGAGCCGGTGACCCTGAGAATGCCCATTGGTTAGGACATCCTATGTGGGAGTGGCCTTGTCTGTGTGTGGAGTTTGAGTCTGTGTAATCCAGCCCACAGGGCAGAAAAGCACGTTTGCTTAGTGAAGGTTCATATCTAAATTCAGCTGGGTTCTGGCCAGGGCTAAAAGGTGAGGAGTACAGGGTCTCCAACCGTCCTCACCCTCAAGTGGTGACACAGTGTTCGAGGTGAGCTTCAACTCACTATTAGCCCTTGGACATCTCCACAGGTGTGTGTGTGTGTGTGTGTGTGTGTGTGTGTGTGTGTATGCTTTTTTTACATGTGGCATATGCATGTGTGTGTTGTGATCTAAGTCTACATAAGTTCATCAGAGTTCTCCCTGAAGGGGTGACAGTAGAGAAAGAAGTGAGAGATGAGCCAGGCAGCATTGTAAGGGGAAACAAGCATAGACCCAGGCGAACTGTTCTGTAGATTAAAAGCATCGAGATTACCTCTTAGACGGATGTGTCAATTCATTTTCTGTGGCCTGAATGTTTGTGTGCCTCCTAAATGTGTGTTGAAATCCTCTCCCTACTGGGCCTTTGGAGGGTTGATTACATTATGAGGGTTGGGCCACAGAGAATGGTGTTCTTTTCTCACGTGAGGACACAGTAAGAAGCTGCCGTCTATGACCCAAGAGCTGTCCTTTCCAGACACTTTAAACTCTCCAGAAGTGTGAGAAATAAATGTCTGCTGCTTGCAAGCCATCTAGTCACAGGTACCAAGTTATACAACCCAGACAGACTAACACCGTATTATTACATTTCCATTGCTTCATCCTTCTCTGGGCCATGCACAAGTTTTAGCTGGGAAGGTATCCTCTTGTTCATGAACTATGAAGATAGTGCTTAGTCCAGATGTGAGAACAGGCTTCCAGCGTGTGCTTCTCCATTTCCAAAGGAGAGCTGGAAGCATATTCGCTATCAGGGCAGGAAAAGCCCCTTGGCTCCCAGCCTTCTGAGCAGGACTCTCAAGCACCTATGGAGACTTTTTAAAAGGCTTTTGGTGGAGCAGACACAAACTGGACTTGCAAGTCATGGAGCGCAGGCTGCGCCCTGCTCTCAGTTATATACAACAGTGGCTTGGGGGCCATGTCTTGCCTTGAGGTGACTGCACATGTGGAGACAGTTTACTCTTGTGTGTGTGAATACAGCACCTGTCCAGCACCACTCCAGGGGAATAGACTGATAGACAACTTGTTTCTACAAGTAAAAAGGTATCACCTGTGACCTTATTGAAATGGACTGGGAACACATAGGCTTCTTAAAATCATATCAGAAACTAAAAAGAATAAGAGTCCAAGCTCTTTTCAAATACAACAGTCTAACAAAGCAGACAATACCTTGTCCTGGATGCAGTAAAAGAAGGGACAACCCTGCAGTGGCAAAGGTCCCATGGCCTTGTCATCCTACCAATCCTGTGTGCCAGTCAAGGGACAGACGGGCAGAGAGCCTGCTCCGGAGCTGCTGCACAGCAGCTACTTGACACAGTTGAATTGTTGTCAGTCTGTCCTGTCCCGACATTCACCCATCTGACTAGACTGGCCCAGAAGCTCACCTCATCTGAAGTGCTAGCCTACCTCGTGTTGTGGCTGTGCCTACAGCAGATACATATATATATATATATATATATATATATATATATATACACACACACACACACACACACACACACACAGTTTCATGAAGTATATGGCCTGAGAGTTAGTATTACTAACTAAGATTAGAATAAAAGAGATGGTAATTTCCCCAAGGGAAATTAGGATTACTTGGTAGGTTATACCTAAAGAAACCAATGTAGCTTGTGAATGTATTGATATTTGATAAATTTTGACATTGTGGAGAAACTCAAATGCATTTTTATTTATGTTTCTGACCTAGTGTGTTGTAGTTGTTAGGCTGCCATGGCAGCCCAGCAAGGATGACAAGGAAGCATGTTTCATAATTGCAAACCCTTCCGGACCTCAGCAGAGGGAACCACTATCCCAGCCAGCACCATACTGGACAACGAACCCTGAGCAACTGAGCTCAGGTGTTCTTATTTATACAGAACTCCTCAGGTTTCTGCTAATAGCACATGTAGCTCGTGTGCAATCAAACGTCCCCCATATAAATCCAAGACCTGCACGCAATACAAAATACCACAACCTAGGGCTACCGTCACCCAACAGTGCACAGAACGATTATTTTAAACAATTAAAAATAAACTTCCACAACATTTCCCCTCTTCTGGATAAGACAAAAAAAACCTCTTTATCTCTCTAACACAATTTAACACTATACCAGCAAAACAATTTTACAAGAGGAACAGTTGCAAGGGTTGCTAATTTGACCAAATGAAACCAAATATCTCTCAGGCTTTTCACAAAGTCTTTGGCCAGCAGAAAACATTATCAATGTCCAATTATCTGGAATTCACTCACTTTCTTCTGGGATCTGCCAAAGGGCTTGGGTGACTTCTTGGTTTCTGCCTTCTGCAGCACACACAGCTTGTCCTCCAGGCTCAGATTGGCTCCACTCCACTGTTGCTAATGCTCTTGGTGGTCATCCCATGGTACTGGGATATCCAAAATTCTGGAGTCTTCTGCTGCAACTGGGCTGAATTTTCACCAATATCCTCTCCTGGGCTCTCTTCATGGTGCCAAGACCAAACTACTTTACAGGACCCCTTCAATTTGGGCCTTCAACTACTACTGAGGCTGTACCTTCACCAGTGGCCTCTCCTGGCCTCTCGTAGTGCCAAGCCTCAGTTGCTCTCCATGACCCTTTCATGCTTTTAAAACGAGCACCACCTGGATGACTCTTACAGTACCAAGTTCAGCTATCGGCATGAGATACAACCTCAGCCAGGTCTGGAACACAGTTTCTGGGTGCTGATCCTGAGGAGACACTTTCCAGATTTTAAGATAGAGTCAGCTTGCAGGAAAAACAACTGGTCACCTTGTCTGCAGGAAGGGCTCCCTCAAGGGTGGAGTTCTCATCACCATAGCAGATGTGTCTTGTCAGGACCGCCTCACCTCACCAGTATCGCAACAGGTTTGCAGAAAACAAAACAAAACAAAGCAAAATGTACTCTGCCAGGTCTGGATTTTCTTTTTCTTCTTCTTTGACTCCACATTGGATTTGCTGGCATGATGTCCTGCCCCACATGCAGGATTTTTGTGTACCATTTGTAGGAGTTAGGTTGCTGTAGTTGCTCACCAAGGAGACAAGGAGGCATGTTCATCAGAGGGAACTTCAGCAGAGGGAACCACCTTCACGGCCAGCGCCATTCTTGACGGTGGAACCCAGAGAGTCTGAGCTCAGAGTTTTTATTGATGCAGAACTCCTCAGGAGTTCTACTGAAAGCACATGCAGATCATTAGCAATCAAACATCTCCCACGTAAATCCAACCTGCAGACAATTCAAAAGGCCAAGGCCTAGGCAGCCCCTCACCCAACAGTGCACAGAACAATTATTTTATACATAAGTAAAAACAAACTTCCACAATGGTGTGTTCATGACACAAACATCTGAGGGACAATTCATTTCCCAGTTTTGCCCATAGCTGACTACATGGATGGAGGTGAACCCAGTAACGCTGCACCTGTGAAGTCTCTGTCGTTGTCCATTTGACTGATGTGAAATCATTTGTGTGGTTTTCGGAGCAGTCAGCTGTCGTGAGCTTCCTCCTCGGAGTATTCATACGGGACCGGACACGAGTGCTCATGGAAGAACTTCAGCAACTTCTGCTTCAGCATGAAACACAGAAACACACTCACCTCATTCACACCCACAACACTCTCTCTCTCTCTCTCTCTCTCTCTCTCTCTCTCTCTCTCTCTCACATACACACACATTCTCTCATACACACACATCTCTCTCTCTCTCTCTCTCTCTCTCTCTCTCTACACACACACACACACACACATTCTCTCATACACACACATTCTCCCTCTCTCTCTCTCTCTCTCTCTCTCTCTCACACACACACACACACACACACACAAACATACCCTCATACACACCCTCACAACACCCTCTCTCTCATATACATACCCCTTTGCATTGGATAATTTTAACTGTCAGCTTGTTGCATCTTGAAATCATCTGGGAGGGGAGTCTCAGTGAGGGATTATCCAGATCAGATTGGCCTGTGGGCAAGTCTGTGAGGAGTTTTCCTGATTATTAACCAGTGTAGGGGGAGCCATTGTGTGGGCAGCAGCATTCCCTAGGCAGGGGGTCCAGAACAATATAAGAGAAAGGAAAGCTAGCTGAGTGCAAGTAAGCAAGCAAGAATTTATCCCCTTAGTATGTTATAATTTTAAAACATTTTTTGATAATTTCAAGCATGAGTACTATTTGCATCCCTTTCGTATTTCCCTCTCACCCCTCCAGCCCCTCCTGTGTCTCTCCCACACTCTCTCAAATTCATGATCTCTTCTTCTCTAATTATTGTTATTACACAAATACATATGTATATATTATATTGTACACACACATTTATAATCTGTTGTATCCATTTAGTACTGCTCACATGTGTATGTGTTTCAGGATGAACACTTGGAATTAGATAACCTATCTGGGAATCCACCCCTGGAGGAGACTGATTCTTCCCCCTGTCTGAGCAGCCATCAGTTGCCTGTGGCTCTTCATCTACGGATGGGGTCTTGTGAGATTTCCTCTATCCACACTGACACACCAACTGGCATTCTCATTGCTCACCTCTAAGTTAGGCAACTGTATCACTGAGATTTCACTTCCCTATCACATAGAAGACACTATCTCAAAACAGACATGCTAGTCTTCTGCCTCTTACAGTCTTCCTTTCCCCCTCTTCTGAGATGGCCACTGAGCCTTGGGTGCTGAGGGTGCATTGAAGATCACTGGTGGTCGGCATTCTGTGGTCTGTTGTTCTCTGCACTTTGGCCAGGGGTGGCTTTCTGGAATTGTCTCCATCTGCTGCAAGGAGCAGCCTCTTTGATAAAGGGTGGGCACTACACTTACTCTCTCTTTGCTCTTATGGATGTGATGTGACTCTCTGAGCTCCTGCCTTGACCCGCTGAAATGGAGGACTGTAACTTGGAATTGCAGGTCAACAGTTCCCTCCCCACATTGATTTTTGTCAGGATATTTTATCGTGGCAACAGAAATGAAACGGCCGGTTCACTGGGCGCCAGGCCTGCAGGGTGCGTCACAGTTGAAATGCATTTCAAGAAAAAAGAAAAAAAAGGACTCACATTGCAACTCCAATTATATACTAGATTGACATCGAACAGAACAAAGCCCGAAGGGGTAATCTTAAATTAACATAATGCCGTGTCCACGATGGAAAGAGTCAAGTTTAACTCAAATGCTGCCAAGAAGACAAAGCAAATCTTAAATTTAAGATGTCAAGATCCTGGGTGGCTTCCAGAGAGGACCGGATAAAAAGGACCTTCCATCCTTCAAGGTGAGACCCTGGATCTGCGACACTCCGCTCAAGGTGACAAGGTGGATCCTACAGTACCACACTGGTTGCTTAGAGTCTCTTTTCTTCCCTTTCTAGTCTCGCAGGATGTGTCTGAGTCCCAGCTGTAAGGTGGCTTTCTCCCAGGTGATCTCCTTGGGAGACTCAGTTCCTCCAGTGAGGGAAGTCGCTTTGTATTCTTTAGGCTGAGAGTGAACACATGAGTTTTGTGCAGAATGGAGCTTCTGGCTGAATGAATGAATGAATGATCAAAGAGCAGAAAATCAGGACGTGGTGTTTTAGTATTCCAGTTGAATGAATGAAATGCTTACATCATCAAGGGACAGCTGCAAAAGAGACGCTGCCTCTTAATCCTAAGATGTGAAGGCTGAGAGCACATGCCCTTCAAATAAGGTTCAAATAAACTTAGAAAAGATACTTGTACAGTGGATCATTCAAAGAAACCAGAAATGGAAAAGATGACCTGAACTTCTAAGCTCTGCCTCCGGAGAGCTGGGCATGTGGGTTACACAGATGGTACTCTATGAGAGTCTCTCCTATTTCTGGGTGGGAAGGGAGTTTGTAGATCAACTGGCCTAGGTGAGATGCTTCCCCAGAGAAGTGTGATTTTAGTGAGGAGTTGCTCTCTCAGAAGTGCCTTCAAAGCTTTGATTTCCTGGATAGCAGCTTGTGATGCAAATGAGTCTGTGCTCAGACTTCACTTTCCTGGGCACTGGTTTCCCACTGGCTGGACTTACTTTTCCTTCCTGCTCTTTGAACTTGCCTGATGCTTCTCCTTCTTAGCCTCAGCCCCCAACTCTCAGTCTTGGTTTCAGGATGAAGTTTTCCATGGCCACTGTCTTAGTCACCTTTCGCTTGCTGTGAAGAGACACCGTGAGCAAGGCAACTGATAAAATAAAGAATTTACAGTTTCAAAAGGGGAGTCTGTGACCATCATGGTGGGAACCCAGTAGCCGGCAGACAGGCGTGGCACAGGAGCAGTGCTGGTAGCTTACATCTCATGTGCAAGCGAGAGGCAGAAAAACAAAGCTAGAGAGCTAACTGGACCTGGCCGGCAATTTTGAAACCTTAAAGCCTGCCCCCAGTGACGCACAGCCTCCAACAAGGTCACACCTCCTAATCTGTCCCAAATAGTTCCACAAACTGGGGATAGAACATCCAAATAATGAGCTTATGGGGGGGGCATTCTCATTCAAAACAACACAGTCATTAAATCTTTTTATAAGTTCTACACACGTATGTAATGTATCTGGATCATATCCAGCCGCCAGTCCCCATCTCTCCTATCTTGATCTCAACGCCACGTACTACGGTTTATATAGCCCATTCACTGGGGCATGAGTAACCTACTAACGGTCACTCCCCCAGAAAGACTGTCTGTCTATCTGTCTGTCTGTCTGCCTATAACTTCCTCTCTCAGTAGCCATCAACTACCATTAGCCCCTCAGCTGGGGGTGGGGCACTTGGGAGCCCCTCCCCTTTTGTGCTGGAGTTTTTAATTCTCTCGGTTGTGTGGGTCACCACAGCTGCCATGAGTTCGTGTACGTAGCAGCCTTGTCTTGTCTGGACGCCTGCCTTTCACGGCGCTCTGTCCCATCTTCCTCTGCGTTCTCTGAACTGAAAGTGGGAGTAGGAGGGCCAGAGTACCGGGTGCTTCACCTACAGCTCATCGCTCGCAGCGCCCGGTTCTAACCCTGTTGAAGAGTTGTGAGTCTCCGCGTTAACCGCTGCCCTCTGCCATGAGAAGCTTCTCTGACCAAGGCTGAGAGCAGCTCAGATATGTGGATGTAAATATCTTGGTCATTAAATCTTAGCCTAGCAATGGTGGTGCACCACTCTAAACCAAAAACTCTGGAGGCAGAGGCAGGTGGATCTCTGAGTTTGAGGCCAGCCTGATCTACAGAGTGAGTTCCAGGACAGCCAGGGCTACACAGAGAAGCCCTGTCTCAAAAAAAAAAACAAAAACAAAAACAAAAACAAAACAACAACAAAAAAAACCCACTTATTTAATTTTAGCTCCTCTGCCTTACATTACAGAGCATCCTAAAACTGTGCCATGGCCTCTTCCCACGCTCCTCTGGGAGCCTCATTTGAGTCCCACACATCTTCAACACCCCTCCCTGTAGGCTCATGTGCTTACTTACAGGGGCCAAGGGTACCTGGTATGGCGGATGAGGAGTGAAGACCACCAGGCTCTGGGCTGGAAGGTCCACAGCAAACAAATGTGCTGTGGCAATTTTATTGGGAGCAATCAGACTTTTTATACCTTAATCAGAAACAGAACCTAATAACAATCTCTAGGGTCAATACAGTGATGGTTGCTAGGATACAATGATATCTGCAAGCTGTACGGGGCATACAAGATTGATGCCCAGTAGTCCTGTCACCCTTTCATACTTCCTTGACTACTAAGAGAACATCCAGAGAAACACAGAATGGCACAAAACACTCCATGCCTGAGGGATTTATGTCGGTCTCTCAGGAACTAAACACATAACGGCAGGGGGTCACCCTGACTCTTGCTTGAGAAACCGAAGATGCATGCTTCTCAAAACAGTTGTATCAGGTCATCTCCATGGTTCCCTGCACCTGCTACCACTCCTCCCGCTTCCAACACCTGTGAGTGTGTCTGTCTGATGGTTTCCTACTAAAAGACTACACTTCCCAGCTTCCCTTGCAGCCAGGCAAGGCCAAAAAGAGTCTCACAGAAGAGAGATACCAGCTATACGGGCTAGTGCTGCAATCATTTCTAGCCTCACTCCACTCCCTATAAACGGTTGCAGCCATCGCTTTCCATGGCAGATGGCTCATCTTCCCGTGGGTTTGTGTATGCCCCCTTGCCATGTGAGCCAACGAACATGGTCCCATTTATCAAAGGTCAGATACCTCTGGTTTTCTGCCTTCCATTTCTTTAAGCTGCCTCAGAAATCTAACTATGGTACCAAAACCCAGGGGAGCATCTGGAGCCATCTCCACCGCAGGCGTCTCCAGCTCCGCCTTCTGGGACCTTCTGACCTCCTTATTGCCCCTGCATACTCTTGGGATCCATTGTCTCAGTACCAGACACCTGCCAAGCTTACAAGATAGGCTAACTAGCCACCAGGATACCTGGGACCTCTAGCTTTTGTGGCTTCTACCTCTGTGAGGGAGCCTCTGGCCCTAGGAGCGTTATTGGCTTTCTGTATAAACCGTCTGGCTCAATAAGCCTGGCATGGCTATTTTTTTTAATTCCCCATCTATGCCCTTCTCTCTTCTCACTTTTCTGTTTCATTCTGTTTTTATCTTGGTCCTGAACTTGCCACGTGTTCCAGAGTGTCCCTTCCAAAGGACATACCCTTAGCCTGACTTAGCTTGACTGAAGGGAGACTTCAGATTAGAGTCACTTGTTAGGCTCCCAAAGCTGGTATCAGTATACACTGGACAAATGACCACTGTTGTCCCGAATTGATTTTATTATCTGAATTGATTTAGATAACTTCATAAAATGGAATGGGGGCACCGTCTGAGGTCCCCCCTCCCATATCCCTACAGCTTATCTCAGTCTTTCTCATCCCTGCAACCCAACTTGCAACTGCACCTAGAGCTTTTCAGATGGTCTACAGCCATCTGCATACACACACAAACTCATTGTGGGTATGTAGATCTCTGGGTTCAGTCTTACAGAGACCCAAATGTCTTTTGAGTGTGGAAAACATTTGAAAATTGTCATATGCTGTTTTACTACACTGAAAAGCTGGCTCTGGAGATGGGATGTGGACTGCCCACTTTAGACCCAAGCCAGTTTGTCTAAAAGCTTCCTCCAAAGGAACTCTTATGGAAAAATGGAAACAACAGAACAGCCTAGGAGAAAGATACCATGTGCCTGAGAACAGCTAAGAGGTAAACTATTTTCAATAGAGGCTAAGAAAAATTTATATATGAAAAATTAAAATGGTTACATGTAGTGTCTTATTTAGGGTTTCTATTTCTGTGAAGAGACCTCTCTCTCTCTTTCTCTCTCTCTCTCTCTCTTGATTTATTGAGACAGGGTTTCTCCGTCATAACTCTAGTTGTCCTGGAATTCATGCTGTAGACCAGGATGGCCTTGAACTCAAAGATCCACCTGCTTCTGCCTCCCAAGTGCTGGGATTAAAGACATGTGCCACCACTGCCCATCCTCACAGCAACTCTTATAAAGGAAAACATTTAATTGGGGCTGGGTTACATCTCAGAGGTTTAGTCCATTATCATCATTGTGAGAAGGATGGTGGGATGCTGGCAGATATGATGCTGGAGAGGGAACCAAGAGTTCTACATCTGTACCCACAGGCAGCAGCAAGAGAGAGTGACACTGGGCCTGGCTTGAGCTTCTGAAACCTCAAAGTCCACCTCCAGTGACACACTTCCTCCAACAAGGCCACACCTAATCCAACAATTCCACGCCTCCCAATAGTGCCACTTTCTATGAGCCAATGAGGGCCATTTTCATTCAAACCACCTTTTCTGAATATTCCCTCCTCTTCTTGGTTTTATTTACTAAAAAGTTCTCCCATTCAAGGTGATGGGTATCTCTAAGGCTCTTGTTGAATGTAACTGTCTTATCTTGAGATCTATAAGAACATTGTGGGTATAGTTTAAAAAGTTTGTAAAATTCCAAGCAGGAAAATGTTAGCTTCAAACTTGTAATTAAAAAGGGTTAATGGGTAAAAGTCTCTGTATAGGTAATCTTAACATGCTACAGCATACTATATATATATATATATAACTTGAATTCAACTCATGTTTAAGAAAATAATTGTTTTGAGGGGAGAAGGAGGTGTGCTTGATTAGCTTGCCTTATCAGGGAGCTGGGCTCATCTTGAGTAAATAGCAAACATGTGACTTGCTGCCATCCTGGCTGATGATCATCAAGATGGAAACAGCCATGTGACTTGGCTGCCATCTTTACTAATGTTATAGTGAAGGCAAATGCCATGTGACTTCACCTCCGTCTCGGCACACCAAGTTGTTTTATTTTATTTTCCCTAGACTGAGGAGGCAACACCAGGCCTGCAAGATGTTTCAGATAAGTATGGATTTTTCTATGATGATTTTTGACCTAAGAGTAAAATATAACAGATGAGTACAAAACCACAAACAAGGTTTATGAAAAAATAGGACTTAGGAACAATGGATGTTTGATGACTAAGGTTTATAAATTCCTACGATATTAATGGTCATTTCAGGCTGACAGAAACTGATTTAAGATGTAGTTCTAACCACTTATGTCTTTGCTAACTTTGTTAAGCATTAGCTATTTAGAGAAACTGAGTCATATGAAAAATACTATGATGTTTTGTAAAAGCATGCTATGAAAGGACTAGGAAAGCAAGGTTTCCAGTCTCTGCATGGACTGTATTTATGGTTTAAAGTTTATTTTGATAGTAAAAGATCTTCAAAAATTACAATTTTTAAGGCTCAAACTTAGCAGGGACAAAATTACAAAATCCTTACCTCATACGCTTACTAACCTATTGTAAACTGTTAAAGATAATTAAGACTTACAAGTTAATGGTCACCCTATAAACTATTAGATTCTCTAATGTGCTCAGGACTATGTTTGTAGTCATGTTAAGGACAAATATAATTCAGAGACAAGCTGGGAGGGAGAGGCCAATTTATATCTCCCATTATATAGTCTTCTGTATTTGTCAAAGTTAAGCCTGAAGCAAGTACTCAAAACAAGTTGAAAGTAAATTTAAAATTGGTTCAATGTAAAATAATATTCAAATCAGGTATATTTTTTAAAATCATTATGAAAAATTGAATGCTTGAGTAAAATGGGTTAAATTTAAAATACACTTGAATGACAGGATGTCCCCACACCCAAGCAGTTCTCCTGAATGGAGCACAACCCCATCAGAGGAAGTTGTATGTTAGCCTTATTATAAGAATGTATCAGAGATGTGACCTGCTGGAAGTCCGCTGCTTCTGCCTCTAGCTGTGAACACCAAACCGGAAGAATCCTCTCCTTATATGTAGGGAAGATGAGATGTTCCTTAGGTCTTACATGCAGGGGATGGATTCTCTTGCCCACTGGAAGATCTTAAGACCTGAACCCACATCCTATGTGTCTAAAACAAAAGATCAGCAAATAGCAATTGTTCTGCCTTTGGAGTCTTCCAGACTGACATATGAGGATTCCGTAAACAGGAGAACTTAGTACCTAAGCCTGCCACCCACTGGTCTGCAGTCTGCATGCTAGTTCAATTGGCCGTGCCCTCTGCCCTGGCTTTTAAGTCTTCCTCTTAGCAAAGGCTAATTCCAGGGTCTCTACCCTAACCACACATGTTTCCTGATTAAAAGAGGCTGCCAGATACTATCATCAAGCTCACAGCTTTGGAAAATTATTCAGAATATTGAAGTGGTGTCTTTGGAAGGTTGCTAGGCAATTCTATAGAAATTACCCAATAGGGTTCTATTTATCTTTTAAATTGTCAATTAGATGCTGATAACTGATAACTGACTTCTTTTACAAAGCTTCTAGGTGCTTGTTCCTTGTGTAGGAGTCTGATGTAACAAACAACTAATCTCAGTCACTTTATCCTTCTATGGAACTCTGGTCATGGTCTAGTCAGTTGTATTTAACCTTGTGTGAACTTTATATTTAACCTTAACTTAATCTTGATGAAAATTTTCATTAACTTTATCTCTTATTGTTCTCCACAAAGTTGTTCAGTCATTACCTCCTGACTTATGTTCTGGATCTTTGACAATTGTTAAGTTTTATCATGGCCCTTTAAATTGACCCTTCTCTAAGGCATGCTGACTGCTGTCCCCACATCTACCATTTGTCAGCTTGAAGGAATTAACATGAGATTGGCACTTCCAAATTCCTGAAAGCAGTTCCAGCAACCTCTGGGAGAGACGCTAATAAGCCATGAATCACCCAACTCGTTCCTCTTTTGCCAGTCTAGCTATTGTTTTCAGGACTCAAAACATAAACAGCTGGACTTGAAGCCTTTGCACCAGTTAGCCTCTCTGTCTCACCAGCTCTCAGAAAACACTTACAAAAACATTAGATCATCACATCATTTGGAGCCATCTCAATTCCTTGCTGCGGCAGTGCTCCATGACTAGATCCAACTATTGCTAAGGATAAGATTTGTGCGCTCCTCCATGAACAATTCTGCTTCAACACCAGCAAACCTAACTGGTTTGAGATGGGCCTAGAGACACGATGCACAAAAAGACTCAAGCACAAGCCTCCTCCTGTGTATGGGCTTCTGGTCCCCCACACACTCTGGCTCCTCCCCTTGATCATTTCATTCCTCAGTATCCTCACACTCAGTGCCTTTTAAATGTTTACTTACTGAACTTCACCTTATTTCCCCACAAAATGTTCCATGTAAGGTCTCTCAACAGCTCTCACCCCATAACAGCTTCATTTTCTCCATTTGTTTCTGATACTCTGCAAAAAGACCTTAAAGACCATAGAGACTCTAGCTGCAAGGGAGACTCTAGCTGCAAGGGACTCATTCCTGTCACCTTAGGTCAGACACAGTTCTTTCTTCTGTAGCTCCCTGTTGCTTCTGCTAACTCACTTTGGTGCAGCACTCCTGGCAATAGGACTAGTCACTGTCACCCTGAATCAATGCCCACTTCCTTTCCTTAGCCACTCTGTCTTTCCTGCCTCTGCTCCTCTCCCTCCCTTTACCTTCTTGGGCAATCTCTGTTTAATCTCTGTAACCAAACCATCTGCTTACAGCCCTCTAGTGATAATTTTTCAGAAGTCTCTCCAGTAATGCAGAACAGAAATCACATGATCCATGACAGCTGATCAAGATAAAACTCTCTTGCTGCTAAGTGACCCCTCTTTGACCGAACCAGAACTACCTTCATTAACCCCATCAAGGATCTGTGCCCCTGCATCCACTCCATTTCTCATATCTCTTTAGGGTTTAGAATGATAACCTCCTAGAAGACTACACTTCCCAGCTTCCCTTGCAGCCAGGCAAGACCAAGGAGAGGCTTCAGGAGGGAAACATAAGCTATGTGCTGCAATCATTTCTGCTCCTCACCCCACTCCCTATAAAGGGTCTCAGCTATCTTTTTCCCCTGGCAGATGGCTCAACTTCCTGTGGGCTACAGTATGGCCCCTCACATGTGTGCCAATAACATGGTGCCATCTACTGAAGGGCAGAAGTCTCTTAGAGCTACCTCAGACATCTGGCACTCACTGTCTCTCAGCTTCATGGGCCCACTTCCTTCTATCCAAATTGCCACTTAGAATTAAGTGAAGACATTTGTAATGTAATTGGATTCTTTGTAAAAGAACCTGCTACACTATTCTTCAAATTATGTCCTGTGCAATCATATTTAAACAACAAATCCTCAGGAATTTGAGCTGCATACGCATGTCATCTTCCACTGTATTATAATGTCCTTAAGGACATTTTGCTTTTTTTTTTTAAATTTGAGTTTTCCTCAGTGCCTAGCGCCTTGCCTCAGATGTAGCTCCTCAAGAAATAATTGCCCAATAAGTAAGACTCAATACGAGGAAACAGCAGTAGGGGCAATGTCCACAGTGAATGCTCTTGGGGAAAATCTGAGGAACTCTTCAGCACGTAACAGCTTACCAAGGAGTAAGTTCACCAAAAAGCTCAATTTAGTCTCACTCTCCCACTGTCCTTATCTTCCTGGTGGGCTGGAGGCCAGGGGGATGTGTCTGCCGCAGCGTAGCGTGCAGACATGCTGTGTGTGTTGGGGGGGGGGGGGTCTGGTTGATGACACTGTCAGTTTGCCCATTTGGTTTATGTGTCTATATCAGGTGTATAATAAAAATGATAGAAAGTGACTATAAACAGGGTCCCAAGGTGAAGTGTGTGTTGGATGCTTAGAAGAATTCCGTGCAGAAGGCATGAGGAGCCTTGACTTCGATGCCTTCAGTTTCCTTTTATTTAATTCAAGGCCCAATAACGCATGAGAGGAATTCACGAGGGTATATTACCATTGGAAATTCAGGAAGATTTCTTTGGCAATACAGTTTTTAACAGATCTTCGCACAAAATTAACCTCTGTGTGTTTCGAGCATAGAAGACATTTTTCTCCCAACTGGCTAAGCATAGACGTTTATGGAAGCCCAGATAGGAGTTAAACTGGAGCAATAATGGAGCTGAGAGTCTCTTAAAGGAGTGCATCCATGTCAGATTTTGACTTTCCAGCACAGTGAACAAAGTCTACTCTATGGCAGTGGCCCCTGCCCACCAACTACAGGTTGAAAATATCCAGAAAAGCGTTGTGCTTGGATTTAGCACATGCAGATTTTGTCTCATCATTAGTACAATACAGCATATAGCCAATTTACATGGCATTTGCATTGTATTAGGTATAAAAAGTGGTCTGTAGACTTTAACGATACAGAAGGATATATGTAGGTTGTATGAAAACATTATGCTGCTTTGTATAAGGAACTCAGTCACCTTATGGACTTGGGTATCCACAACCACCCTGGACCTAATCTCCTGGGGACACACAAGGGACAATGGCTACTCATGCGGCAAGAGTCATCTTTAGTGTTCAGCCAACCCTTGTAAGCTGTTGCCTTGGGAAGTAACTGACACCTCAAGGGCGGTGGGATGATGGGGTTGCTGGGACTCAGACTGCTCCAAGGATTTCTCAGAAGTCCCAATGAAAGGTCAAAGGGAACCCTAGTTCTGTGTCCCTGATCAGGGGCAGACTTAGCAAGGTCTAGTCTGGGGCGAGAACCAGGGTCTTGAGGGAGTTAAGGTTTTGTTTTCTGGGAACCCAGATTTCCCCTCTGAAAGGGTGAGGTTATCAGTCCTGAGGCAGCTGCGTCTGAGGTATCCTGTGTCCTAATGTTTGCTAATATTATGTGATTGCTCTCCTGACCTAGGCCCATTTCCCCCTGAAAACATAAGGTGCTATACTTCTTAATAAAACTTTTTTGGCATAAGATATAGGTGCAAGACCTCCTGACTCCAGCTTTCCTATCTTCTCTATCTTCTCATTCCCTGGTCCACCCTTTCTCTCCAGAACCTGTCACTGAGTCCAGGTCAGACAGCGATGTCTTTGGCTCGGCATCCCAGATTCTTTCCCATGAGGCTACTTACTGGCTCATCACATCAGGTTTACCTAACCCTTTCCCGACTCCACTTCCCCTCTGAAGTCTTTGGGTGAAGGTCAAACCAAATCCAGAAGCACTGTCTAAGCACATTCCCAGATATATGTATAGGCAGCACCGGCGATGTCTCCCAGCCCTCTGAAGACGGTCTTGAATGAAGACAGGGAAGGAGGCACCTGAGAAAGTGCAGTGCTAAGATCAGGATCCCAAGAGATCCTAAGAGATAAGAGTTATGAACATAGAAATCCTGAAAGCTAATAGCCCCCAAACCGCGATTCTCATGGAGGAAAACAGATACACCTGGGATCCCGTTTCAGGGGACCTGACGCCCTCTCCTGGCCTCTGCAAGCACTGCATGCATGTGACACAGACCCACATGCAGGCAAAACTTATTCACGTTAAAAAAAACAAAACAAAAACCAACCCTTAGGCAAAAGAAGTTCAGATATATTTTCTAAGTAGCTATCTCATAGCTGTGTGCACACAGATGAACCTGTGTTAGAAAAAAGCTTTCTATTTGCAAGTTTTTAATAATAAAGTTTACAACAGTTACTTAAAACTTGAGAAAATGAGATACATTGTAAGTCTTAAGAACTGAATTGCTGCTTTGTTACCTTGTGGTCCTGAGGTGCTTATTACACACCATAGCCCTACGTTTATGTCATGATTGGGCCTCGCCTGTTCCTCTTCCATCCAGACCGCAGTTTTCACGAAGAGCAGACAGAATATTCTGCTCTTTATTTAATTTTGTTCCTAACAGCAATACTTAGTCTCCTAACAAGCTCCGTAATAGATTTTATAAGCAAACTTGACTCGACTCTCATTTTGAAAGTCTGCAGTGCCCCGTGTAGTAGTTACCCTATTGTGTGGGCTCAGCCAGGAAGACAAGGGAGCATTTTCATACAGGGAAGCCCTGTCAGACCTCAGCAGACGGAACCACTGCCCCTGGCCAGCATCACACTTGATCAACAGTAGAACCTGGAGTATCTGAGCTCAGGTGTTTTTATTGAGTGAGAACTCCTCAGGTGCAGATCATAAGCAATCAACTGTAACACACACACACACACACACACACACACAGAGAGAGAGAGAGAGAGAGAGAGAGAGAGAGAGAGAGAGAGAGAGAGAGAAATCCTACACCTGCAGACAATGCAAAGCACCAAAGCCTAGGCAGCCCCTTTCCCAGCTGTGCACAATTACTTTATACATAACTAAAAATAAACTTCCATAGTGTTCATTCAGCAGCAGTCTCTTTACAGCCCATAGTGCTTTTCGTCCTTGCATTTTTTTTTTTCCGGTTCAGGAGGTGTAAATTGTACAATGACACTTAAAAGGTTTGAATTTCTTTTTTCCTTGCAAATTTGTTTCTCCCAAAGAATATTATCTGAGTGTTGTTCACAGGCTTTTTACATGTTCAGAAAGAGATGGTAGACTTCCTCACCGATGAGAAATTGTCCTTTGCATACCTACATTTTTTAATAAAATGTCTTGAGAGTTGAGCTCCTGTGCACACACTGTAGAGCCCATTTCACCAATCAAAGGGGTTTGGAGGTGTGTTGCAATATTTGAGATGACCTAGTTCAAAGCTGGGGACACACCAGTTACCATCCTTCCTGATGATGTGTGTTTATACACTGTGCCTTGTGACACATTTCCTTAGGAACACAGCCTTTTCCTAGCTGCTCCACCAATGTGACTGTGAGAATACCTGAACAGATGTTACTGTTGCCTGTTTGATTATGGAAAGGGGCCTATGAATTTGTTTCTCAATCAAACCCACTCCTTTTTTAAAATGTAACTAAATATTTTAAAGGTATTCATAAGAGGTCACTTTCAGTGGTAGTTCATAAAATGTTGGTGAATATCTGACAAGAAGCAACTTAAAGCAGGAAACACT
The DNA here is from genome assembly GCA_026225945.1 of Cricetomys ansorgei. NCBI lineage: Eukaryota > Metazoa > Chordata > Mammalia > Rodentia > Nesomyidae > Cricetomys > Cricetomys ansorgei. Next base: position 8,174,419 of record JAMJFZ010003384.1, read on the forward strand.
TGTTTTGGCTCACAGTTGGGGGGCACAGAGTCCATAATGGCGGAGAAGGTGTGGTGGCTCCCTGGTGACAGGAGTGTCTTTAGCTCACATCTCGGCAGACCAAGAAGCCGGGAATCAGCAGCAAGTGGGGCCAGGCTATAAGGCCTCAAGGCCCACTCCCAGTGACCCTCTTCTTGTTGTGAAACTTCCTCTCTTGGAAGTCCCACAGCCTTCCAAAACAGAGCTACCAGTGGGAGGCCACATGTTCAAATGCATGAGCCTATTCCAGACCCTTCGCACTAAACCACAAAGCTGCCTTATGTAAAAAGGTGTTTTAGTTATTTTCCTGCTGCTGTGAAGAGATAACACCACCAAAGCAACTCATAGACCAATAAACTTACAGTTTATTGTGAGCCTTCTTATGGTTTTCGAAGGTAGTCCATCATCCTCATGACGGGGGGCGTGGCAGCAGGCAGGCAGGAATGGTGCTTGTGGTGGTTTGAATGAACATGGCCTCCATTGGCTCACAGGGAGTGGCACTCTTAGGAAGTGTGGCCTTGTTGGAGGGAGCATGTCACTGGGGGAGGGCGTTGAGGTTTTGGAAGCTCAAGCCAGACCCAATGGCTCCCACTCTCTCTTCCTCTTGCACCTGCCTATCCAGATGTAGAACTCTTGGTTCCCTCTCCAGCACCATGTCTGCCTGTCTGCTGTCATGCTTCCCGCCATGATAACAGCGGGCTAAACCTTTGAACTGTAAGCCAGCCCCAGTTAAATGCTTTCCTTTCTAACAGTTGCAGTGGTCATGGTGGTCTCTTCACAGCAATGAAACCCTAAGACAGTGCTGGAGCAGTAGCTGAGAGCTTACATGCTGAACAACAGCTCTAAGGCAGAAGGAGAACCAATGAATGGCGTGAATGGCGTGGGCTTTTTAAGCATCTAATCCTGCCCCTAGTGACATGCCCTCCTCCAGCAAAGCCACACCTCCTAACAGTTCCACCAGCTGGGACCAAGTGTTCAAATGTATGAGCCTATGGGAGCCATTCTAGTTCAAACCACCACAAAAGACGTAAATAGTCTCTCAGATTGAATATGTGAATGCTCACTCTGCTCCGTTCTCATTCCCACAGTGGCTCGCTCCCCTCATCTGCCTGCTTTTGTCTCTTTGGCTATTGGATTTTACTGTTTACAATTGCCACCTGACACTCTGGGCCACGTCGTGATTTTAACAGGTAATCGCATTTATAAAGGTATGCTAGCAATTAGCATTTCCAAAAATTTAAAGTAAAAGTGAATTCCAGTATGTATGGTACAAAAACCATGCAACTTGGCCTGGCGCGATGTAAGCACGGGTAAACGTGCTCGCCTCCGGTCTGATGACCTGAATTTGATCCCTGGGCCTCACATGGTGGAAGAAGAGACCAACTCCTGCAAGCTGTCCTCTGACCTCCATACCTGCAATGTGGTACACGCGTCTACACACATACACATACACACAAAGGTAATTTAAACTTTTTAAAAGGAGACTCTACATCTTAAGTAGCCTTGTTCCTTATGAACCACCCACAGGGTGACATGCAACCTAGCTCTCCTGAAATAGAAGGGGAGCCTTAAACAGTCTTATTCTTAGGTCTACGCAGATTTATTTAAGCCCAACCCTTGCTCTGAGCAGTTCTAAACTGGCCTTTGCCTTTCTTTTGTTGCCTGACTTTTTCACTTTTCCTGTTCCCCTGGAAATTGGGAGCCCAGCTACTGTTATGCCCTTTAAGGAGGGATCTGAGAATTGCCTTCAGAGCCGTGGTATATTTTGATGACAGCTCTTGCTGGCTTCCCATTCAGAAAGACTTGTTTCTGGGCACTGAAAACCAGTAGTGCTTGATGTGAGGACAGTGTCTGTGTGGCTGCTATGTGGGTTGTGGCCTCCAGGGGGCACCCGTTCAAGGACTGACCAGAGCCCTCTGAAAAGCAGTTTGCCAGGGAGCATGAAGGACAGTTCTTCCTTGGCTCTAATGGCCAATGGCCAGAGGACAGCTAGAGCTCAACAACCAGGTGTGATTCTCCCTCTGCACAATCAAGGGACCATGGGCAGGGGGGCAACGTGCTATGTATTGCTGGAAAGGCAGTCCACCTCCAGGAGCTCCTTTTGGACCCATAAGCAACCCAGCAGTGGGTATGAAATAAAGCATGCAGAGTGAGTGACAGCCAGGTACCTTGGCTTGTCTTTCTGTGATCACCGCCTATGAACCTGAAGTAGCCAGGTGGATTGAATTCCATGATGCAAGCCCGTGACAGTTCTCACTGCAGGTGAATCAGGGTTGAGGGGGAAACACCTGGAAGATCATTTAGTCTGCGTGGGGGTTTGAATGAGATGCCATCATTGGCTAGGGCATTTGAACACTTGGTTCTCAGATGATGGTGCTGATTGGGAGTCTGAAGAGGTGTGGCCTCGTTGGAGGAAGCTCATCAGTGAGGGCTCCGAATCATTCCCAGCTCATTCTCTCTGCTTCCAGCTTGTGGTTCGCGATGTGAGCCCTCAGCTTCCTGCCCCTGTGGCTGAGCCTTCCCTCTGTTATCTGGAGCCAGGAGCCCAAATACACTCTCTTATAAGTTGCCTTGTCTGAAGTGTTTTTATCACAGCAATAGAAGAGTAGCTAAGACAGTTTGACTTGGAAAAATCCCGTGCCAGAGGTAAAAAAAAAAAAAAAAAAAAAAAAAATGCCTCTCAATTACTGCCCCGGGCACCTGCGTGAGGATCCTCAGGTCCTGACGTTTTCCTACACCCGTCACCCCAAAAGTTTATTTGCATCAGCAACTTGATTGCATCAGAAATCCGGGCCTGGATGGAAACCATAGCAGGCTGCATCTATTTTTAAAAGGAGACTAATCCATTAGAGTTCATGCAATTACTGAGTTCTGCGTGTGTGGTGCTTTAGCTGTTTTATGCATGAGAAGCTCATCGTTAGAACAAGGAAAGAAAATCCCCCAACTTCAGTCTAGTACCAAGGGGTTTAATCAAGGCTTTCTTGAAACGTTCTTTCCTCAATCCAGGCGTTGGGTAGGGATGGAGGGTAATGTGGGAGCACCCCAGTTCTGCCTGAGTGGGAGGAGAAACTGTGAACCCCAGTTTACGCTATCAACAGTAGTGTCTTCTCCGCTTTACTCTCTCATCCTAGTGATTCCTTCAGACACAAACCTTCCCCAGTTCTTTCCTGCTGCACGTGAGGCCCTGGAGGATCCTAAGGAGATAGTGACCACACCTTCCTATGAATATTCAACAGCAAGGCTGGGAGGGAGCACAGAAGAAAAAAACCCTTTGGGAAACTTCCCTTGAGTCCTTGCGTCCTGGCAGCGGGAGGCCCCCTCACCCAGGGCTGATTCCTGAAGACCAGACACTGGACCTAGGACTGGATGACCCTCAGAGAGTCACACCACCTCGCCCTTCCTAGCGCATCTGAACTCCGGCCACCAGGGTCCTGGGCCTTTGTGGCACAGAGGAGGAGGGCGCTTGGCCAGCGGGTCGGAAGAAGTTTGCGCCCATCTTCTGCTGGCGACTTTCCAGACGCCCGGCTCTGCGCCCATGGCTCTGAGGAAGCACAAGTAACGCGGAGAGCTGCTGAGAAAGGTAAGAGGTGATCCCTGCCTGCTGTCACATCCCCCGCAGCTGCAGACGAAATCCGCCGTCACATTTTATTTCCTGAAGCGAGGAGCATAGTAGCGGGACTTGGCGTCTCCACCGTGGCCCCTGCCGCGGAGGTTTGAAAAGTTTTGGCGGGCACAGCAGGTGCGAGGGGCCAGGGCGGAACAGCAAATGCACAAAGCCTGCCGCCAGGAGGTTGCCATGGCAGCGGGAGCGGCGTGGAGCCGCGGAGTGCTTGCGTTGCTGGGAGACCGTGGGGCTCTGGAGACCCGGCCCCTCTGGCCGCTTTGGGCCTCGGGGTGAGCCCACAGTGTGAGGTTTCATTTGGCACGCGTGTCTGAGTTCACTCGCACTGTATGTAAGTAGCACCTTGTCCTGCGGTTAGGAGATTTGGCTTCTAGACTGTCACCTTAGCTCTGCTTTTGAAATTAGTGTGGATTGTGGTCTGATGAACACGTGAAAAGTTAGATGAGCCTTTCTAAAGTTTAAAATAAGGCTTTCTTGGGGCTGGGCAGATGGCTCACAGGCACACACAGGCAGGCACTGTCTACTAGTTTAGTTTAAGTTTCCAAAGAACAAAGTTTGTTTGCAATTAAACACCGACATTGTTTCCCGTAGTCGCTGGTTCCTCCCCTATGAAGTCAGAGTAGAGTTCCTTCAGATTAAGGACTCTCAGAGAATTAGTCACACTGAGAAACTCTTCGAGCTTTTAAAATCAGAAGCAAGCTGACCAACATAGCAGATCCGTCGTGAGAAGACCGCGAGGAGAGGGAAGCAGATGCCTTTCAAGGGCAAATGGACGAGCTCATGCGAGTCATTCCCTCACACAGGAGATCGTAGAATATCAGGAACCCCAATCCAGGGCGGGACCCTACAGGTTTCCTGCAAATCCCACGGTGGGAAGGAGTTCTCAGTCGGACTCGGGCGTCAGTGGGCAGTTGGCCTTTTGGGTTACTGTGACACGCACTCAGAAAGTTTTGGATTTCGGAGCATTCCAGGTTTCAGGTGTTTGTTTTAGGGTTGCTGGTCCTATTTTGCTTTCTACTACTGTGGTAAAGAGCTCGACCCAGGTAACCTGGGGAGGAAAGGGTTAATTTCACCTTTCAGCACACAGTTACCATTGAGGGAGATCAGAGCAGGAACTCAAGGCAGGAACTGAAGCAGAGGCCATGGACAGGTGCCTTATATGGCTCTCTCAGCTTGTTTTTTTATACAGGCAGGACCACCATCTTCCCAGGAATGCCACCGCCTACAGTAGACTAGACCTTCTCACATCAGCCATTAACTAAGAAAATGACCCCACAGACTTGCCTAAGGCCAGTCTTACTGTGGCATTTTTCCCAGTTGAGGTTCTGTCTTCCCTGTGACTCCTTCTTGTGTCAAGCTGACTAAAATTGCATGCATGTGCACCTGTGCAGACACACAATCAAAAATAATAAAAATAAAAAATCAAACATGTTCTGTTTTCTTGTTTTCAAGGTTGTTGGTTCCCTATTATTTTAAAATAATAAACAATGCTGTTTTGACAATATTTTTGTCTTCCAAAATTTTACAGTCTTTGCAAAAGCAAAGTGAAGGCATCAGGCAGCCTGCTGAATTGGAAAAGTAGAATTCTACTGTTACGTTACAAATGTTTCAGACATGGAACACAGGAAAGGATTCATTTTATTCCACTGAGAATGTTCTTACATGTAACGTGCTAGATCATTTTTGCTTGTCCTACCGACTCGTTAGCCGTACCACACAGAGCAAAGAGAGCAAGAGTTCAAACTAACTTCTCCAGCAGGGTTGGTGGCTGCAGCTACACTGTCTCCAGGGCCTGGCCAGCGGCTACAGTTTTACTTTCTTTTTTTCTTTCATGTCCTCATAACTAAAGACAACTTTTATTGTTTCTAATTTTCTTTTTCGGAGTTTAATTGTGCTTGTCAACGATACTGCTAGGCTATCAGCTGCTACAGTGTATTCCCTTATTGTAGCCGGCTGCTTTCTCTGCCTCTTGTAATCAATGTGTTGTGCACCCTGTCGATGCTCAGATGTTCTGGGAGCTATCTTGAATGCACAGTGCTGTATTTGTGAGATTGGCCACTAGTGGCGAGAGTGAAGTAAAAAGTTCAATTAGGAAAAATCAGTTTGCAGACCGGGAAAAGAAAATGAATAGATATAAATATATAGTATAAAGTTTCTGCTTACTTATTAATTAGTTATTATCTTTTTCATTATTTTATATCATAAAATGCTTGGTTTAAAAAACTGGTTATGGTGATTATAATATAAAATGGTTAACAATACATTATCTTGGGATTTCTTGTTTTTTTGAGACAGGATCTTATATAGCTTGGTCTGGTCTCAAATCTGCTCTATAGCAGAGGATAACCTTGAACTTGTGATCTTTTTGCCTCCACATCCCCAGTGCTGGGGTTACAACTATATCCAGGGCCATGTGGGCTAGGCAAACACTTAACTGCATCTCACAGAAATCATACAAGAATTTATATCTCCATCTAAAAGTATGTCTGGAAAAACAAGCTCAGAGATGCTGAGCGTGCAGTCGAGGTCTCCCCCAAAGGGAGAGGCACACTGATGATGCACTGTGCCAATCCCTGCAAACCAGATGTACTTCAGGGGACAGGCCTGTCTCTCACCACCACTGGGGGTGTTGGGTGCAGATGTCCTCACCTTCCTGAGGCCCCACCTCTGCCTGGGAAGACAGAAAGAGAAGACCTTTAGGAAGAGGAAAAGAGAGAAAGGGGAAGAGCAAAAGGGAAGAGGTGGAGGGGGGACTCCAAGGGGTAAGAGAAAGTGAGAGGGGAGCGGATGAAGGGAAGTCAACAAAGGAGCTGAGACTCACAAAATAGAAATGAGCAGAGAGGGAAAAGCAGTGAGTGAGATTACACCCATTGGTCAGCTTGAGACACCGAAGCAAACAATTGCAGGACAGGAGCTTTCATATCTACAGAGGTCTCCCCCATGGGTGGTCTCTTCTGAGGCCTCTCTTGGTGGTTGCCTCCCTCCCATGTCCTCACCATGGCCCTTCAGCTTGTGCTGTCTGTACCTGTAACTGTTTCCCAGAAAGACACTGGTTCTATTATTGGAGTAGAGCCTACAATAATGACCTCCTTCCACCTCAGTGACTTCTTCAAATGCCCTGCTCCAAACACAGCCACATTCTGAGAAACTGAGGCTTAAGCTCCATCCCAAGGACTTCAGGGACACAGAAGGTGATACTGGCCCATCACCATGAAGACCAGCCATCTTGGTTATCATTCATTCCGTTAATATTCTCTCCTCGTGCACCTAAATAGTTGACTAACTCATGGCCATCTCTGTACTTCAGTACATTCCACTGGCTGCCTCTTTTGAAGAAAAGACACCCAGGTGTGGATTCTGCATTCCTGGTTTGGTTCTTGGCTTTCATTTTCAGCTCTGCAGCATGGCTTCAAGTCTCGGGAGTTTTCACAAGGGTGGGCACTGAGTTGAACAATGACTCCGTTTCTAGTTAGACATGACCCCTCTGCCTGTCTTTCATGAGCAGTGGAATGACAGTCACTGGCTGTTCGGCATGGCATGTCTGATAAGAATGTAATTAATCTGGCCTGGCAGCGGTGGCACACACCTTTAATCCCAGCACTCTGAAGGCAGAGGTGGGTAGATCTCTGTGAGTTCAGGCAAGTCTAATTCAAGGCAAGAGTAAGTTCCAGGACAGCCAGAGTTACAACAGAGAAACCCTGTCTCGAAAGAAAGAAAGAAAGAAAGAAAGAAAGAAAGAAAGAAAGAAGAAAGAAAGAAAGAAAGAAAGAAAGAAAGAAAGAAAGAAAGAAAGAAAGAAAGAAAGGAAGGAAGGAAGGAAGGAAGGAAGGAAGGAAGGGATTCGATGACAATTCCATGAGGACTGGAAAGAACAGAAATGACAAGAGATAGAGCCGTAAGTCAGGGCTACCTCTGTCTACCCACTTCCACGCTACTTTCTAATGAAATCTATCAGCGTCCTGCTTCAGAGTGCTGGGAAGGCGGCCAGGGAACCTTGAGGGGTTCGTATAACTAAACAAGGTTGTAATTGAGACATGTTGCAAAGACTTCAAATTATTAAAATATGCTCATAAAGTAACAGGAGCCGAGAGAAGCCTGCAAGTCTCGGGCCAGATCCTTGCTTTTGGCTGGGTGACACAGAACCTCCGTTGTGAAAGGAGGAATCGATATTAGACATTAAGATAGCCAAAGAAGGTTCCAGAAATTTCCACAATAAGGGTTTCACTATTCATCAATCACCAGAGTCTCCAAGTACTTGTTTGTCTCCTTGGCATCCTTCAGTACTGTGCTCCACCTTCAAGGAAGATGAATGTTGTCTCTCCTGCACTGAAAAGAAGGTTTTAGTAGGTAGCTCACTGGCTCTTCTTTACAAGTTGAATGGAAACTCTGTCCGCTGTTTTGGGAATGTTTCTATGGCAGTCCCACAGAACTCACCTTTCACCTCCTGACTTGGAGGCTGTGATGCATGTGTCTTCCTCTCCGTTCCCTGAATGCCCCTGTGAGCACCCCTATTTCCTTTTGAGTGTGAATCCCTAAACCATCTTGGAATGTCCCTCCTGAAGAACCCCGTTCTGCGCACTTGGTGAGATCTCGCCAAGGAGTATGGGCACTTTCCAAATGTGCTCTTTGGGTGCAGTCCAGCAGTCTAGATGATCGGTTTCAGAAACAAGCTCTTGTGAGGACAGCTATCGCTATCTGGCCAAAGAAGAATGCCTATTTCTCAGTGCAGCGAGTACTTGATCAGTATGGGAGCCAGTGCCACGAACCGGAGTTTGAGAAGTCAGGTTCGACAGATAAATAATTCTTTGAGAGACAGAGTAAATGGTCTCCTGCTTGGGTCCAGAAGGCTGCCCGGTTGGTCATTGTGCACAATGAATAACAATTTCAGAAGGCTGATGGTGGACTCAGTTGCTCCTTCTTGTAGCACCTTGTCACTAAATGATCACCTCAGTGAACAAAACATGGGGTATAAAGGGTGAGGAAACCGAGCTGTTCCTGATGTTGCTGTGTTCTCAGACTTGGCAGAAGGAGCTACCCTTTACTGCCCTATGCCTCTGAAGAAGGTAATGACACGGCAAGTACTGGAGCTGCCATACCTGTATCTTGTCACTGCATGTACACTCTGTGCTGACAGGGGCCTGACACACAAGGCCACTGACTTTCTCTCCAGCTGCTTACAGTGTGGCTCGTAGTGAAGGGACGTGAGCACACAAAAAGACAGTGACAGTCTGCGTGTCTCAGTTGTTCATAATGGCTTGTGAACTCATCTCCATCGCCCCCCCCTTTTTAAAATAAGGTCTTGCTATAAGGTCTAGACTGGTCCTGAACTCACAATCCTCCCATCTCAGCCTCTTGAATGCTGGGCTCATAGGTGTGCACCATCATATCTGGATCTGAAATTTCTTCCAAGAATGTTGACTTCTTCTCTCTCTCTCTCTCTCTCTCTCTCTCTCTCTCTCTCTCTTTCTCGCTGTCTGTCTCTGTCTCTCCATCTCTCTGTCTCTGTCTCTCTCTCTCTCTCTCTCTCACACACACACACACACACACACACACTAGATGCTGGGTATTGAACCCAAGGTCTCCTGAATGCGAGACGAACACTCTGTTACTGAGCCAGAGGCTCGGTGCTTTTTCTTGCTCTTCAGCTTGGATTGTACTCCAAATACGAAAAGATGGCTCAAGAGATCCTACCTGTGGGTGAAAACTGAGCAAGCTGTGCTCACTTAGATCTTCAAGCTCTGACCTCCCCACAGTACCGGAATCTTCCATACAGCAATCAGTGTGCAAGCGTGTCAGCTCTACTTCACTGATTACCCTTGGTCTCACTTGAAGTCATGGCTGTGGTCATCAAGGGAACAGAACTGTCTGTCACTCCATTATTCCTGGCATTTCAAGTTAGAATGGTAAATTATGCCAGTCTGTGAGATCTGCTGAGTTCTAATTGTCTAATTTTGCTTCTTGTGTTTCAGGTCATACATTTTCATGCACATGTACTAGGTGTCTGGGCCTGGGCTAAGGACCTGCTCATCATGTATTTTGTTTTTTCTTTCTTTTCTTTGACAGGGTCTCATGTAGCCCAGGCTGGCCTAAAACTCCCTGTATAGCCAAGGATGGTCTCGAACTTCTGACCCTTCTGCCCCTACCTTTGTGGTGCTGGGATTTCAGACATGCTAGGTTTCTGTCATGTGGTTCTGGGGATGAAACTCAGTGCTTTGTGCATGTCAGGCAAGCTCTCTACCCATGAACTACAGTCCTATCCCCAACACCTACAATTTCTAGGGAAAATATATGGTAAATTCCCAACAAGTGAAATCAATTTTTGTTGCATGAACTCTTTGAAGTGAAGAGATTAGGAAAAAACTGAGTACTTTATCTGGATGGTAGAGCAGACTAGAGCGATGCTGGGGGATCAACAGCCAGGCACAAATCCTACCTCCACTGACAACCAAATACTTGGTGAGCCAAGTCCTGAGAGACAAGAACATGTTGTCTGCAAGAGGACAGTTAGCTTCTAGGGTCCACCCATGTTCTATAACCCATCTCTAAAAACTACCCTAATTTGAGAGATATCTTCTCTAGTTAGGAAACTTTGAGAGCTGGGAATTTCTCCACTCTGTTTGCTTTGTCTTTTGGGGTCCATACCATTGTCAAATAATCTCCCAGTGTTCCTGGCTTTGATGGATTGGGTGAGATCTTCTCAGCCCCAAGAGAGCTTCATGGCCATACAGTAAACATGTGGCCACAGGACCACCACAGTCCCCCCGGGCTGTTGTCACCGTTGCATTTCATCTCAGGTAGACTCCCAATATGTCTCCTATCCTCCAGATACCTGTGGGCTCCTTTGATTGGAAACCAAGAGGTGTCTGCTACACCGTGAACTGCAAGATATATGTGTTATGTGGTCACCTGTCACTTTCCCTGCCAACGAATTTCTGAAGTCCAGATTTCTGTTTATATTCTAATGAATGAAGGAATCAAAATAAAAAGCATTGGATCTGTTAGTAAACAAAACATTCACGTGTACTGAAAGTGAGCCTTTTGGCTCGTAGGACGTCTATTCTTGGTATTATTTCTTTATGTGAGTGAGCCTCTGTTTAGACAGTAGTATGTCATTTTAGAAAATATTATCACGTCTAGCTCTTAGGATGTCTGCTACCTAAAGGGCCCTGCCACCTGGGAGATTATCACATTTTTAGTGGGGTGGAAGACAGCAGGAACCATGTGGGAAACCAACAGCTCCCTGATTAAGGGGATGTATTCTTTGGAGAGAGTTTAAGTACTTCTGAAGTTAAATATTATATTCATGCCTGTTGGTTCTGGGAACCCGACCCAAGGAGTCATCTTCCAAAAGTATTCCTGTGCAGCCAACTCAGGCAGTTGGCTGCCGAATTCAGATTTTTATTTTCCCTACCTAAAATACAAAATTTTCCAGAAGTAATCGATTGTGTAATTATATGTAGACTAGTAAGAGGTTTAAAAAAAAAAACCTTGGTATCTAATTTATCATCTTTAAGTAGCACTTGAGCGGAACTGATCATATTCATCTTACTGTGCAGCCACCAACACCAGCCACCTCCAGAACTCCAGTAGCAAAGCCTCCGCCCCATAGCCATCCAGCACTTTCTGACAACGGTCTACCTTCTGCCGCTAACGATGAGACGGCACAAGGAACCTCACACAGCCATGTCTGTCTCTCTGTATGTGGATAATTTCACTTACCGTGATGTCATTAGGCTTCATCCATGTTGCACCATCTGTCCGAATTTCATTTCCTTTCTATGGCCAGATGACACACCACTATGTGTTTGTGTTGTGGACGGACACACAGGTTATTCCCACCGTATTCATGTGTGTGGTGTATGTGTGTGTGTGTGTGTGTGTGTGTGTGTGTGTGTGTAAGTCAAGATAGCCCTGGGCCTGGACCTTCCACCTTGTTTGAAAAAGCATCCTTTGTTGTTCGCCACTGTATACAGCAGGCTAGCTGGCCCGAGAGCTTCTGGACATTTTCCTGCTTCTGCCTCTCATCTAGACCTGGGAGCACTGGGATTACAGACTGCAGCTCACGGCCAGGCCCTCACACTCGCACGGCACTCAGCTGCCTCCACAGCCTCTTCTTCATCCATCTTAATAGCAGTGTAGAATTCTCTTCTGTGGCTACAGCACGTTATATAAGTCGGTCCTCACTGACAGGACTTCAGCGTCTTCCATGTTTCAAATCATAGCTGGGAACTTAATATGTGCAAGGATATTTGTAGACAGAATTTCTTGATATGAGTTTACTAGGGTGGGGGGTAGTAAGCTTGGGGATGTTGCTAAACTGCCCCCAGTTTGCACTGATTTGCACTCTTGGGGAGAGAATCCATCTCGCTGTTCTTCACCAGCAGCCTAACACACCACCCTTGCCCACTTGATGGTGAAAAATGGTGTCTCAGTGGAATCTGAATTCACGGTTCTCCTATTCTGAGTGGTGCTGCGTATTTCCAGGCTGGAGTATTTTACTTACTGCACCCAGCTAACTGCTCACTTTCTTAGTTCATTTCTTGGGCTATTGAGTTGCCCCCACCTCTCTTTATATTGGCTGTTGTTGAAAATTGTGCTTTACTTTGGCATCTTTCATGCCGCCTGTGGGAGTCTTCTGGAGGTGAGCAATGACACAGGAGCTTCGTCTGAGAATAGGAAAACCTGTCTTCACGACCATTGATCACATACTGGCTCCATGACAGAGCATGTTAGTCCAGAGAGTACCTGGTCCTGTAGGAGGCTTTGCTGAAGGGTGTTTTTCAACAAGAACATCTCCGTGAGCGCATTACTCACCATGCATTGTAATTTTAATTCAGATCTACTCAACCTAGCTTTTACAAGTTCAGTTTCTAAACCTCAGATCATAAACAACAGTGTAAACGTGGGAAAACAGCACAACAGTTTGTCATTCCTTTCGCTAAACCCACAGAACTACGTCCCGGACAGCTAAACTCAACATGCTCCTCTGAACCCATTTCTTTGACAGGCAAAGTAACTCCTCAATTACTGATTTTGTTGTTCTAAAGTACACAGCCAGGCTCTTCCATATCCAACCATCTTACTGTGAGTACTTTGACTGGGTCTCCTCAAAATTCTTACGTTGGAGCCTAGCCCACCCCCAAGATGATGTACTGGGATGGGGGGGCCCCTGGGAGGTGGCTAGATCCTGAAAGCAGAACACCGATGAGTGATGTCAATCCTACTGTAAAGGAAGCACCAGAGACCTGCCCCTTCCACCATTAGGCCATCTGCGAACCAGAAAGGGGCCCTCACCACACGCCAGATCCGCTGGTGCCTTGATCTCAGGCTCACCAGCTCGGGAACCCTGAGAAGTTACTGTCGTCTATAAGCCACCAAATGTATATTTTCCTGTGGCAGTATTTTTCAGTGGTCGGACTCAGCACCACTAACCAGGCTCTGCTTTGTTCATCAACGTTCCTGTGTGTCACAGCCCTCTGCCTGTCTCACCTACCCTCTCTGTGCTCTCCTGAGTCACTGCTCCCAACGATCCCTTATCCTGCCAGACTCACCCCACATTCAGTAGTTCTCTCAGCTGCCACCAAAGGTATATGGAATGCAAACCCTCTGATGTCCCCTCCCACAGCCCTCAGGATAAGCCTACTGCCTCTGTTTCCTTGCTGCCTTCTCCTTCCTGTTCTTCTCACAATGATCCTTCAATTCCTTAGGCTTGGGGTTGCACATTCTTGTTGACAGGCCTTAGAACCTGTTCTTTCTAGAGTGCCCTTGTCCGTTCCCCTCTCCCTGCTCCATCACCTGGGCCTCTCTCGGTTTCTCTCTAGCAATTTCTCACCAAATCCAGTTATTCTCCTATTGCCCTTCATGGCCCTTAGCATTTGTGAGTCCTCAGCATTCCAACTGCCAGGCAGATTCCTTTTACAGACACTCTGCCAAAGCCCAAAGGGCAGGGCCACACCCACCTTGCTTCCGACAATCCCCTTGGCATCCATTCCTAGCTCATAAACAGCTGTTAATGAGTGACTGTTGAAAGATCTCTGGAAGATGGGGGAGAATGTCTCCAAGCATGGGAAGCTGCTCCCTGTGAGTGGGTCGTAAGCCAGCTACGCAGCCAGCATCTCAGGATAAGACTATCAGCAGAGTCTGGAACCTGCAAAAAAAGACAAAGCAGAGTTGACTTTTTAGGGTTTGTTGTTGTTGTTGTTGTTTGTCTTGTTTTATTTTTTCTGTTTGGTTTTAGTCTAATGTCTCATAAGGAAGCCACTGAAGGTAAAGATGGCTTACTGAGAAGACCAGGCATCGGTCTTGGCAGAGTTTGACATAGGGAGGAACTCAGGACAGTTGCTTTGGGCAAGGATTATGGTTGGTGTTGGTGAGGATGGGATTGATTTCTGACCTAGTGATCCATAAAGAATAGAAGGTGATTTGACTCCTGGTTCTGGAGTCTGGGAAGCCCAAGATCATGGTGCTGGGATCTGCTCAGCATCAGGGACAGAAGGCCTCACAAATCATAATGCAGAAGAGGGCATTACATGGTAAGGCTGGAACAGGGGGAGGGAGGGAAGGAGAGAGAAAGGAAGAGAGAGCTTACCTTGGTAACAAAGCCTCTTGCAACGCCCTGTTAATCTATTAACCCATGAATGAGCTGATGAGCCCTGAATTTTGGAGGGGATGATGAGCCTACAAATAATGTCACATTTGGTTGCAGTAAGCAGATGGGCACAAGCCTTTAGCCTCTGGAGGATGGTTTGCTCCTGGGTTTTCTCACCTTGGAATACAGGAAAGCAGCTCCTAAGACCTCCTCTGGGCTTCCCATTCAATGAAGCTCAGCCTCCTAAAGCCACTGCTGTTATATTCCTTCCTGGCCTCCCTCCTAATGTTGATGAGGCCGAGTTTCACAGTAAGGCAACCAGGAGCAAAAGCACGTAGTGGGGATCATGGGGATCGAGTGTTGTGTGTGTGACCAAATAGCGTCTCTGGGAAGAAAATATTAAAGAGGCAAATAAGCTTCTCAAGTCTATAACATCATGTGCAGGAACAGGGTCCTTAGAAAGTCAGAGTAGAAGGACTTTTGGAGAAGGAAGTGTAAGGAGTTGTTTCTCTTTTGAGAGTAAAAGTTCTCCCATGAACAGCAGTAATGAATGAGACTCACTGTCTTTAGTGTAGTGAAATACATGTACACTTCTACTCAAGCAGCAGAGGGCAGAGTGGGGACAGCCACAGGTCATGATAGTAATAGATGGTAAAGTCACTGCATATTTCCTATAAGCAACAGCTCTGCTAAGTATCTTCCATGGATTATTTACTGAAACCCTTAGAACAGGAGAACCGTCAGGCCCGTTTGCAGTGAGGTGCCTCAAGCCCAGGACATACCTACACTCTTCAGGTCTGGGTCCTAATCAAAAGTGGAAGTTGGTTTCCACTTAACTCAGGTGATCTGTCACCTGTCTGCGATGTCTTAGCCCTGGGGACTGACTACAGCAGTGAGCTCCTGTTAGGTCACAGCCCAGTAGAGGCGGCTTGGTTGGTGGCAGGTGCTAGTGGTACCGATGTCTCTGCTCCATGAACTCCAAAGGGATCTAGACTGATGAAGGCTTTCCATCTTCCACATGCGATTTCCAAGGTCTTCCAGGTCTTAGCTTCCCTTCCATGGACCAGGGACTATTACCTGCAGATGTGGTTCAGGTTTGGGGAGATCAGGAGAGAATGCAACTTGGGGGGCACATTTCAGGGGCACTGGGGATCCCTGATTTGCCACTAGTTCAACCTGGGGTCTTTTGACTTTACCAGGGTGTGAAGTTGCGGGCAATGCAAACTTAGTAGGTACCCTGCTCGATTGTGAATCTGAATCTTTTCTTGAACTACATGTTTATAGCCTCTGTTACGGTCCTGGGCAGGAGCAGCCTTAGCTGCTCTAGTCGACCCTGTGAGAAGAGGGGAGACTGCAAGGCAGTCACTCCATGGGGTGTCGTGTTGCTGTGGTTTGAGTCACAGGTGGTTAATAAAATCTGCAAGATATCCAAAGCTGTCTTGTGCAATCTTGTGATGATTTTGCTCAACTATAGCCTAATGAAAGTACTCTGGGCATGTTTAGTTTGGCCATTAACTTGGGTATTTAGTAAGTTAGATGTATTCAATGTGGTTTACATCAAAAAAGAACATCTTGGCGACCCTCTCTGAGAAGTCCACACCAGCTCCAGGGCGTGCACTGCTGCCCTTGTACACCCACTCCTTCCCCTGATGCGAGGCTCGCTTCTGTGTGTTATCCTCTTTCTCGCCTCTCCTTTGCTCCCCAGAGAGCAAAGGGCCACAAACAGAGTGTCCCCCAAGCTTGGACTTCCACGGAAATTTGGGGTCCTTAGCTTGCTACTTAGTCTCGGCAGGTTAGTAGGTCTATCCCTCACACAGACGTGCCAGGCATGGTGAGGGCAATGACCTTCACCCAGATGTGCCAGGCATGGTGAGGGCAGTTCACTTCCTAGGTTCCAGACAGTCTGTGAGGTGCAGCCTGCTAGCATTTAGTAAGTGGCAGGCATGCTTCATACCCGTACATCTTTTGCTGTCTGTAAGGAACAAGGAGTTAGAAAGCAGCAACCCTTCTACTCAGTCATGAAGAGAATGACTATGCTTGGAATCAGTCTATTCTGGCAGACTGGGGGTGTCCTTGTTACCCTTACAGACTAGGGGTAAAAGAAATGTCTTCCTAGGACTCCAAATTCTAACTTGGAAAGTTTTCAAATGGAAACACAGTTCCTATGGTAACCAATAGCTATAAAGGTGCTATGGGGGTGGGGGATCATAATGTCAGCTATTAAGAGTTTGAAATAGCAGGGTGGTGATGGTGCACGCCTTTAATCCCAGCACTTGGGAGGGAGAGGCAGGCAGATATCTGTGAACTTGAGGCCAGATTGATCTACAGAGTGAGTTCTAGGATAGCCAGAGTTACAACAGAGAAATCTTGTCTCGAAAATAGAAGGGGGGAGAGAGAGGAGAAAACGAAAGGAAAGGAGAGGAAAGAAAGGAAAGGAAAGGAAAGGAAAGGAAAGGAAAGGAAAGGAAAGGAAAGGAAAGGAAAGGAAAGGAAAGGAAAGGAAAGGAAAAAAGAATTTGAAATAAATCTTGAGATTGCCCAAATGGAAGGCAAGTCTTCCAGAACCCACTGTGGTAGAAGAATTTTGTAGATCCTGTCTGATCCCAAGAACAGAATGAGAGAGGACCCTAGGGATGACATCATCTTCCTGAAGCCAAGCCACGGTTCCATTATCACAAAGACAGAAGCTGGAAGCAGAGATTCCAGGCGTCTTTGGGCACTCATGCTCATGATGCCCTGAGTTGGAGTCCTTCCCCTCTGTGACTGGGAGCCTGGTCTCAGCCATCGAAGATGGAAAAGGTGGCATTTGCTGTTTTTCAGTGAGTAGTAACGAAGAGTAGGATAAAATTAATAAGTGTGGGGTTCTTTCTCTCTTTATTTCTTTCTTTTTGCAAAATCAGAATGTCTGTGTACAAAAGAATAAATTGCACTAATTATTAGAAACAGAATAGTCGGATTTTAGTAGTCAGTAGGCAATAGATTTTTTTTCCTCTACAACTCCTTGGCGATATTGAGAAAATGCTTTGTAACCAAGCCTTACCTTTTAGGCTAAACGGCACATTAAAAGTTAGAATCGCATCAAGTTACTGCTACAAATACTTGCTTTAATCCTTTTAAATTAAGTGAGTTTGTTTAACTTCAGTGTTCTCATGGGCGTGATTTTGTTTCCCATGGAACACTTGTACATTTACGGTTTTGTCATGATTATGTGCGGGAGGGTGTCACCGGTACTAGTGAACAGAAACACCTCACAACGTACCAAGGAACCCTTAAGTGAAGAACTGTGTGTGTAAAATACCAAGGACAACTGTATCATCCTGTTAAATGTGCTCATCAGGTCAGGGCTGCGGAGATGGCCCAGAAGCTAAGAGTTCTTGTCGTGCTAAGCTAAGAACCTGTGTTCAAATCCCAGAACCCCCTGAGCTTTTTGTTTGGTTTGTTTTGTTTTGTTTTTTTTGTTTTTGTTCTTGTTTTTGATTTTGTTTTGAACAATGCTGGCTCTGCACTTAAAGGCATGTAGTGTGCTTGCAGAGAGCCTGAGTCAGTCCCTAGCACTTGCATGGGGCAGCTCATAGCCACTTTGCTTTAGTTGGGTTTCTAGTACTGTGATTCTAAAAACACTGTAACTGGGACAGAAGTTAAGGGCACTGGATGCTCTTCAAAAGGGCCTGGGTTCAATTCCCAGCACCTACACAGTGGCTCACAACCATCTGTTACGCCAATTCCAAGGGGTTCAACACCCTCACACAGACATACATGTAGATAAAACACCAGTGCACATAAAATAAAAACAAATAAACCATTTAAAAAATCCACTATGACCAAAAGCAATCTGGAGAGTGTGGTAGTTTAATTGAGGGTGGTCCCCATAGGCTCCTATATTTGAATACGTGGTCCCCAGGTGGTGGAGGAAGTGTGTCACTGGGGCAGGCTTTGAGGTTTCAATATCCCATGCTATTCCCAATTAGCGCTCGCACGTGCACACGCTCTCTCTCTCCCTCTCTCTTTCTCTCTCTCTCTCTGTCTCTCTTTCTCTCTCTCCCTCTCTCTTTCTCTCTCTCTCCCTCTCTCTTTCTCTCTCTCTCCCGCTCTCTCTCTCTCCCTCTCTCTTTCTCTCTCTCTCCTCCTCCTCCTTCTTCTTCTCTTTCTCTCCCCCTTCTGTCTCCCTCTCTCTCTGCCTCACGCTTGTGGATTAAGCTGCAAGCCCTCAGCTGCTGCTCCAGCACCACACAGGTGTTCCCGTTGCCATGCTCCCCATCATGATGGCCGTTGAGTCACCCCTCGAAACTCTTTGTTCTGTAAGTTGCCTCGGTCATGGCATCTGATCACATAGCAGTAGAAGAGTGACTGAGACAAAGCGGGAAGGATTTATTTTATCTCACAGTTTATCCCATCTTCCATAATCCCAGCACTGAGGAGGCAGAGGCAGGCAGATCTCTGAGTTCCAGGCCAGCCTGGTCTACAGAGTGAGTTCCAGGACAGCCAGAGTTACAACAGAGAGACCCTGTCTTGAAACCATCCCCCCCCAAAAAAGGGAAGAAATGATAAATAAATAAATAAATAAACAAACAAACAAACAAACAAATAAATAAATAAATGCCTTACAGATCTTATGGAGGCGTTTTCTCAATTAAGGTTCCCTCCTTTCAGATAAGCCTAGTTTGAGCGCCAAGCTGACGTAGGACTAGCCAGCACAGTTCCACACTCTCTTCATCCAGCCCTCTGCTGTTGGACATCTGGGTTGGCTCTGACTCAGCTGCTGTGCGCAGTGCAGCCGTCAACGCTGGCATGCAAGTGCTTCTGCGCTGAGTCGACTTGCGTCTTTCAGCTGTGCGCCCAGGAGTAGCGGAGCTGATGCTCGAGGTCCGTCTATTTTCGGGGTGTGAGGAGCCTCTGTACTGACTTCCTCAGTGGCCGCCGGGCTTTGTGGAAATGAAGCGTGTGTAGCTAAGCTCCATATTGGTTCCCCGTGCTGCTGTAATGTATTACCTCACTGAATGGCCTACAGCAATCCAAACTCATTGCCTAGAGTTCTGTGGATCTGAAGTCCAAAGTGGGTTTCACTGAGCCAAACAGCAGAGGCCCTCGGGTTGATTTCTTCCTGGAGGTTGTAGGGAAGACTCATCTCCTACCTCTTCCTCCGCCTAGGGGCCGCCTGCCTTCCCGGTTCATGTCCCACCCTCTGACACTGTTAGCAGCATCACTTCAGCTGTATCTGCATTCATCACTCCTGTCCGTCCCGCCTCCCTGCCTCCCCCTTTGCTGTATTCAGGGACTCACTCAGATGGTCTCGTAGATGCGTACCATCACCCCTATTTTATAAGGGACTCACTCAGATGGTCTCGTAGATGGATACCATCACCCCTATTTTATAAGGGACTCACTCAGATGGTCTCGTAGATGGATACCATCACCCCTATTTTATAGTTGGAAAATTATGCCACAGAGCACTTTGCTCTTAGGAAGATTGGGGCACAGAAACCCCACACTCGTGTGTTTCGTCACTCCAGTAAGGACCAGTCATGAAGCCTTCACCAAAACCAGACTTTTAAAATGATGGGGTTCTCGCCCCCCCCCCATTAAACAACTATCAAAACTAAATAAACATTTCGAGAGCAGATATGGCATCTGCTTTTTGTTTTATCTTTGATTTTCTTTGTTGAGGTATTACTAGCTGTCCATATCCCTGTATGGATATATGGATATTTTATGAATGTTTCTACACAGGAGATGAGCATCTGAGTCAAGAGAGTGACCACATCCATCACTACTAGAAACAGAGTACTGATGTCTTAAGATCTGCCTCTCCCCCTGGGCAAACATCAGCACCTTCCCTGGCACCATAGACTAGCTGACGATGTCTAGAGTTATACAGAAGAATCACACAAGATGAACTCTGCTCATTTTTCCTTTGAGACACATTCATGCCGTGCCTCGTATCACTCATTCAAGCCTTTTGTTGCTTAGTAGTTCCCCACCATTTATCCAGTGGACACAACTCTCCTCCTTGGGTACCACCTGCGTACAGAATGACTGGGTTGTATGGTGGGCATGTTCAGTGAGTGTCCCAGTGACTTTACAGTCTTTGTAGTTGTATGTGTGTGTTGCTGGATCTGCTTTAGGCTATAATTTGTATTTTTTTAACTTCATACATGAGCATTGTATGTATATCACTCCCATCTTCTCTCCCTCCCATCTAACTCCTCCCAAGTCCCACCACTCCTTCCCAAATTCATGGCCTCTAATTCTTTATCATTTTTATTTCATTATATGTTATTTATATGTCATTATAATTATATGTAATTATAATATAATGAAATAGCAATAATAGTTACAATGGTTAATAATTAAATAGTAACACAATGCTTACGTAATTATAAGTTATAATAACATATAAATCAGGCATCAATTGGTACTGTCATTGTTCAGGTAACAGTATTATTGAGATTCCGCATGAGCTTTTTCTCTGTCATGTCTAGCAGCAGGTGTCCTGGCTCATTTTATGTCAACTTGACCAAAGCTTGAGTCATCTGAAAGGAGAAAAATGGCTCCATAAGACACAGCTGAAAGGATTTTCTTAGTAATTGATGGGGGAGGGCCTACTCATTACTAACTCATTCTTAGTTAGTAATCGATGAGTTGGGTCATCCCTGGACTGGTAGTCCTGGGTTCTATAAGCAGGCTGAGCAAGCCATGCGGAGCAAGCCAGCAAACAGCACCCCTCCGTGGCCTCTGCATCAGCTTCTGTGCCCAGGTTCCTGCCCTGCTTATGTTTCTGTTCTGACTCGCCTCGATGATGAACAGTGGTGTGGCAGTGTGAGCCCTAACCCTCACCCTCACCCTAACCCTAAACCCTAACCCTAACCCTAACCCTAACCCTAACCCTAACCCTAACCCTTTCCTCCCCAACTGGCTTTTTGGTCATGGTGTTTCATCACAGCAATAGAAACCCTAACTAAGATAGCATTCTCTGACCCTTACAGTCTCCACCCCTCTTTTGCAATTTTTCCTGAGCTTTAGGTGCTAGGCTTGTTCTGTAGCTGTATTAGTTGGGGTTTGGCACCCCTGGGTTATTTGTTCTCTGCCTTTTGACCAGCTGTGGATCTCTGTAACAGCTGTTTATTTTAGGGATGAGAGCCACACTCCTCTGTGGGCATAGGGACTTATCCGTAGAGATGCTGCTAGTTCCAGAAAGCAGTGGTAATAGGTTCTTGAGGAGCCACGATCTTAACTACATTTGGTACCAACAATTTTTTTTAAAATCTTAGTCACTTGTGCCTCCCCGGTGGCTGGCAAGGTTGACCATTCCTTAGGTATGCATTTTGCCATCTTTATATTTCTTTAATAAAATGTCTATCCAAATATTTTTGTCCATTTTTTAACCTAGCCATTTTCATGCTGTTATAATAGAGTCATTCCTAAGTATATTCTAGATAAATCTTTCACCAGACATATAATTTGCAAATATTTTCTCCCATCCCATAACTTAATCTTTTCATTTTCTTTAATAAATTTTTATTACGTTTATTTACTTATTTATTTATTTAGGCACAGGCGTGTGCGTGCACAGCCATAGAATGTATCACAGAATGCAAGGGGAGGTCAGAGTGTAGCCATAGATTCACCAGATGTAGATGCTGGTTCAGGCCAAAGATGGTTTATTCTTTGGCTAATTAAATCCATGAAATTGGATCTAGCCTGGAGCCCTGGAGCATTTTGGCCTCTTCACAATCCAGTCTTAAGTCTAGAACTGGAAGGCTTCAGCCTCACCTCCTTACTCTCTAAAACATTTAAACTTCTGTACAATCTAATCAACCTTGGAGACTTACTGCTGACTGAGCCACTCTGACTACCTCCTTCTGAACTCTGACTCCTCTGGTGCAACTCAATCCACTTGCTGTTCTTCCTCAAACTCTGCTTTCTCTAAGCTACTGGTTCAAACTAACCTTCTGAGCCAGCTGACTGTTTCTGATGGAACTCATCTGACTCTGGCATATTCTGTCTGGCTGAATCTCTGACTGCCTCAGACTGAACTGCTCTTCTCGGCTTTAAACTGACTCACCCTTCCTGTCTGATACTGACTTCTGCTGAGATGCTTCTGTGTCTGTAACTGCGTCTGTGTCTGCAATCTGTTTCTGTAAGTCACTGTTCCATACTGCCTCAGTCAGCCTCTCTGCCATATCCTCAGTCAGACCGCAACACTGTGTCTTGTCCTCTTACTACCTGCATCATACTGCTCACCTCATACTGCCTTCCAACTGACTCTGCTCTGAGCTGAGAGCCAGTGCATTGTTATCATGAAAGTTGGGTATGTCCTCACTCGGACTCACTCTGCTAACTCTTTCTCTGATTAGTCACTTTACCTGTCCTTCACTCTGACTCATCTCAGACGTCACTTCCTGTGTGACACTGACTCCTGAGCTCTGCCTCCTGTGTCTACTTCCACATTTTGCTCTGTCTCAGGATTAAAGGTGTACACCACCATTGCTTTCTGAATACTGGGATTAAAGGTATGTATTAACATTCTTAGCATTCTTTCTACATTCTATCCAGACCGCACAGGTCTCTGAATGTGATTTTTTCATATAGACCCCTAGACTATAGACCCTTCCTCACTTTCACACAGACTTGTTCTCTACACCAGAGGACAACTTTCAGGGGTTGTTTCTCTCCTTCCACCATGTGGGTTTTGGGGCTTAGACTCCTATCATCAGGCGTGGGCCACAGGCACCTTTATCTGCTGAGCCATCTCACCAGCCTAATAAAATTGTTTTTTATTTAAACAGTGCATTTTAAAGAGCCAAAGTTTTTAATTTTGTTGAAGTTTTATGCTGTTAGGTCTGAAGCTTTGGGCTGATCAGGCCACACCCACCAGCAGCAGGGTCTTTCTTACAGTTACAGGAGAGAGGATGGCAAAGGCTCTGCTGACAGTCTGGAAACAGACTCCCAGTTGTCTTGATTCCAGAATGCTTACAGATTCCATGCTGCCAGTTTCAGTGGCAACAGAGGACTATGGTATACCTCCCCCAATATTAAAAAATAAAAATAGACCTTAATTAAATGTGTCCCTCCTCCCCCACATCCACAGAGGCACCCATTCCTTCCCCAGAATTCTCTCTCTGCCCAGGAATCAGACACGGTCTGACTGCAGGCTTCTGCTGTGAAATCTCCCATTTTCCTCTAAGACCTATAAGAAGGGTCCCACGTTCTGCCCTGTAGGTCCGAATCCTCCTCAGAGCTCCTACCATGGTTCTGTCTATTTATATGCTCATGGCATTAAAAACTCTTCTGATAAACTTTTTGCCCAAACTATATCTCAGAGTCCCCTTTGAGCCCCAAACCTGAGACATTTCAGATTCCTTCACTGTTTTCTTTTATGGATTGCATATTTTGTTGTACTTCTGCAATCTTTTCCAAACCCATGATCAATAGTGATTTCTCTCCTAGGTGTTGATATAGAAGCCCATGACAAAGAGCAGTAAAGGTCCATTAAGGAAGAACTCCTTCTGGTCAAGAGAACAGAATCTCTCTGTGGTGACCTGACATCTCAGCTGGCCATCAGTCGCCTAGCCAAAGGTCTACCTCAGGAAGGTGGTTCCATCTCAAGCTATGCTAAGGATAGTAAGTCTGCTAGCTTTTCAGAATTGCTCAGAAAGATATAGTTTGTAGTTTCCTTCTGTCTGTTCTGAGCATGCTTTCCCTAACACTTTGGGCAAACTTGATCTTTCTTTAAAGGAGCTCCCCTCCCTGCCATGTGGCTGCCTGACATAATATAGCTGTCCTCCACCCCAGCTTAACTCAAATGACATGACTTTTTCCTTTCTTTTCTCTAGTCTCCTCCTCCAGGCAGAAGCTTGCCCACCCTGGTCTTTTAAAAACAATTCTAATAAATCTGTCCTCAAACTTCCATTTGAGTCTGTTCTTAAATTCTTTTATCAGTGAGACTAAGACTCCAAGGGGGACCCCAGCTTCCTCGGTACCAATTACACAGCTAGGTTTTGCTCGTGAGTCTGTGACACACCAGAGCTGACTTCCACATATGGCGCAGACAGGCTTGCACTTCATCTTTCTGCCTAAGAATGTCCATCTGGTCCACCACCATTTTCTAACTAAATAATCTCTGTTTTTCCACTGAGTTGCCTGTGCACTTTTGCAGAAAACCAATCAACCACGCATCTGATCTATTTCTGTGTCATTCTGAACACGGACATCTTTCCACCAACATCAGGCCATCTTAATAACTGTAGCTTTATAAGTCCCCAGATCAAATATTCCATAGCTGGGCCGTTTTAGATACTTTACATTGTATGTATCGTAGAAATAGATTCTTATTTCCATCCAAGAAAGGAGACACATGTTGGGATGTCAGCTTCTGTTATGTACGATGTGTAGCTGATGCTGGGGAGATCTGAGGTATGCTGTAGATGATACTGAACCCCAGCCCTCAGCCACAGCACAGGATAGCTCCTGTCCTCCCAGACACTCAAGGCCATCCCACTCCTCTCCCTTGAGCTGCAACTGGAAAATCCCCTCTGGACAGTGACTCTGGCAACAAAATATTTCCCTCTTTTGTGTCAATTCTTTGGGGCCATTGCAAGGTGTTGCCTGTGATCTGGCATTTGAAAGCCATTTGAATTGGTTTTAGATTTGTTTGGTTTTTAAGGTAATAGAGTAAATCAGGTACCTTTGAGTGTTTGTTAGTTAGTTAGTTTGTTTGAAGACAGTCTCATTATTTAGATCAGGCTGGCCTTGAACTCACTGAGATCTGCCTGCCTCTGCTCCTCTGAATCCTGGCAGTAAATGCACACCTACCTCTCTGCCATTGGCTTAATTTTTTTTTATTAGAAACACAAAAAGATGACATTTCACACTCCCTAAGCTGCATAAAATTCACCATAGAACTGCTCTCCACAGAGCAGAGCTCAGCTGGGAGAAGCTTGTGGGAGCTTCTGATGGGTTTTTTAGGGAAGTTCTGTGGCCTGGAATAATACAAGATGTCTCTACACAGCCTGAGACGTAGACAGATGGGCACTGGTATTGCTGGCATTGCTCTTTGGGATATTCTCATTCCTCCACTAGCTAATGAGACTTCCTAAGGTTGGGAAGTAGGAAAAGGCCTTCCAGTAGACTCCCTCCCTGAAGGAAGACAGTCCCCATGTCTTGTCTTGCTCTGGGGTAGAAGGTATGGAGCACAATGGGCCATCCCGTGGAGTCTGGCTAGGCACCGATGGAAATGAGCTGCCTCTTGGTGTGTTGTGAGGTATCTACCAGAGAAGACCACTTCAAGCCAGTAGAAAGTCTTTATTTGCTGGCTGGTGACTATACTGGGCGTCTGGGACCTGAGTACAGTCCTGAGCCTTTCTCGGAAGACATCACATCCCGAGTGGACACACCTCAGTTAGCCGGAAGCGGAACTACAGAAGCCAAAAAGCAAGGTTAGTACATTTAGGGACTTTCCAGAACTATGGACTTTGATGGATTAGGTCATTGTTATTGTTTGGCAAGTGCTGCTGCCTACATTCTGGGTTCCAAGGCCTGAATGGTACTTCTATCATGGTGTCAGTTATGCTAAGTTCTGGGAGCCTGTTACAAGTGCTGCTTGGGCATCCTGCGCAGTTCTGTTAATCAACTTTGTCACCGCCATGAAATAGCTGTCTGCAACTGGGGATTAACAATAATTTACCTTCCAATTTGAGGGTTAAAGTTTAAAGGACATATCCCAGGCCTTACACTGGGGGCCTCATTGGCTGCCTCAGCCTGTGATGCAGAAGACAGTTGTGGGAGCATGTGCAGGAGCCAGCCAGTAAGGCGGTCCCACCCAGGAGCCGAGAGGATAGGAGGACTCAGAAGGGCCCCTGTTATAATCCCAAATCCACTTCCAGGAACACACCTTGACTGGGCATTCTGTCCCAAAGGCTCTACTGCCTCCCAAATGTGCCACACCTCACCACCCCAGGCCATGCCTTCAGCCACAGTGGTTCTGTGTAATATACCTAAACCTATCCGTTCTCCCTGTGAACTCGGCCAGGGCAGTGTGGATGATGTCCTTCTCTCAGGTTGACGGCTCAACCTTGACAAATGCAATATTGCACAGGTATTCCAAGTCCTGTGTCTGCTTTTCAGATTGTTCAGTTTGGAGCATTTTCCCCTCCAAGCTGGTCTATAAATACAGCTGTATGTGTGTATCTGTGCTTGTGTGTGTGTGTGTGTAAGAGAGTGAGTGTGTGTGAGAGTGAGTGTGTGTGTGTGTGTGTGTCTGTGAGTGTGTGTGTGAGTGTGTGTGAGTGAGTGTGTGTGTGTGAGTGTGTGTGAATGTGTGTGAGTGAGTGTGTGTGTGTGTGTGAGTGAGTGTGTATGTGTGTGTGTGAGTGTGTGTGTGTGAGTGTGTGTTTCTGTGTGAGTGAGTGTGTGTGAGAGTGAGTGTGTGTGTGAGTGAGTGTGTGTGAGAGTGAGTGTGTGTGTGAGTGTGTGTGTGTGTGTGTATGAGAGTGTGTGTGTGTGTGAGTGTGTGTGTGTGTGTGTGTGTGTGTGTGACTCTCTGTGTGCATACTATATCAAGGTGATGGAAACCCTGAATGTAGTTTCCTTGGCATCAGAAACAGCTTCCTATCTGGGCCTCAGGATAACCAGGTTTATAAGGGAAGAGAGTTGAACAAAGAAGACTTTTTCAAAGATCTACTGTTCAAACAGTAAGTAGCGTGCACATAAGAAAGTATGCTGTCAGAAGCTCTGGAATCTGGCTTAAGTAGATAGCAAAGGCTGTACTTTTTGCCTTGGGAAATATGAAGAGCCTTTGATGATAACAACCAGTATGTGAGGAAAACCTGGGATTTAAGAAAGTTCGAGTAAGATCATCTTCTTTCTTAGGACCAGCTTTTGAAATGTTCTACTGGTAGCTTCCAACACAGGGCTAATTGTAAATGGTGCACACCCAGCAGATTTTATGAGGCAGCTTATTGGTGGTGCAGCTGTACAAAGTCAGGGTATTTTTTGGTGAGTACAAAATATTTGCTCTTAGATTACACATCAGCCATTGTTAGTTACAGGTTGAGTACCTGTGCTAGTTAGTTGTTTGTTTGTTTTTTGTCAAGTGACCTAAGCTAGAGTCGTCTGGGAAGACAGAGCATCATCTGAGGAATTCTTTGCAGCAGGTTAGCCTGTAGGCATATCTGTGGGTTGTTTTGTTTTGTTTTTTCCTTTGAATTAATGATTGATATGGGAGGGGCAGTGACATCTCTGGACAGGTAGTCCTGGTTATATAAAAAAATAAAATAAAATAAAATAAAATAAAATAAAATAAAATAAAATAAAATAAAGCAAGCTAAGAGAGCCTTGGACAGAAGCCAGCAAGCAGCACTCCTCCATGACCTCTGCCTCAGTTCCTTCCTCCAGGTTCCTGCCTTGAGTTCCTGCTCTGATCTCCCTCAATGGTAACTGTATGCTGAAAGGTGAAATTAACCCGTTCCTCCCCAGGTTACCTGGGTCGAGCTCTTTACCACAGTAGTAGAAAGCAAAATAGGACCAGCAACCCTAAAACAAACACCTGAAACCTGGAATGCTCCGAAATCCAAAACTTTCTGAGTGCGTGTCACAGTAACCCAAAAGGCCAACTGCCCACTGACGCCCGAGACCGACTGAGAACTCCTTCCCACCGTGGGATTTGCAGGAAGCCTGTAGGGTCCCGCCCTGGATTGGGGTTCCTGATATTCTACGATCTCCTGTGGCTCTGGTGACACACACCTCTTATTCCAGTATATGGGAGGTAGAAGCAGAAGGATCAGGAGTGCCAGGTCACCAACCACTACATTGTGAGTTCGAGGCCAGCTTGGGCTATGTGAGATCCTCTATCAAAATAAAAAGAAAAACAGTAATCCCCAGGATGTTGGGGGATAGAGATTAGTGACGGTTGTGACCATGGGACTTTCTTATCTGATAAAGGAATGAGTTCCAACTACTTGGTATCAGGACTGGGATGTGTGAGAGGCACAGAAAAGATATTTTTCTCAAAAAAAAAGAAATCTTCTTCAGAAAATCAGAATGATTGAGAACAGCTGAAAAGCATCTTTTGAACGGCCCTGAGGTCACTCAAAACACAGAGGGTCATTTCCCAAGCAATGCACATTCTTTTCGATTTGCAAGCCAGCCTTAAAGATTTGAAACCCGGTGCTGAGCACACAGCAGTCTGGACATTTTTGACAATGGAGGAGTGGATTCCTGCTCTCACACATAACAGCATAGCTGACATTTTTCCTCCCTTGAGACTTCCACCCTCTTGACCTTCACAGCGACCTCCTGAAAGACACTGCGCTGTTCCTTACACACTTACCACCTGTTTGACTGCATGACGACCTGCTTGGACTTACTTCCCTGAGAATCGCAGGAAGGGAGAAGTTGGGCCGGGAGTGACCAGCGGTGCCGCTGATATTTCTTCAGTTTCCAGAGTGAACTACGGAGGACAGCAGGTTTGTGAGTAGCCATGAGTCTATTATCAGGCGACAGATTAATAATGTGAATGTTATTCTTCTCGGCATTTGATCGGTTCCCATCGGTTTAATAATGGGCACATTGGTGTGCACCGGGGGTACAAGGCAAGTCTAACTAGCAGTGCTCCTTAGGAGTTATTTTCTTGAATTAATTTTTTCCCCAAATGGACATAGTGGGGCATGCCTGAAGTCCCAACTACTGTGAAGGCTGAGGCAGGGGATTCACTTGAGCCTAAGTGTTTAAGACCAGCCCCGGCAGAGCAAAACCAGATTCCCTGTCCCCTTATCCCAGAGAAAGAACTTTTTCCTAGTCCTGGGACATGTAGAAGTTGTTACTCTTGAATTCTCATAGGAACTTGAAATCACTAATTCATGAGCAGATAAATAACCACACCGGACCTTCACAGCCCCTTTGGTGTCTGAGAACATTGCAAAGATGACAGGAAAAGCATCTGTGGGAAACCGGAGCGACAGGAGCTGCAGACGCCGGGTCTTGTTATCGGCTTGAATCTGAAATGCTCTCCGCAGACTCATGTTTTAAGTGCTCGTTCCTAAGCGAGTGGTGCCATCTTAAGATGCTGTGAAGGCTGAAGAGGATGGAGACATGGGTGACAAGGCCCTTGGAGGCTACAGTCTGACCCCTGGTTCCTATGTGCTTTCTGCTCTCTACTCCGCCATGATGTGGCTTCTGCCTTACCCCACTGCTGCCTCGGACTTGCCATGCCTCCCTCGTTACGACAGAGTAGAACCTTTCGATACTGTGAACCAAAATAAATCCGCTCCCCCTCAAGTTGCTTCTGTCAGGTATTTTTCTCTTAGCCCAAGTAACTGATCTGTGTTCCCAGATGTGCCTGTTTTGTGTATATATATATATGAAGGAAGACAAAGAAGGCAGGGTGGGCTCAG
This sequence comes from Cricetomys ansorgei, assembly GCA_026225945.1. NCBI lineage: Eukaryota > Metazoa > Chordata > Mammalia > Rodentia > Nesomyidae > Cricetomys > Cricetomys ansorgei. The sequence goes on from JAMJFZ010003384.1 coordinate 8,204,036, forward strand.
CACATTGTAAGAGCTGGCAGGGAGCAATGTGGGACAGAAAGACCAAACAGAAGCAGACCGGGAGGCTCTGCTAATAATAATAATGATAGTAAGAGCAGCTATGATTTGAAGAGCACTAACTGCGGATGGTCTGGGGTCAGTGTATGTGACCATCTCAGCAATCCACAGGGCGTGCATAGTTCTGCCCAGACTCACAGCTGAGAAACTGAGGCAGTGAGGCCCATGTCTCAGTCACGAGGCTAGTAAGTAGAGTCAGAAAAAACAGACGGGACACACACACCACCTTACCTGCTTGCATGAGGTTTGTTCTCCAGAGATGTGTGTAAATGGTGAGGAGAAAAGACCACCTTTGCTTTGTGATAACCACAGACTCCTGCCAAAAGATGAGGCCGAGGCCCAGTCTTTCTCCAGCTTTCTCGTCCATCATTTTGGACCAGTATGCCCTCTGTCCTTTTGGCTCCGGGTTGCCCTTTCTGCTGTGACTCATTCCAGTGCCTGCTCCCACCCACAGCCTGCCCCACATCTCCTTGGCTAAAGGACCTTCCCACTCAGCTCCTAAGTGCCCTTTTGAGCTTTAGTCCTTTTTGTAGATGTTTGACCAGACTACCAAGCCTTTCAGGGGCAATGGCCAGCCACTTGGTGACACTGAACACAGTACCCTGTGCAGGATCAAGTTTGGTTTACATTTTGTTGAGTGGCTCTGCCCAGGCCTGTAAGGTAAAGGCAAAGAGTGGGTTGTGCTACCTGCACACATGCCTGTGATCTGCATCTATCTGGGTGATGCTTACCAGTGGGTAAGTGGAAGGCTCTGCAGTGGCTAGCAGCTAGAGCTCTGCGGGGGGGAGGGGGGGACCAACTGCTGGGTTCAAAGTCCTGCCAGGTAGTGCTTCACTGTGTGACTTTGGGGGAAGACAGTAGGGCTTGAGGCTTTAATTTTTTTTAATGTAGGAGGAAAGGAGTGCTGGGTACAGCTCAGTAGTACAGCCCTGGCCTGCCTAGCTCATTCAAGGTTTTGTCCCAGCAACACACACACACACACAGACATAAAATACCTGGAAAGGAGGCAGGGATTCAGAGAAATAGTATTTAGTTCTTTTGTTCACTACAAGGATTAATAGAAATATCATGTGCATGTGGTTCCTAGGACGACTTGCTGGACATTGTAGGATCATTATCTGGAGAAGCCTATGACCCCAGAAAGAGCAAAAATAGCTTGTGATTCAAACACTGAAGAGTGAGCAGGAACTTCTTATACAGCAGTGTGGCGGTCTGAATGAAAATGTTCCCCATAGGCTCATAGGAGTGGCACTATCAGGAAGTATGGTCTTGATGGAGTGGGCGTGGCCTTGTCGGAGGAAGTGTGTCACTGGGGGAGGGCTCTGAGGTTTCAGATGCCCAAGCTATTCCCAGTGTGTCTCTCTTACTGCTGCCTTCAGATCCAGTTGTAGAACTCTCAGGTCTTTCTCCAGCACTGTTTGCCTGCGTGCCACCATGCTTCCCACCAGGGCAATAATGGACTAAACCTCTGAACTGTAAGCCAGCCCTAATTAAATGCTTTCCTTTATAAGAGTTGCCATGGTCATGGTGTCTCTTCACAGCAATAGAAACCCTAACTAAGACAGGTAGCAAAGAGGGCACTATGCAGGCCTGGGCTGCAGAGCCAGGGGAATGATTTTGAAGCAGCGGGAACACTCAGTCCTCTCTATCCTGGTTGTAAGAGTCCTGTGGCTTGTTCCTGTGGGTTGAACCTCTGTCCAGATTCGTGTAAGGAGACCAGTCACTGGCTTAGGGCTCGCCCTCCTATCCTCATCTTAACTAATTACCTTCCTAGCATCCCCATTTTGGACAGGAGTCACCCTCAAAATTACGGGGGTTTGGGACTTCAACACATGTTGGGTAACAAGTACAATTTAGCCCCTACCAGCTAAGCAGGCCTCACAGCTGTCCCCTGGAAGGCCATCTGCAGTTGAGGCAAAAGAGGAATCTTTGCCTTAGCAGCTAAACGAAGTTGTCCATTACCTTCCCGTTGCAGTGACAAACCATCAGTGACTTGAAAACGGGGAGATTTCTTTGGGGTTGTGTCAGGGTTCATCCATGTTCATTCTGTTCTGTCACTCGGTGCCTGTGGTTCAGGCAGACATGAGGTATGAGCAGACGGTACAGCAAGGCCTTCCACCTTACAGCAGCCAGGAACGTGAGGGTGTGTGTGAGAAAGAGGAGAGAGACATACACACACATACAGAGAGAGAGAAAGAGAGAGAGAGAGAGAGAGAGAGAGAGAGACTGGGTGGCAGACAGACTGGGGCATGCCTAACTTCCTCCTACTACGCCCCACCCCCTAAAGGGTCCACCACCTGCCAATAGCGTCATAGGCTGATAAACCAACTTTCAACTCACGGGTTTTGGTGATCCCAACCATGGTGGCTGGAGAGACAGCTCAGAGGTTAATAGCCCTGGCTGCTCTTCCAGAGTAGCTGGGTTTGGTCCCAAGCTCTCATATGGCAACTAACAATTGTCTGTAACTCTAGTTCGTGGAGCTTTGATGGTTTCTTCTGGCCTCCGTGGGCACTGGGATACACTTGGTGGCAAAACACCCACACATGTAAACTACAACTAAAGAAACCTTAATGATGACGATGATGATAAAGATCTACACTGCGCTGGGTGTGATGGTGCGTGCTGCAGTCCCCAAGTTTACATCTTGCTTAACCCAGTACTTGGCAAGCAGAGGCAGGTGTCTCTTTGACTTTGAGGCCAGCCTGAGCTACACAGCAAGTTCCAAGCCAGCCATGGCTACATAGGGAGACTCTGTGTAAACTAACAAATAAGTAAATAAATACATAGATCATACATACATACATACACACATTCATACACACATAAAATTTTGTTATGCTCCTAACCATGACAGGTGATAGCTCACACACACTGAGCCAATGTCTCCTGGGTCCCCAGCTGTGTCCTGTTGTGGATCAGACTACACCAGCCGTGCTGTGGAAGACAATGGCCTCCACCTCATCAGTGTTTACAGCTGTCCCTGATGGACGTAAGTAAAGAATACTACATGTATTTGTCCATGAAAACATGCCACTTGAGTGCCAAGATCTTGCGCAGTATGTGAGCAGTTACTGGTGAGCTATCTGTGTATCTTCAAAATCATTTGATGTATAGCCAGGTAGAAAGAAATTATAACAAAACAAAACCTCATCAGGTCTGCTTTAAAGCATTTAAATGACCTATCAAATAGTTGTATCTTCAATTACAGCAACCTAAAGGGAATTTCAGCTGGCTAAGCAATATAGAATTTAGGGAATTCGACTTAACAGCACATATGGGCTTATGAAACCCAGAGAAGTCTGTCCACGAACAGCAGCGAGGTCAGTCACCTGCGGCTTCTTCGTGAGGCATTTGACGTCTTGAAGTTCGAGCGCAGAATTATTTGGGTGTTTGGTGAACAAGTAGTCTCACCTGACACTGGCATTCTCTTGCCATTTTCCAATGACCCCCCAATAAAGATACTAGGTTTTCCTGGGTTTGGTTTCATCTGTACATTGCCTAGGGGAGCGGGGTGAGGTGTATCCTGTGTGTGTGTGTCTGGTTTACACAGAAAGTCAGAGGTCAACGGTGCAAGTCTTTCTTAATCACGCTCCACCTTATTCTTTGAGACAGGGACTCTCCAAGCATTGGAAGCTCACTGATTTGGTTAGACTGACCAGCCAATGAGCTCCAGGGAACGATCTGTCTCATCTTCCTGGCTCTGACATTACAGGTGTACATTGTCACATCTGACTGTTATGTGGTTTGCTGGGGACTTGAACTCTGTATTTGCAGGAGGAAACCAGTATGGGATATAGGTACAAAGTTTTGCATAAAATGTGCACTGGTGATGAGTGAGTTATCTGTCTGCAGCATCACTTGATGGATGTTCAAATGAAAAGAGATGATGACAAAGTACAAAGTTTCGCTTGGTTTGCTTTAAAGCATTTGTGTAAATTAGGTTGGAGAATATTCCAGTACATTTGTCTGGGTGGATATCGGTACTGTTAGTCATCCTTGGGCAATTCAGAGGAGTTACTGTTTCTAAAGAAGACGCCTCTGTGTTACGTATTTATTTCTTTTAAAATGTAGTGGTGTGTGTGTGTGTGTGTGTGTGTGACTGTGTGTGTGTGCACACGCCCATGCAGGCACGTGCACCCTTGTGCGTGCTTGCTACGGCACAGATATGGAGAGCAGAGGACAAGTTGTGGGAGTTAATTCTCCCCTTCCGTCATATGAGCTTCCAGGGATTGAACTCAGGTTGTCAGGCTTCATGGCAAGCTCCTTACTTGCTGAGCCATCTCAATGGCCCCCGGATACTTGTTTATAACAGGGAACACTCATATTTTCACAGCAGACTATAATGACTGCAGATGGAACCAGCTACAACTTGTTCGTGCTGTCTATGGTTTTTTTTTTTTTTTAAATTGATTTCTAGGAGACCTATGGATATGTTTACATATAATTTGTACTTGTTGTTTTTGTTGTTGTTTTGAGACAAGTCTTGATTTATAGCCTTGATTGGCCTAGAACTCCCGATATAGACCAGGTTGGGCCCCAAATCATAGAGATTCTGCCTGCCTCTGCTTGAGTGCTGGGATTAAAGGCATGAGCTGCCACCGTGCCTGACTCCATCATGAAATAGTTTTAACTGTCCTAAGCAGCATGACTATCAACTCTTCTTTAAGAGGACATCACAAGAGATAGCCTCTCTTGTTTTCTCATATACGCACTTTATGATTAGAATGAATATCATTAATGAAGGTGATTATCTGCGGTCAGATCTTATTTTAAAAAAATAAAATTGTGAAGAGCCTTATAGAATGGGTCTAACATGTTGTGTTGTTTGGAGGGTTTCTGGAAACCACAGCAGACTTGAGGTTCCTCGCAGCCATGGAAACTGGCGGGAAGAAGCACCTTAGGTGTAGGTAAAGCTTGTGGCGTTAACCTCATCCCATTAGCAGCTCCAGGTGTCAGTCCATATCCGCGTGGGTGTGGAAGTGGTCCCACTCCTTCCCTTTTCAGTTCTTCCCTGAGGTTTTCCGGCCAGGCAGAGTCAAAGTTCAGACACATCACACTGCGTTTGTGTGACAGGTGGGTTCCAGCTTGCTCTGTGGGAAACCCACTTAACCGCACGGAGGCCCGCCAACAGCCAGGCCCGACCTGCTCCAGACAGCTCCTCCCTCTCAACGTGAAACCCACCCACTAAGTGTTCGGTTCTCTGCTTTTAATTCATTTGTCACCGACACTGTTCAGGTAAAAAAAAAAAAAAAATGCACCAGTGCACCACGGAGTTCCCAAATCCATTCTGTGTCATCCCTGGAAAGGTATATGCCACTTTTCACTTCAACCTAATAAAACATTTCATAATGCTTAAGTATAATACGTTAGCATTTGATAAGCACATTTAAAATTACGAGATGGAAAATGTCGATCTAAACAACGTATATTTATTCCCAGCATGAAAACAAGATCTTCATCTGAAATGAAACTTCCCACCAGAGCTGAACTTGTGTAAGAACCACTTCAATTACAAGTTCTGAAAATCAAAGTTTGGCTTCCAGCTCTCAAGACCCACAATCTTAATTTCCTTCCACAGCCACAAGGGGGCGCTGTTGAACCTTAAACAAAATGTATACACATTTGAGCACGGAATCTTGGGGTAAATTAGTCAAACAATCTGACCTAGAATATTTAAGAAACATTGATTTAAAAAAAATATACATATATATGTGTATATATATGTATATATGTGTGTGTGTGTGTGTATGTGTGTGTGTGGTGTGTCTAAAGAGAGAAGCAGGGGATCGAAGAGAGGAGTGGACAGCATTGAAGAAGATAAGCATGGGTGTGACCCATCCCTGGGGAGACCGTAATCTTGGACCTCCCTGCTAAACGGACCCTTGGCTAACTTAGGAAACTATTTTCCGTAAACGAGAGCCATGTCGGCAGCTGATCCCACCTCTCTGGGTTGGCCGGCAGGACAGAGGGGGTTCCCACTGTTTACAGGCTATCTATGCCTGCAAGTGCTCTTGGGGGTCACTGCCTCCACCCCCACAGTCAGGACCTTGCTCACACAGCTGTGCTCGGAGTCCACAGGAAGCTGCTTCCTAACAAGCCATGCACACATTAGCAGGAAATGGGTGCTTTGGGAATTGGTCCAGATCTTTAAGCATCTGCCAAGGAGCCAGGGGGAGTCTCTTTTGGTTGGGGTGGAAGTTGCCCTTTTATGGTCAAGCACAGGGTGGCTGAGTGGGAGGAAGTATTTTCCTCTTGCCTTTTTATAGCACATGGAACAGGAAGCTTCTTGGTTAGAAGTGAGGCGTTAAGGGTAGACATGTAGACCATGTTTAGCAAGGCCCTGGATCCTGTCCGCAGCACCACACAACGGTGAAAACTAAGGCATTAGAATTTTTAGAGCCTGAAAAATCCATGAGCAGATTTGAAGAACTTCAAAACAACCATCACACTGACGCCAACAAATGGGACGACACTGCTCAGAATAGAGACTTTCTCTCACGTCTATTAAAAATGAAAGCCAAAAGCAGTGAAAATAACAGACAGACAGATAAACAAAGGCAGCCAAGCGGAGAGATGTGTAGCAGCCAGTTCCTCCACGCCGTTGCCGTTTTGAGGATGCCAGGGGTGTTCCCGTCACAGAAACATCCTTTCCATGAAGGAGCGTGCTCCGGGATGTAAACGTCAGCAGTCATGTGGCCAAAGCACATTCATAACCAAAGTGGGAGGCAAAGCTTCCTGTGCTTTCCTTCACTGGCAACTGTTTACTTCCCGAGTAAACCATCAGATTCTACCGCCAGCCCACCAGCCTGAACTGTGACCAGGGAGCAGCGGGCAGAGGCACGGCAGCTCCCAAAGTTCACAAGGACAGGCTAGTCTTTGAGGCTGTAAACATGGCGTGATGTAGAAACACAAGCAGTAGACTGGGTACCGTCTCGGAGTAAGAGGACAGGGAAGGGTTTCGTCAATGTGAACTTAGTGAACAGGAGCCACTGTCCAGGAACCCCTGACTTTTGGAAAATGAGGCTCCTGGGAGCTTCTGTCTGGCATGGACTAGATCTAATGTGTACTCCATTAGATATTGTAACTGGGAAGTTTTATGAGTTCCTGCTAACAGCTTTGGAAAAGCCAATAGTAAACCCCATTATACAACTTACATACCTTTGTAAAACTAACTACATAACCCAGAGCCAAAGGCACTGTGTAAGAAGGGCACAGCTTTGGAATTCCACAGATCCTCTTGGCGACCGGTGTGATGGGAGACAGCTGAGTCTCCTAGCTGCTGCAGGCTTAATTAGAATCTGCCAAAAAATGTTGTCTTAGTTGAAGTTGATGAAGAAAATCTGGCCCCACCCAGTGGAAAGGGAGGTGCACTCAAGCAGTCTCTTAGATAGTGATGGCTCTGTCTGAGCCCTTTCATACGTGGGGTTTCTTCAGTTTTCTGAAGGGGCTGGAGAGATGGGTCAGCAGCTAAGAACACTGGCTGTTCTTGCACAGGAACGGAGTTTGGTTCCCAGAACCCGCATGTGGGCTCAAAACTGCTTGTAACTCCAGGTGACCTAATGCCCTCTCCTGGTCTCCTCAGACACCCACAGGGGCACACACACAGACAAACAGAGGCACACACACACACACACACAGAGGCAAACACACACACACACACCGAGGCAAATACATATTTTTTTTTAAGTTGGTTGCAATGTGGAATCTGATAACATCAGGATGACAGTTTGGTGATGATAGTTCCAGACATGTTTTAGTCTTCCCTGCTTGAGGACCACAAGTGAGAAAGCTGCACTGGTGACTGAGACACAGGGACCTTTGCAGCCTAGCCATGCCCAGTCCTACCCGCCTGTCCGAACCCTTGGCATCCAGTCGTAGACAAATTCCACTTCTTCCATGAATGTTTCTCTCACCTCCTGAAGCCGCAGGAGCAGCTTTGCTTTCTCATTTCTTGCGGTGTGGCTGTCAACACTGTTCAGTTGACCTAAACAGGAGACGCTATTTTAGATGAATTGCTAAAGAAGTGCCTACGTATTAGTTTAGCTCATTGAGAAGAGTCTCTGGAATAAGTTTTTGTTTGTTTTTCCCACAAGAAGCAAAAGAAAATTATGTTTTCTGGGGTCCGTGGTTAAATTTGTCCGGGTACATGCACACCCAGAAACTGTAAGTGAAATTGTAAGTATCTGCCTCTGTGTTGTTTTTTCTCTATCTTAGTCTCTCATTCTCCCTCTGGGAGCTTAAAACAACTCAGCTACATTCCTGACAGATACATTCCTATTGGTCTTTGGAGGATTGTAAGGCACGGATTTGCTAGCTATGCGGAAAGGCCACCACATGGGTGCTCTGGACTTCCACACTAAGAGTCTATCCTTCCTCGACTGTGCCAATGGGCTCCCCGTTTCCTCTGTTCCGTGTTTACACTGGAAATGCAACTATCTGGCCACTTCAGTAAAAGGCAACCCACGTGGGAGAGAGCCTTCAAACTAGTCTGTCCTGTGAGAACATCTAGCTAGTATTCTATAAGGGAAGCTGGACAAATCTCTTACAGACAGTACCCAATTTGAGGTGGGTCAACTTAAGGTAGTAAGAAGTGGCACCTAGTTACCCGGGTAGTAGGAACCGTAGTTGGAATTTTGAATCTGGATCTTTCCCTGGGTGCAGCCCAATCCTCTCTCATTAAGTCGGGCCACAGCAGTGACTGTAACTCTAGGCAGTGCCATGATCCTGAGGGTATTTGGCTGATAGTCTCAGGTGTGCTGTGCTGCTAATCTATGCTGAAGATGAAGGTATTCCATACATCCCCAGCCTGGTTGGAGTGTATGTTGGGCCCCCTGGCAGGAGCTTGCCAACTTCTACCTACATTCATTGCCAACAAGGATGCGGGGATTCCCAGTTAGGATCAAGGAGCACAGCACTGACAAGCTGGGCAGAATTCCGGCCTCTGCCTTCACCCACAGCATGGAACCGTGGCTAAGGGGTGAGCATTCCAATTCAGAGGCAGTAGCTTGCATAGGTAATGGTTCAGACAGGGTGGCCCAGTGATACCAGAAGGAAAATGGGGGTGACTTTTGCTGTCACTGCCCCGCTTCCCAAATATCCTCTACCAGAGACAATAAAAACATTACATTATTGTCTACACCATATGAACAAGGAGAAGGCATGGCAACCTGACTCTGACCCGCCTTTCTGTAGTTAGGGGCCATTTCTTCCTCTGCCCCCTGCAAATGAAGGATAAAAGATTGGCTGGTGTGTGATGTCACCAGAGTTCTCAAAGCAATCTTTTGATAGTTCACCTTCAGCTCTGATTCTGCGCTGGCAAGGGACCAGGGCTGGTGGCCATTGCTCCACAGCCAGCTATTGGTACCAAACCAATGTAGACCACTCCCCCAGCCCTTTCCTGGTGGGTAGACGATGTGGGTAGAGACCTGGAGGTGCCATTCCCGAGAGTGGGCACCGATTCAACTCGGCACCAGACTCACCAGAGACAGAAGGGCCTGAGACTGTCCAACCCACACACCACATCTGAAGTCTGGCCAGAGCCTTGGCTTGACAGTTCCTCTTTATCACGCAGTTTCGTCAGTGTGCTTAGCACGCACTCACAGTAGGGGGCGTGGGCTTTAAGCCATGCAGCGTGTCTCTACCTGTGTCTCTTCCCTTCCTCTTGGCATTGAGTCAGCTATGGGGAGCTATCACCTCTTTTAACCCTTTCTATTTCCATCTCTCCTCTTTTTACCTTTTGCCATTTTCAGTCTTGATCTTACCTGAGGTTGAGACTAGGAGGGAATGCTAGAGTTGGCCTGGGTCCTGTGTTCTGTGCCCCAGAACTTAGAGGACAGCCATGAAGGTGCTCATCACTGCAGCTTTCTGAGAATAGCAGGCTTCTAGTAACCCTTGTGGTTCCCACCAGGAGAGGAGGGAAGGAAGAAACCAGGAGACTGAGAAGGTGTGGGACCAGTCCTGACTATAGGAACATTTCCCAATGAGCACTTAAGCTACAACTTTTCTGTAATCTTTTGTTAAAACCCATCTGGCAGAAAATTTCTCAGACAGACAGACTTCGAGCTCTGACCCTGGAGAGACAGAGTGTGTTGGGGGGGGGGCAGGGTGAGCACAGCGTTGCTGCTCACCATGTGTCAGGCCCCGAGCAGGTGCTGTATGGGATATGATTTGTGTCCCCTAAAGGTTCTTTGCAGAAAGCTTGGTCCATTGCGTGGCCTGTTGAGTTCCAAGAGGTAGAGCCTCCTGGAAAGCCTTTCCTCTCTTGGAGAGATTGGTACAGTTCTCAGGGGACAGCCCCAGCTGGTTCCCACAGGATGGAGGTATTATAAGGAGAACAAGCTCTCCCACAGCGCCACTCAGCATGAGGTCATCCCCATCAGCCTTGCGACTACAAACAAAATAAACCACTTTTCTTGCTGGGCATGGTGGCTTGCCTTGAACCCACTCAGGAGACGGAGGCAGGATGATCTCTGGGAGCACAAGGCCAGCCTGGTCTGGTCTACAGAGTGAATTCCAGGGCAGCCAGAACTACAAAGTGAAACCCTGTCTGTCAAGAAAGAAAGAAAGAAAGAGAAAAAAAGGAGGAGGAGGAAATAAATAGGAAGGAAAGAAGACAGAAAAAAGAGAAAGAAAGAAAAAAAAGTTCTTATAATTGATATTTTAAGTTTTAGCAACAAAAAATGGTCTTATAAATAAGAAATTATATGTAGCAAAAACTTAATTTTTCAAGTCAGAAGAGTTGGACTGTGAGACCGTAAGTCCTAAAGGTGGCAGACGGCTGTTCCGAGGCTTGGAATCGAGTCTGAATCTCAGCACATGAGTAGTAATTAGAACGTGGGATAGAGAAACTGACCCCACCCCCCAGCAGCCAGGTGTGCCCCCACCTCTGTGTTCTAAGGCCCGGTGAGAGCTGGAGAGGCAGATAGCATCATGGGCCCGCTGCCTCTGGAAGGCAGGGATGGATGCCGCCATCTGGCACAGAGAGAGACGGGAGCTAATACACAGAGCCTCAGGACGCCCACTCTGTAACGTCCCTTCTCGTGAGGAGGAAGTGCCAGGAGGAACTCCAGGGATTCTCTGTCGTGGATACAAACTGTACTAGTGAGGGAAAGGAGACTCCGGGCTTTGGACTAAAGCCCTGTAGTGGTTTATATTGTTTCTCTCCGGATTTGGGTGATTCTTTGTTATAGCTCCTGTTCGGGTAAGTTTTTATTGTTGAGTTGGCACAACCTAGAGTCACCCTGGGAAGAAGGAACCTAGCTGAGGAGCTGCCCAGATTAGACTGGCCCGTGGCCATGTCTGCGAGACACTATCTCGATAGTTGATGGGTACAGGAGGGTCAGCCCATTGTGTGTGGTACTTGTCTACACAGGCGGTCCGGCTGTACAAGAGAGCTGGCTGAAAGTGAGCAAGTAAACAGCGTTCCTCTGTGGTTCCTGCTTCAATCCCTGCTTGAGTTCCTGCCTTGACTTCCCTCAGTGATGGACTGTGACCCAGAAGTGTAAACTAAATAAAGCCCTCTTCCTCCTCTGGTTCTTTTGATCGGAGGAGAGGAGAGCACTCAAGAACAACTCCTTTTTATGGAAATTTCCCCTATTTTCAAGGTCAGGCTATGGTTGGCCAATAACAAGCAACTCTCAGAAGAGAATACAGCACAAATGAAGATACTGTAGTGTGGTCCACCAGAAAGCCGCGAGACGATCCTGCAAGAAGAGATGGTGGCTGGGTCCTGGTGAATCATGGGAACCTACTGTGGACATAGCTTATATGCAAATCTACCCTGCCCCTGAGCCTGTGTCCTGTTCTAAAGGAGCAGCAGAGTGGGGTTAAATAACTGAAGTTGGTCCACTTAGTTTGATTACAGCCCAAAAATATAACACAGAATCCCTCAAGCCATGCTAGAGGTTTTGAGATAGTTATTTATGTAACAAAAGCACATTTCCTGGCAAATCGAAATTATGTATGTTACTACTGCTAGTTTTTTAAACAGGCTTTTTGACCTGAAATTTGGAGATAGAGTCTCTCTGGCTCTCTGTCTGCCTCTCTTTCTCTCCTTCTCTTTCTCCTTCCCACTCCCTCCCTCTCTTCCTTTCCCCTTCCTTCTCCCTCTCCCTCCTCTTCTTCTAGCACTCTCTCTCTCTCTCTCCCTCCCCTCCCTGTTGCTCTCTCCCTCTTACTCTTCTTCTCCCTCTCCCTCACTCCACCCCTCTCTCTCCTTCTAGCTTTTTCTGTCTCTCAGTTTCTTCCTCTCTGTGGCTCTCTCTCTCTCTGTTTGGCTCTCTCTGGCTCTCTCTTACATGCACTGTGCGTGTGCGTGTGTCTGTCTGTCTGTCTCTGTCATTCTGTCTTTCTCTCACACCCAGTTGACTGATGCATCATAATCTACTGTGGCTACATCTGAGGTCAACGCCTCAGCCTCAGCCTTTCACCTGCAAATGGCCCTGGTATAAGAAATGGCAGCTTCTCCAGATAGCTGTGGGTCAGGCCTTTAAAGCTGTTGGAAACGCTGGTAAACTGGCTTGGACTGAGAATCATGGTGGCGGTAAGAAAATACTGTTCTTACCTCTTTGTTCTCCTTGCCGTACACCCCCTATTTTCATCCTCCAATTTGGGCAGAAGAATGTGCGTGCACCGAGCACAGAGGAGAAAGGGAGTGGGGGTCATTCCCACTCCATCAGAGAGAAGGTCATATCACACTGTGCCTCAAAGGGAGAAGTTCCTGGGCTTCTCCCGAAGAAGGCAGAGGGAATCTGTAACCAGGGGCCGCTTCACAATGCCCATCAACATCAGGACCAGGTTTGGTGTCTTTGGCCCACAGCCAGAGCCTTTCACAGTCCTGCCAGGAACAGTTGCTTTACAGAGCCTGTTCTGAAAATATAGTGAGGACACCTTGCCCCTGGGTCACACATGGAGCACAGGGACAGACTATATGTCACACAGGAGGTAGGGACAGAAACCTTCTTCCCTGGGTATGTTTGCTGAAAGTCCATGGTATAGCCTGTGTACATTAGGATGAGTGTCAGCTGTTGAGGAACCGTGTAATCACAGGACCGCACAGCTTTCAAAAGACAACAGCTATGTGACTCCTCCTGTCACTCCTCCGTCTCAGGGATTTATTTGTCCCAAAAGATTGTCATCTAACTGATGAATGAGAAGTGAAGGGGAAAGTAGCATAAACTTCAATGTCAGTGGGAAAATCGGTGGTGAAGAGGGAAAACCCTCCAGCTGCTTTCTAGCGGCATGTTTGCTGGTGTTTTAATTTTCACAGCAAAGCAGCTTGCTGGGGGAAGCTAGGGGACCCCATCCTCAGAGATCACTTTGACCAGATACACATGTGCATTTCTACACACGCCCCTAACTCAACATCTTTCTGAATGAGTTAACCACAGGGACAGAAATCCTTAAATATATGTATGTAATGTATATAATTTGTATGACTACCATAGATGTAATTCGAGGAGCTTGATCAAAATGAAAATCCCCAGAGAACCTGCCCCAGGTAGCCAGCAGCGAGGCTGAGAATAGGCCTTCTTCATTGATTCAGTCTTACATGGTCTGAGAGCCAGGCATACAGAAACACAACATTAAACTTACATCTAAAAAAGAATTAATTCAGCCAGGGGTACAGCTCAGTGGTACTGTACCCAAACAAACCAAAACAAAACTTCACCTCTTGGCTCTTCAGAAGTCTCCTCTTGGTTTAGTTTATAAATTCAGAACATTGGCAATGGTTTGATAGTTGATATAATGATGCAGATCTTACGTGAAGCTGCCCCTGGAGGAAGGTCAACTGGGTTGAGTAGATCAAGAAACTCTTGGTGATGTCTCAGCAGCAGCAGCAACGGCCTTCGGCTGGATGGAGTGCTCACAAGCTCATCTATCTCATCGGTGCTTGGTTCTGAGTGTGGTCCTTTCCTTCAGCTCCGAATATCCTCTCCCTCATCCAGTACTACCCCACCCTCCTGTCATAGCTGCCTCACGTGGGCATGAGCTTTGAGGACGATGAATATGAGAGGTTATATACCAAGGGTGAGGTGGGGCTCGGGAGGAAGGATGAGTCCTTACATGGTGGAAGCTTGTTGGAATGTCTCCAACAAGCTTTGTATTAAAGGCTTGGTCTTTAGCTTAGGGCCACTGTGAGGTGGTGAAGCCTTATAGAGATGGAGCCTCAATGGAGGCTTTAGGTCCTTAGAAGCCCGCCCTCAAAAGGGATTGTGGGAAGCTGGGCTCTTTCCTTTACATTCTCGATAAGGAGTTCGATGGGTGGCTCTGCCCTTGTGGTGCACCCTTACACAACCTGCAGGCGACTGGGCCCTCTGGAGAGTCACTCCCAGCCAGGTCTCCCAGTATTTGTAACCTAGCACGAGGGACTTGTGATTCCTGCAGTTTCCTCACTGCCTGAGCCATGGAAGCCCATGAGCTTCCAGGGCCTTTTGAGCCTTCTTCCTCCCTGTAGGAGGGAATGTTTCAATTTGGAGGAACCAGCCAGAAAGTAAGACACCGAAAAAAAAGAGAGGGTCCATCTCCCAGGTTCTGGCCTTGCAAGTAAGCACGTTTTTGCATTCCTTCATGTTCACACAGAGTCTTGGGTCATTATTGCTGTCCTCATCAATAATGATGAAAAGAGCACTTTTCATTTTTACTTTTTATCTTATGTGCATGGGTGTTTTGCCTGCGTATATCTCTATGTACAACATGTGTACCCACTACCCACGGAGGCCTGAGGAGGCATTGGATCCCTTGAAACAGGAGTTACAGATGTTTGCGAGTTGCCATGTTGGTTCTGGGACTCAAACCTGTCCTCCCTAAGAGCAGCTGGCACTCTTACCTGCTAAGAGACTCCCCCCACACACACACATACAAACACACACATACAAACGCACACACACACACACATACAAACGCACACACACACACATACAAACACACACACATACACACACATACAAACGCACACACACACATACAAACACACACACACACACATACAAATACACACACACATACACACACATACACACACACACACATACAAACGCACACACACACACACATACAAACACACACACACATACACACACACACACACACACATACAAATACACACACACATACAAACGCACACACACACACAAACACACACACACATGCACACACATACAAATGCACACACACACATACAAACACACACACACACACACCCAGAGCATGGATTTTTGAAATATCATGTCCTCCTTGAATTTTTCCTCAAGTTGTGTGCCTCATGACTTTAACTGGGGTGTGTGTCCTTTCAGAATGAGAAAGGGCAAGCCATTGTGTGACTGCGGCTAACAGTGAAAGGTCACATGTTTTGCAATCCAGTTTTGTAATTCTGTGCTAGCTCACCACAGACTGGGATTTTTATAAATACCCTTCCTGATTGACTTGAGGACCATAAGCAGAACTGTGAAATACCCCCTCTGGACGGGGGCTGCAGGGAACACAGTGAGTAGCATTTTTAACTGTTCCTCCACCCTGGGGACACGGGAACTTGTACTCTTTGTTTTTCCTGTTTGGATGGAAGCACAGAAAGAAACTGATGGATTGACATTGTGCATTTTGCATTAAGAGCAGGAAGCAGGAGAGTCCTGGCCTGTCCGCTCTCCCTGGTAGGAACACTAAACCCAGAGAGTGGAAGGCTTAGGCCTGTGACTCCCGACGCTGAGCCAGGTCAGTGTTGGGGGCTGATCTGCTCCCTGTGCTCATTACCTGACCCTCTCTTGCAATCCTAAATCTCTCTTCCCTCCATTCCCTTTGATTTATTTTTTTCCTCTTTGAACTCATTTTCTAAAAATAAGACTTGAGGTTATTGAATTTGTCAGCTTCTCCTGTTGGTGGTATTTCTGGCTTCACCGCACCTACCAGGTGCCCCGCTCCCTGTCGGACCTTCAGAGAGCTTTCTTGGCATATCCTCTGGGAATCTGCATCTGAAAAATAGTCTCCTTTGAATAACTGACCTTGTTCCTGTTATCAAAGGAGATTTATAACTCTCTTCCAGAAAGCCCAGAGCTGAATTTAAGATTCAGCCGTGGCCTTTGGATTACCCTGAAGACGTTTTCCGTTTCCATGATAAGATTCTAGATTGTACATTTCAGCCTTATTGTATTTTGAGTCAAAGCTTTTTGGAAGCATGTTCCTTTGAACACGTTTTATTAATTTATTTTTAAAGTTAATATACAAAGTTATAGGTTTTAAGATGTCTTGTGCACACATACATTATACTTTGCTCACCTAAGCCCTGCCATACTCTCTCTTACTTCCCCCCACCTTCCCAGGTCTTCCCACCCCAAACGAAGCCACAAGATTACTAAATTGAAAAGTGAGTATGGTGGTACACATCTATAATCCCAGAGGCTGAGGCAGGAAGACTGCCCTGGGTTTATTCGGGTCACTGTGGGTTACAGACTAAAACCTTATCTCAAACAAACAAAAGTATACGTATATGTGTATACATTTACATAAACAATTGAACTAGGCTGGCCACAGAGTACAAGTTATTGATGTTTTAAGCAGTGTGAGTGCTTATGATTCAGAGTAAATGTTCTTATGGAAGGAATTTGGTCATAAAATGACACTACTTCAGTACCAGCTCAGGACACGGGGCAGTGAAATTAGCCAGAGGAACAGGGAAAACTCACAGTTTGGTAGAAGAACACTGAGGCTTAATGTGAGCTTTGCAGTCTCTCTAAGCAACGCTTGTAAAATATCTTGGAAGACAATCCCTTTCGTACTTCACAGGGAAAAATGAAGAAGCCGAGCCATGGGGTTTCTGTGACTTGAGACTCCAGGCTTCGTGCCTCCTCGCCAGCAGGAAGCGTGGACCGTGGCCCTGGCTGCAGAGGATGGCTGCCCTCGGCCAGACACTCCACTCAACAGATGCTCAGGCAAATGGATTCCAGGCTCGGTTAATTTTCTTTTGTTTTTTAAATTTTATTTTTTGATTGATTTTTATGTGTGTGGGTGTTTTGTCTGCCTGCATGTCTGTGCAGCATACACATGCCTGGAACCCACAGAGGCCAGAAGAGCCTATCAGATCCCCTGGGACTGCAGTTACAGATGGCTATGAACCACCATGTGGATGCTGGGACTCAAGGTCGGCTCCTCTGGAAGAGCAGCCAGTGCTCTGAACTACTGAGCCATTTCTCTAGCCCCTGAGTCTCATTTTCTTACTGTATAAAATGGGGTCACGGCTCCCCACCCTTACCAAGCAGTGTAGAGAAAAACAACGTGATTTATCAGAGGAATGAGCCTCAAGTTTTCCCTGAAGTTTGAATGTGCCTTGTAAAAAGATCAAGTGGGGCGATTTCTGTCTCATCATGAATCCTGTGCAGGGTCCTGTATTAGATTTTAAAAGAAGATTGAAAACCAGCTGTAGGGTACCACATTTGCAGACACACACTCACCTTGCTACTGTTCAGCTCCCTTGATTTCCCCAGCTTGTACACTCACGTGCTACCATTTCAATTAAGAAACAGATCCTGAGCCAGGCAGTGGTGGCTCACTCCTTTAATCCCAGTACTCGGGAGGCAGAGGCAGGTGGATCTAGGTGAGTTCGAGGCTAGCCTGGTCCACAAGGGTAAGTTCTGGGACAACCAGGGTTACAGCAGAGAAACTTCCCGAAGAGCTCCTTCAGTCTTCCCCTGCTCACTACTCAGCACTAGAGGGCACCACTATCCTGTATCCACTACCTATCACCTATACACGGGCTGTGCCTGGTCTGTCATTCACTCAAATGGAGGCACACGGTCCGGTTTGGTGCCTTGCTTCATTTATTCTCATTTGCAAGAGATACCTATGACGTGTGTAGAACAACAGCTTGTTCGTTCCTTTGGCTCTCCAGATGCCCGGCACCTGATACTTCAGTTCTTCATTCCAACATGGATGGGGTTCACATTTGCCGAGTAGGGCCATAGTAATCATGCTTGCGTGTGCCTTCTACTGTAGAACGTGGGTGGCTGACTGCAAAGCACAAATGTCAAGAAGCCTCAGGCAATCCTAACAGTTTTTCAAAGTGGGTACTCCTGTCAATGCTCTGTGCGGTGTAGGTGACCCTTGTCGTCCCCAACACACGGGGTATGGCTGTCGCTTTTCTTTGGGTATGAGGTCTCCAGAAGAACAGAACCAACAGGGTACAGACATACAGTGTGTCCGTGTCTGCGTAGACATACAGAAAGAGAAGCGTTTTGAGAGATTAGCTGGTACCATCGTGAAAGCCGTGAGGTCTGAGGAGCTGCTATCGGCAAGCTAGAGAACCGGAAAGCTGGTGATATGCTTCGGGTCAACACTCAAAGGCCTGTGAACAGGGAAGCAATGACCTGAGTACTGGCCCAAGTCAGCAGCCCGAGAACCAGAAGTACCAGCCCCAAGGGCAGGCACGGATGCTTGGCTCCCGTCTACTCTCTGTTCCTGGTGGGTGTTGTAGGTGTTTCGTCTTCACCGAAGTCACTCTACCTCGTGCCCTTTTGTCCTGTCTGGGCCCTTGTCTGACTGGAAGGTGCTCACTCCTACTGAGGAGAGAAAATCTTCTTCGCTTAGTTCACTATTCAAACACCAGTCTGTCTTGGAAACACCATCACAGGAATACCCAGAAATAACATTTTACCTGCTAACCGGGCATCCCTTAGTTTAGCAGGTGCATGCATAAATTCTCTCTCAGGCATCATGTGTCCATTTCATTTGCAATTTCCAGATGACTGACACACCTCCTGCACCTTCCACATTACTTTATGTCCTTAGATAAATTGAAACACTTGTATATCCAAACGTATGCAGCCATTACAGAAATGTAAACAAAACTTGACAAAACACAGCCATAATGAATGTTTTAAATATTCTTATTGAAGAAATCAAAGACAAATAGTATCTTAAGGTACTTCTAATCTCATGCAAAAATACATACGAAATTTGCATCACAAAGTTGAAAATATATGTTTTCCTTTATCTTTTCAAAAGGAAAATTTTATAGCATTTGTAAAATTCAGTCAGAAACTTAATGATAAAGGACACTTCAAATAGTTTTTTTTAAGTAGATTTTAGAATCATCAGTGTCTTATTGACCCCCCCCTTCCCAGATAGAGGGGTCATGTAAAGATCCAAGTTTCTATATTTAGAAAATAAGATACATTTATTACGTGTTCCTGAGCAAAAATACAAAAGTTGAGACAGAAAGTATGTTACTTAGAAAGCAAGCAAAACCAAGAGATGGAACTAGAAAACAGCTCAGATTGAGAGCACCTGTTCCTCGTGCAAAGGCTCAGGGTTTGCTCCCAGCATCCACACAGTAGCCCATGATTGCCTGGAAATCCAGCTCCAGAATATCCAAAGCATTCTGGCCTCTGCAGGCAGTCACACACAGCCATCTCTCTTTCTCTCTCTCTCTCTCCCCCTCACACACACACACACACACACACACACACACACACACACACACAGACAAAAACCAAGTGATCTCACAGCAAACCTACAGCATGTACAAAATGTTGTATTTAGAGGAAATAGCTTTAAACACTGTCTTTAATAAGGAAATAAAATTTTAAATACACATTAGAATTCATCTTAAGAAACTAGAAGACAAAAAATAACAGCAATGAAAAACCCAAAAGGACTTAAAACAGGGAATTAACTAAGATAGGACCTACCAACAGGGGCCAAGTCCTTGGCTGCTTAAATTTTGAATTAAGGCTTGGAAATGTCTGAGTTCCTACTCCAGATATGACGAGGAGCCTAAAACTCCTGATTCTATGGTTGCTGATTCCCTTCGCTGTAAAATATCAATAGCAACAATGTAACAATAGCAATGTAAATGGTCATGATGAACGCTAAAAATGAGCACAGCTATAGTTCAAATTGGGCAATGTTGCACAGCATCTAAGAAGTCTCTGTGGAAAGCCTACTGTAATCACATGTCTATGGTTGGTCCCAAGACTCTCAAACACACTCCAACCCTCAGATAGCCAAGTCCAAGTGTGTGGGATGGTGTCATATTTACATAGATCTCACAGATATCCTCTTACAGTATAAATCTTCTCTAGGTAATTTATAATTCCAAACACAAGGTAAACACTGTGTTATTGGTTATTAGACCATATTGGTCAAGAAGTAAGGATGGGAGTTGGTGGACATGTCTCAGTACAACAGGATTTTAAAAACTATCTTCAGTGCGTGGTTGGTTGGGCTCAAAGATGCAGGATCCATGGTAGCAAGGGCCCACTGTACCGCATATTTGCAGAGTTCAGGATAGTAATGACCCAAGTGGCACAGGGAGGGTCAGGAACTTGTTTGTCATGGAGGCCTTTCACCCAACGTGTGTAAATACTCTGCAGTCCTTTACAGTGCAGCCGCCACACAGTACCTTCGGGAGCCTTTACAAGCCAAGCGGGAACAAATCAATTGATCTCATTTTCAGACATCCCCAGACTTTTCCTACCACCTGTAGAAATTCAAGAATCAATATAACACCTTCCTGATTGAGAAACTCTTCGCATTAAACGTGCAAATGTGACTTAGACAATAGCAGGCCTGCAGCTGTTACAGAAAACTAAAGTCCTCCAGCTCAGAATACTCTGGTTCCTTGAAATCTGATAGTGCGGACAGGTCACTTCCCCAGAGCCAAACTTTACCTGCTTGGCAAGTTCTCCAAAACAGAAAAGACAAACGAAAATCAAACATCCCTCCTGGAAAAGGTAATGCCAAAACAAAGCAAATCAAATGAGGCAGAATAGTCGGGGTCCCTCCTGCTGTGTGGGACTCTGAGGCTGGCTCAGATCCAGAAGTGATCACTCAGGGGCCATTGTCCCTGAGTGAGACCTACAGCCAGGACAGAAGAAAAGAGTCTGCTGGTGTCCAGCCAGAGCAGCACCAGAGCACTGGGTGCTGGCTGCCCGCGCTCAGCCTTGGGCAAAGCTCCAGAAGAGATGAAGTCATTTTCTGACCTGTGTTCCAGCCAGGAGTTTGAATGTAAAAAGGGTGTCCGTGAACTTTCTGAATGCCCTCTGTACCTCAGCTCAGAGCAGAACTCATGCAGCTTGTGGGCAATGGCAGCCGTTAGGATGTGGGGCTTTGCCGTGTAGACAGCACTCAGGTATTAAAACAGGGGCAAGCATGGGCTACTTCCCTATGCTAGGAAGCCTACCTTCCTCTCCAAAGTGCCCTGTTTTCTGACTTTTGTGCTAAAGCACATAGATTGTGTTATTAGAGGCTTTTTTTTTCTAGAATATTCTACCCTGAGAATGTATTGTGAGCTAAGCCTGTTCTAGATGCCCCAGGCCTCATCTCTGGCCTTTCCCAATTGCGTGTGGGAATGACCAGGTCGATGGACTCTAAAGGAAACTTCTGTCACCCCCCTCCCTCGCCCACACCCCACCCGAGACTTCAGATACCTTACATCTTTTCCACATAGGTGCAGAGTCAGCTTGACCTGACTCATTTCAGGAGGACGTGAACTGAAGAAAGCTGTTTCCCCTGTCACATCAGGTGGCTGGCACCCACAGCCACCAGGGTGATGTTGCAGCTCGCACCCCCTAAATCCTTTATGATTTCCTCCCTCCTACCTTGCTCCACGTATGCCCGCTGTGACTTACCTGCTTCACTAAGTGTACCTCTAAGGTCGTGCCTGTGAGTGCTCTCCCCTTACCTCCTGTTTGGGGCTTCTGGGGTGACATTCAGGAAGGCACCCCAGGGGAAGACACTTGAGCACACACATACATAATCTGGACTTGGGCATGAAGTCCTTCCCAGTGTGAGAGGTGGAAGGAAATGGCTGTGTTTATGATTCCTCCTGTCTCCTCACTGGCCTAGGGCAGTGTGGCTATCTAGAGAACATTCCTCAGGACAGCCAGGAGTGGAGCTCAGAGATCCATAGAAGAAGTCATATGAGAGAACTGGTAGGGGTGGGTGTTTCCGGCAGAGGCGAGGGAAAGGCGGGCAGAGATTAAAGGCAGTGCCATCGGGAGCTGAAGAAGAAGAAGCTCCCGGGACCTGGAAGACAAAGGGGGAGCGGGACTGAGGGGACAGATGAGACAGGTGGCTGGCCTGGGGCTCCATGGTAGTTCCGTGGCTTGTTCTCTCTCCTCAGCTCTGGCCACCAGCCTTCCCAGTGCACCAGTGCCTTCCTCAGCCCTCCGGTCCTTCGTGGGATGAAGAAGTCAGCGGCCTCAAGCTGGGCTTTTGGCTTTTACCACCCACCTACCCACCCTGGGTCTCTGGGGTCCCTCAGAGCTCTGCTTGTAATGCAGCACCAAACGGGAGAACGAGAGACAAAGCCTGGTTCTGGAGGCTCTCGGACTCTCAGGGACTCATGCTGACCTTACTACAGTATTTCTTAGTATTTAAATTCTGAATGACCAACACTCCTATGCAAGGTCCTTACTATTGAAGCAGGGCAATATGCATGCAAATATGCATTGTTGTACATGTATTTAAGCACACTTTCCATCCTATCCATCAAAGGAGACATGTTCTTGTTAATTGTTAGGACTTCCCTCTAGATCCTCTCTCCATGCTTCCCCATTTCTCAGTGAACACCAGTCTCCATGGACACCAGCCTGAAAAAGAGAGAAGAAAAATGCCAAACGGGAATTAGCTCCAAGGAGCTATCCAGGCGCAGTAAAATGGAACCTTCCGTACACAGGACCTTTCATAGGAGCACCCGAATGGTCTGTAGCATGCCATCACACTGGACACTGTCTTCTCCCAGCCAGGCTCCCCTCTTCCGCTATGGCGCCTTGTCTCCCCTGCAGCCCCGCCCACCTCGTTATTTATAAGACACGGCTCTTGTTTTCCACAGAAGATTGTTTCAGGGAATTTCCTGTAGAGCCGCTTTGAGACTAAGAACCTCGCATGAGGATCTGGTTGCTGATGCACCAAGTCTCGCTCTCTCCCGATGCTCTCAGGTCTAGTCCTTTAGTCCTACATTGTGGATCTGTAAGACCTGTCCGTATCTCCAGCAGTCATTACCTCTGTTACATTGTTACGTTAGATGTAAAGCACCAAGTGTCTGAGTAGCAAGAAGTTTTCTGTTTCCTTCCATTTTGTGATCACAAATTCAGACAAGGTCTTAGAAGACATTTTCATTTGCCTGAGGTTTCAAAACAAGAGTCCTGGTTCAGACTCACGATAGATAAAAGCCAAGCAACAGAATCGAGGAAAGTCACTGCTTCAGATATGAACACCTAGTGAATATGGTCCACTGAGACTTTTTCTCCACCACCTGAAACTGTCACACTTGGGGGCTTAGCCTAGACTCTCTGCATGTCAGTATTCATGTCTAAGTGGCCCATTGGACTTAAAAGCCACCATCACCTAGTAGGACCATGAAATCTGGTAAGCCATTCTTACCCCAGAAGTAAAGAGAATGATGAGCCAGCTGGGTACCTAACACCCTTTTATGCTCACCTTGCTACAGGTAAGATGTGGAAGCCAAGCCTGGGGTTTTTCTGGAGCGCATTTCTCCCTATGGCCACTAGATGGCGTAGAAGCACACCTGCAGGGTAGGTGGGGCGCTTGCTTCCTGTCCCATGGTGAGAGGGAGAGGATGTTTGGGTTAGCGGTTTATACAAAGGCTGGTGGCTCAGATCATGATTCAGATTAGAATTTTAAGAGATACAAAAAGAGCTCTTTTTTCGTAGTGCCTCCTAGGCGGTCGGCTGTGTCAAGATGAAGCTCCTTCCCAGCCACCTGCTGTCAGAAACTCATTTAACTGGACGATGAGGAGCCCGCAGCTGCAGCCGCCCTGAGTGGAGAGTGGAAAGGTTGTGTGGTCCGAGTCGATGGTGGCAACGAGAAACAAGGTTTTCCTATGAAGCAAGGTGTCCTGACCAGGCATAGTGTGCCTGCTGTTGAGTAAGGGGCGGTCTTGTTATAGACCAAGGAGAACTGGAGAGAGGAAACGCAAATCTGTGCGCATAAAAAGAAAGAAGAAGAGGAGGAGGAGGAGGAAAAGAGAGAGAGAGGAAAAGAAGAGGAGAGGAGAGGAGAGGATGTTCCTGGACAGATACTATCATGCCTCATCGGAGCTAGCAGAATTCGAAAGCTTTTTAATCTCTCTAAAGAAGATGATGCCTGCAGGTATGTTCTCAGAAAGCTCTTAAACAAAGAAGGTAAGAAGCCCAGGACCTAATGCACCAAAAGCAAGGAGGCGGCAGAGTACGCTTAAACTTTTGACCAAGAGAATGAAGGAAGCCAAAGACAAGTGCCAGGGACAGATTGCCAAGAGACGTGGACTGTCATTGCTGAGCCTCTCCTTCTGAGTCTGAGTCTACTTAAAAATAAGTCTTTAAGAGTAACAAATAAATAATTAGACCTTGCCAAAAAAATTTTTTAAAGAGTCCCATAATTGTTCCAATGTCTGTTTGAAACCTGGCTAGAAACCGTTTCCAATCTCAGGAACTGATCTTGCGTGCTATGGATAGGAATTTGTAAGAGATATTTTAGGCATCATTGAACTCACAGAGGAAGAACTATTACAGATTATGTACATCCTTAAGCTCCAGGTCGTAAAACTGTAACCGCAGACAAGCTTATCCGTGCCTGTGGCCTGATGGAGGCCCTGCATAGCTTTGCCCAAGCAGGAAAACACCATGAATGCTGCCCTAGCTGTCCACAAAGAAGACTGTGCTAGCTTTACCTTGCTGTAACAACATATGTGAAGTAATCAACTTACAAAGAGCAGAGGTCCACGTTAGGTCGCAATTTCGATGTGCGATTGGCCCAGTTGCTTTGGGTCTATGGCAAGGCAACATATCGAGGTAGCAGCGGGTGACAGAGCACACATGCTCACCCCATGGCCAGAGTGAAGAGAAAAATGAGGAAGAGACTGGGGTCTTGCAGTCCTCATGGACATGCCTTTAAGTAGACCCTCCTAGTATTAACCAGTATTAACCAGTATTAAAATCCTCACACTTCCTAACCAGGGTTTACCACCTTCAGTAGTGCCAAGTCACCAACCCAGCTCTAACACATGGGCTTCTGGGGGACTTTCTAGACGCAAACTACAGCCAGGGGTCACTTCAAGACACTGTGAAGGGGCCAGCAAGACGGCTCAATGGGTAAAGGCATTTGCAGCCACACCCTGATGTGAGTTTGATCCCTGGGACCCACAGTGGAAGGAGAGAACTGATTCCTGACACTTAGTCTCTGACCTCCACTGCCCACCCCACCCCCACCCGTGAAATGAATGCGCGCGCACACGTTAATAAATTCTTTAAGAAAAATTCCTGACACAAAAAGGAACAAAGTGTATATGAAAAAAAAAAATCAAAAACACCGTGCAGGATCTTCATACTCTCCTTGTGACAGAGACCCTCCATTATCATCACCCCGAAGAGCAAATGCAGAGGACTGAGTGTCTATTCCCACAGGTCCGGACCATTAGCCAGGAAGAAAAGGTCCCCAAATGCACTTTGCAGTCACCTTGGATAGACACATGTCAAGTTTAACAAAACGAGCTCTGTCCAAATGAGCTTTTAAATAGGAGCTTTCCTGGGAATAATTAATTGCTAAGCTACTCTCAGAGGTAGCAATATGAGACACTAAAATCCCAGCCTGCCAGCAGAGGCCTTCCGAGGTCAGCGCAGGAGACGAGCAGTCGTGCGAGGATCAGAACGCTGACGGAACGCACGGTGCTCCTGCTAACCCCTCTGATAGCGTGCCCTCTAGCACATTTAGCCGACCCCCTCCAGAAGGGGGTCATTATGACTGTGCATTCACACTTATCATTTAAAATGCTTGTGAAGAAAACCGTGCTGGTTAAGAACAGGACTGCTGTTCCCTGCCTTCTGTTATACAGCGTTTCAGGACTAGGTCATGCAAGCTACGGTCTCCACCCGCCCCAAGGCTGCGCGTCATGTACAGAGCGTGGGGTTCTCAGGTTGCGCTGTGCATGTGCTACAAAGCGCCAGCTTGTGATTTCATGGACACGCACAGTTCACG
Organism: Cricetomys ansorgei; assembly: GCA_026225945.1. Lineage (NCBI taxonomy): Eukaryota > Metazoa > Chordata > Mammalia > Rodentia > Nesomyidae > Cricetomys > Cricetomys ansorgei. The sequence continues at coordinate 8,230,058 of JAMJFZ010003384.1, forward strand.
TCTTCTCACTGTTAGGGTTCCCAAGCCGTTTCCCAGCCCCCTCCTGCTTCATCGGTGTTCCAGATGCTGCGTATTCATCCTTTCTTCATCAGAAGGACACTGTGTGCAGATCATGGATGCAGTTTGGTATCTGGGTTCAAATCCTGGCGCTCCCTTTTCTAGCTCAGTGATCTTAGGCTCACCTTAGTAGGCGGACGCTAGCAGTACCTACCTCAGTGGACTATTAGGGGGAGTAAGTGTGCTAGGGCAGAGGCCTCAGCGTTGGCACATACTCAGCAATCGCTTCAGTCTAATGTTGGTGTGGCGTGCAGCTGTGTGCCAGACACGATGCTCAGCGTCTTATGGCGGTCACAGAAACAGCGCTACAGTCTCTGGCCCCGCATCAGTCCTCATGAGCTGCTAACCACTACCAGCCCGATGCCTTTGGCTGATTCATCCAACTGCCTTCAACTCTCTTCTTTTGTCCAAGGATGAAAGGAGCAGGCGATCTCTAAATTACTCCCAACTTTTAACGTTCCTGAATGTTCTAATTTCAAGTCAAACGTTTTCTGCAAAACACTGTCCCAGCTGGCTGAGACACAGCAAAAACAGAATAAACTGGTATATTAGGTGAATGATCGTCGCAAAGAGCGTGTGTCTTTACTGTGGAAAGTTATTTTAGAGGTTTGTTTTAGGGGGCGCTGTAAGGATATCCCATATTAATATTATCAGGTTGAACCATTTGGAAAGTATCTTAGGAAGACATTTTACTGAAGTAAGAAGCCAGCATGATTCTCTGTGAAAAGCCCCGTAAGATGCCATAGCTCCCTTGCAGTAGAAGTACGGGACATCTTCAGCGAGTCACAGGCATTGAAACAATGAAATTAAGGGAATCGGTCCCTTTTTGTCAGATGGATGGGGATAGTAAAGTCGGTAATGACGAAGAAGCCAAGTACCTATGGAAGGAAGCATTTTCTCAGTTAGGATTCCCTCTTCCCAAACCTGTCTAGGTTTCTGTCAGGTTGAGAAAAACAACAGCAACCAGCATAGTTCTTTAGCCTCACCAATGTTCATGATTTCTGTGCTCTAGTGGTTTTGCTTAGGGAGAACAGTGGAAGGACAATGACAGCTGACAATGCTGACAATGTCCCCAGCTGAGCCGGACAGAGGTCCAATTTTCCTGCAAGTTCTTCAGGTAAAAAGGGAGCGGCTTCCCTTATCCACCACAGAAGCTTCCAGCATCCTTGGCTTGATCATATGGCGGTGAGGGGGGACTTCTTCATTGAGCCATTTCCTTGATTTTTGACACCTGGTCATCCCATTGCAGCTATTGGTTCTTCTATGGAATTCTTGAATTTGATCCTTCTGTAGTGTGTTTTTCTGCCGCACTCAAATGCATCAGTAAACCCAGCATTGACTGGGAATCTCAGAGTCCTGTGACCCTATCCTTGTGGGATTAGTGCTTGTCTGATAATCTAGAGCACAGAGAATTCTGGCCCAGAGCAAGGAATTTTATTTATCTTGTTGGAGCATAAACTCTGCCTCCCTAGTTTCCTGCTATGGCGTCAAAGGTGACTTGCTGAAGGCTGGCATACTTGCCCTTTTGGAATTTATGTTACTGCTCTTTCCCCTCCTCTCACACCAAGACTCTAAACCAGGCCTGCAAGTGGTGGGGGTGGAGTGGGGTCCGTAGCCAGAGGATCCCTTAAGAAGACGAGGGAGAAAGAGCAGGATGGAGAGTAAGACTGAGATCCACAGCAGATGCCGTTGCTATGGTTGCCCTGGATCTTGGCGCACACCATGAGCCCCGAACCCCACTATTGATTTTCCACTTCATAGACCCTACAGTAAAAAGCTTCAGAAATAAAAAGAGAGAAGTTCAAGTCAAATTCAAACTTGGCAAGCTGCTTCCAGCACAGTGATGTTTACCTAGCAGGATGAGCTACAACCCCACCACACCCCCTGGACTCTGACCCCTTCCCGCCATGGTGGCTCCTGGCTCCCCTGCAGTGGCTCCATGGCTGATACTGCTCAGAAGGCTTATTTCCTTTTGCATGGTTGCAGTGATGCTCAGGTTTGTTGCTGCTTGCTGTGAAGCCAGAGCCAAAGCTTATTTAGGCTGAGGCTGTCAATCACAAAGGAACACAAGGTTCCAGGATAGGAAAACTCCTGCCAACCTGTGCGTGTCAGACCAACATAACAGTGGTGACAGGGACTCCCCCCTGAGCTTACAGCAGGTGGTCTCCAGCCTAATATTTCCCCCCTTCTTCAGATTTTTAAAGACTACACAGTATTAAGTAAATTACATAAGATAGACAACACTTTAGTTTAAAAAAAAAAAATAGGCTTTGTGTTATATAATTTGACCAACTGCGGGCAAATGGAAGTGTTCTGTGCACATCTGAGTGGCCAGGCTAAGCTGGGATGCTTCTCAGGTTAGGTACCAACCTGTAATATTTTCAACAACTTGTTCATTGGGTTTATGAGGACATGATGCGTCATAAATGAAGGCGGGTCTTGATACACAACCTTCACTCTGTCCTTTGATAGGATCATTCTGAGGTCCCTATTTTACAATTAAGGGAACAAAGACAAAACTAAAAGCATCCAAGCTGCTAATCGTGGGCCACTATTGTACAAAGGATGAAAGAAAGCACACAAACGCCAGACTTTCCCTCACTTCCTAAGGACTGCACGTTACTTCACACATGATCGTTGACTTAGGGATTCTAGCAGAGGAAGCTATCAATTTAAAAATCTCGTTGGGTTAGAAAATCCTGGCTTGCAAAATGCCTAGACAACTACAAAAATCCAAATTAATCTAAATGACTTATTGCTGAGTTATTTTTAAGTTTAGCAAAACATGGCGCACAGCTAATTTGGGGGAGAAGAAGCTTGTTCTTCTTTTTATGATGTGTGTTGCAGAATATAGTGGTTCACACCTAGAATCCCAGCCCTCTGGAGGCTGAGGCAGGAGACCACTGTCAGTTTGAAGCTCGCCTATGCACGTGATTAGTTACAGGCCAGCCTGAGTTGCAGAGTGAAACCTTGTCTCAAAAACCTGATGATGAGGCCGATGGTGATGAGGAGGAGGAGGATGGTGATGAAGATGAGGATAACGAGGAGGAGGATGGTGAGGAGGAGGGCACTGTGATATATGTCATGTGTATCAGTACATGATCACCAGCTAACTTACAGTACATTACAGCACATTTATTTTCAAACTTTTGCAGACCGTCCTCAACCTCACACGTTATCTTAGTTACTGTTCTGCTGCTGTGGAGAGACAACACGACAAAGGTTACTTATTTTTTTTAAAATCATCTAGCTGTAGACCTGCTTAAAGTTTCAGAGGGTTAGTCCATAGCCGTCATGGTGGCTAGTGCAGAGGCAGGTAGGCAGGCATGGTGCTAGAGCAGGAGCTGAGCACTTACATCCTGATCTGCAGAAAGGTTGAGAATGGGCCTGACATGGGCTTTTAAAACCTCAAAGGCCACCCCCCCAGGGACACACCTCCTCCAACAAGGCCACACCTCCTCCAACAAGGCCACACCTCCTGATCCTTCCCAAACAGTTCCACCAACTGGGAACAAGTATTCAAATACATGAGCCTATGCGGGCATTCTCATTCAAGCCACCACACATATCTCTAGAAAAGTGTTTCTTGGTCAGCCCTACATTTATTTGAACTGAAGTGTCTGATGATGAAGTCCAAAAAAAGGAGGCAGAAAGCGTTTTTCAGGCTGTTCTGTGCGAAGATGGGCACTTTGATCATCTCACGTACCCCTCCTCTCAGTTATGAACATTGATACCAATTTCCCTTTCCAGTTGTGGTTGGAAACTCTCTTGCGGTCACACAGTTAGCCAACCTCCGGTAAAGTTTTAACTACTAAGATTTAACTTGGGTATCTTTGACTCAAGGACTATACCAAGGGCTAGGGTGTACTAAGTGTGAAACGCACGTGCAGTGTGCGCCCTGGAGTCAATTGCCCGCACCAGAAAATTAAAAATACATTGCTGTCTAGAAGACTCTCAGCAGTTCATGAACAACAGAAAGTCACTGGACGGAGGGAGGAGTACTGAAGTGAGCAGGCTCATCTGTGTAGTTGCTGTGCAGATTGCTTTATGACGAATCGTGTTGGTTTTCTGTATTTGTTACTTTATTGCTTTGCTAATTTGTTTTTCTGAGATAGGATCTCAATATATAGCCCAGCTAACCTCAAACGGAGGATCCTCCCACCTGTGCTGCTCAGGGGCTCCGGCCTTATACCCAGAACAGCACACACACTGATTCTCAATGTGAACGTTGTTCCGTGAAAAGCTTCAAGAGTCTTAGTCCCATGCTAAGAATGCCAGGTTGATTGAACAGGAACTCCTCTCTTCCTGTTCAAAATGTGAAGGCCTGGGAGAGGCCAGCCCTTCTGAGGAAAGGTGAACAGCTAGGGTTGATATCAGATAGAGAACACTGAAGGGCAGGGAATCAGGAGTGAATTCTTCTGATGACTCTGGGTGCCAGGAGCCTGGGCACTCAAAGGATGCTGTCATCCAGCCAGCACCACAACTCCTGGAGTTCTGTGAGCCTTGTCACCTTTCCTTTTGGAGGTGCACCTTTCATATTTGCTAAACAGAGAATGTTGAGCTGCATAACAAAAAAGCCCCTATCCAGCCCCAGCTGTCCACATTCTTGGAAATACCAGGCCCCCTCAATGGCCCACAACAGGACTTGCTTACTGGCTTCATCACCACGTGTGTTAATTACTTACCAGACAGATGTAACTTAAGGGAGAGTGTGTGTGTGTGTGTGTGTGTGTGTGTGTGTGTGCGCGCGCGCGCGCGCGCGCGCATGGGGAACATGTAATGTGGGTGCATGTGCATGAACACACATGTGAAGCCCAGGCTGAGGTCAGGAATCATCCTTGATTGCTCTTCCCCCTCATTCATTGATGTAGGGTCTCTCAACCCAAAAGGTCACAGACAGGGCTAGTCTCACTTGCTCTAGGGATCTCGCCTCCCACTTTCCAGGCTGGAATCACAGGCAGATGCCATACCTACTTAGGCATTTAAGTGGGTTCTAAGGATCTGAATTTTGATCATTGCATTGCCACATCCCCAGCCCCAGAAGAATTTTAGCTGGCAGTTTCACAATGGTGGAAGCATGGTACATTGGTGTAGTGGGGAGAGTGGCTCTGTAGAGCATGAGTCAGCTTGTTCACATCTCAGCAACTGACCAGAAAGCAGAGAAAGCTCCAACAGAATGTAGGCCAAACTGCAATCAGTAAATCCAGCCACTATATCCCTATCTGTGACAATTAGGCTCCAGATCCAAACAATTCCACATCCTCCCCAAACTGTGCCAGCTGGAGACCACGCGTTCATGTGCACGAGACTTCTGTGGACAGTGCACATACACGCTCTAACATCCCTGCACTCCACAGGGGTTGCAGGTGCCTGTGTGGGTCCTGGCTTCATGCCTGTATCTGTCATCATCCATTCCTCATGGTTCATTTTCAGGATTAAGTAACAGAGCAATCAGAATGTCTCAACTTTGATTGGCTTGGCCAGAAAGTCACTTTGGAAACAGCTACTGACTCTAGGCTTCTGCTGGGTCCCGGTATGGCTAAGATCACAGTCCTGGCATGAGCAGTGCCTGGTCCTCCTGATTCCCTCGTGCCATTTGACCTTGCAGGCCTGGGGCCTAGGACCATGCAGAGGTTGCAGGATACACTGCGGTGTATGTGGCAGCAGTCTTGAGCAGGAAGTACACTCACTAGGGCGCACTTTCCACAGCGCTCCCTTCATCTACAGATAGATGGCGGGCACCAGGGCCTGGAGAGCCAGCCCGTCAAGGCAGAGGTTGCCCATTGCTGGCGCCACAACCAACCCTGGGATGTTGGTGAATTTTGGAAGCCAAAGCCACAGTCAGTGACTCTTGTCAACTCATTCTTAGAAAGCTACTGACCTTGACAGGACGCTGCCTCTGAGACCGGGGAACTCGTGTCTCCCTGGGTACAGGCGGATGGAATGCTGCAGACAGCCTCGGGCTCTCCAGCACCTGAGCAGGTCTGCCATGGAAAGCCAGACCTAACGCTAAGCTCAGCGAGATGTTGGCTTTGAGCTGTGCTCGGAGTGATGGCCAGAGGTCAGGCCAGCGCTTCTGCTTCTCCCTGCCTCCCTCCTCCCCTCCTGCCTCACACGTAGTGTTTCAACACCTCAATTCTGACTGAGAGAAGGGTGGCCTCCCTCCCCCCATGCTGCCCCGACACACGGTTCTCTCCACTCTGCTCAGTGTGTTTGTTTTTGCTTAAACATAGGCCTTGCGAGCCATTCTCCTTAAGGCGGTAGGCCAGGCCCACTTCATTCCGTGCCTGCCTGCTTCTCTCAGCACTTACTCCCCAGTAGGTCATCCCCTGAGCTCTCTTCACACTGCACCCTCCTTGCCAGACCCTGTTAGCATGAAACCTCTCAAAGTGTTCATGGGAGGAACGTGTGAATCAACCATAATTCTCCTTCTAATTAATACATAAAATTGCATGTAGTTACCATGTATAGTACATCATTTTGAAGCGCCCAAATAAAGCCAATTAACACATGTATTTCTTCACCTTCTTCTCAAGTCACTGTTACTTCCTTTTTCACATGTGTATGTGTGTAGTGTGTGGCATGCGTGTGTTTGCGTGTGGGGGTGCTATGGTTTGAATGAGAATGGTCCCCATAGGCTCATAAATTTGAATACTTGACACCTCGTTAGAGGAACTGTTTGGGAAGGATTAGGGGGTGTGGCCTTGTCGGAGGAGGTGTGCCACTGGGGACTTCGAGGTTTCAAAAGCCCACACCATCCCAGAGGCAGAGCCCCTCCGTCTGCCTCATGCTTGTGGATCAAGATGTAATCTCTCAGCGACTGCTCCCGCTTCATGCCTGTCTGCCTGCTGCCACGCTTCCCGCCATGAAGGCCACGGACTCTAACCCTCTGAACCTGTAAGCCCCAAATGCTTACTTCTAGACGTTGTCTTGGTCATAGCAAAATGACTAAGACAGTGAGTGCGCACACGTGCGTACATGTGCGCGTGGAGACCTGGACGACATCTTTGTCTCCCTCAATCACTTTTTCACGGCATTTACTGAAGCAAGGCTTCTCGTGAACCAGTAGGGCTCAGCAAACTCAGTCTAGCTAGCCAGCTTGCCCTGGGGATCCCTTGTCTCCTCCTGAGCTGCAGGGGTTCCAGGCAGCTACCACGATTGTCCTGTTCTAGTCATGGTGACTGTTCACTTTTTTATAAATACTTTCATTTTTTCATTATATTTTCATTAATTTTTTTAATTCATTATAACTATCCACCTTCCTCTCCTGGAGTTGTCCTCTCTCCTGCCCCCAGTGCCTCAGCTACCAGCCCTCCAAGATATTCCCAGAGCCCCCAAAGCCCTCGTGGCAGGAAAAACAGGCATTCCTACTCCCCACCAAGTACTTCACCTCCTGTCCTGAGCTAAACCCTGGCTGCTACTCAAGTACATTTTTTGCCCAAAGCTTACCCCGGTGCCAAGGGCTCCTCCCATGTCCTCTGTAGGAAGAGAGGCCCACCCTCTTCTTGCCTTTGCTTCACCCTTTATAAATAAAGCAAAATAACAGGGACGATAACCCAGAAAGTGGGTCCTTACCAGATACCACCTCATCCTAGACCTCAAGCCTCTAGGACCTGAGAGATCATTTTCTATAGGCTACCAACCACCAATCTACAAGGTGCTATGGCAACAGTACATACACAGAGGCTACCACCATAACCAGTGATGAGGATGAGCTGTACCAGTGACATTGTGAAGCTCCAGTGGACCCCAGCATGACAGGACCACTTTGAGATATTGTTTCCTGAGCTAAGTATGAGAAGACCAGACCAGCCGGTTGGCTGGAATTCTGTGGAATGCTTAACCAGCACTTCCCCAAACTGTCTTGAAAAGAATGGGAAACCTATCAGCCACCTCCAACCAATTGGGAGGTTCAGTTAATAGTAGAGTGCTAAGCTTAGTTTCATAGCTGTGGCAAATGCCCCACAGGAATGAAGATGTTAATAACAGGGGACCTGCAAGGGCCAAACAGGAGCTCTTTCTGCTGAGTTCAGCTCTACAACCCCTCTACAGAAAGCCTTTACTTAAAAAAATGAAGCTCAAGGTTACCGCATCTCTTTGTGTCATGTCAGTCATTCTGTCAAAGGAAAGCAACTGACAGGACATCTGTGTTACCAGCTACACACGTCTCACCACAAACAACATGCTGAGCCACAGACAAAACCTGCAACAGAAACGGAAACCATCCAGAGAGTTCAGGATGACCAGGAAATCCATCCATTTACCCATTACCCATCCAGCTGCCCATCTACCTACCTACCCATCCACCTGCCCACCCATCCACCTACCCACCCATCCACCTACCCACCCATCTACCTGCCCACCCACCCACCTACCCATCCATCTGCCCACCCACCTACCTACCCATCCACCTGCCCATCCACCCATCTACCCATCCACCTGCCTACCCAGCCACCTACCCATCCACCTGCCTAGCCACCCACCTACCCATCCACCTGCTCACCCATCCACCTACCCATCCACCTACCCATCCACCTGCCCACCCATCCACCTACCCATCCACCTGCCCACCCATCCACCTACCCATCCACCTGCCCACCCATCCACCTACTCATCCACCTGCCCACCCAATCATCCATTCCTAGATGGACCTAAGGAAACAGTCACTCAGAGATGGGCAGCGTTGATGGCTCAGTTCTCTGCAGCCTAGAGGTATCTATGGGGCATCTGGCTACATGTCCACATGGTCTGCCTTGCACTCTCGTCAGATTTGATGGCCTTTGTTGGCATTGTTGCTGACAGATGTTTGTTGCTCTGCCTGCAATGGCCTTTAGAGAAGAGGAGGCCTGTGGCATCGCTGCTCATAGGGATTTCCGCCTGCGTGCCTGGATGCTCTTTGTTCATGTTAATAAAAGTTTTGGTGCTGCAAGGTTTTAAAGAATTTATGAATAGGGGAATTTTCTCTGGCTGCACTTTAAGGCGGCCGCGCTCGGTGTTCTTTGTAGCGCTCAGACTTTAAGAAACAGGCTTTACAGCTGGTCACGGCATGTTATTGCTGGCGCTCTCGGCACAGGGAAACGTGTGGCATGTGCTTTCTAATCAATAATACCATTAGTGTACCCATCGCTCATTCTTCCCAGAACATAAGCGTGTATGCTTAAACAAGACCACTAGAGGTTAACTGGAGAAGGTGCAAAAGTGAATGCGAGTACAGAAGAGGAAGACAAAGTTGTTCTCCACCAAATGGTATTTTGAGAATTGTGGGAAATGGAAGTAACTGACTATAGGAAAACAAAACAGAAGCATCTAGAATGGCTGGTGCAAATTCACGTTCACTGTCTTGTGCTGAGGGCCTTACACATTCTAGGCAAGTCTACCTCTAATCATACCTCCAGCCCTGATTTTATTTTGAAAGACTCCCTAAATCATTGTTCACACGGTTGTTTCATTTAGGTGATCATTTTTCAAAACTACTATTTACTGAGCCATCTTTACAACTCTCACGTCTGAGTAAATCCAGTGGGCTATTGCAGAAAGGTAAATGGAAAACCAAGTGTGTATGTGAGCTGGCACACCAGCGCTGAAGTTAAATTTGGATCAGGATTGTTTGCTCCCCCAGGGATTGAGCCCCCAGTGTGTGCTAATGTCAGGGTGGACGGTGGCTGTCCAGTGTCATCTCCTGCAGACAATCCTTCCACCTACGCTTGGTTTGACCACGGTTTGTCTTCTCTGAAACTCATGTTGAAATGTAACCCTCACCACAAGAAGTGGTCCTTTAAGGAGCAATTAGAGCTCTTCTGATGGGTGGATTTACTTATTCTTTCATTCGGTGATGAGGGGGTTCATGGATTGTCTCACGAATGGATCTGTAGGAAAGCATTGCACAGGCATTCACGTATTCTCTGCCATGACCTACTGTGTGCTTCCTGGGACCCACCCACACAAGGGCCAGCACTACATCAGCTCCTTGACCATGGGTCAGAACTATGAGTCAAACAAGCCTTCCTTTAAAAGTTACACAGTTTGCGATGCTGGTTTTATCCGTAGTAATGAAAGAAGCTGTCCTTCCCTGTTTCCTTGAGGGAGAAACTACATGGTGTGATTGCTTAGACTTGTTCCTCCCTTGTCGGACCAGCCTGTGCTGCCCAGCTCAGTCCCCCACATTCTGTATCCATCCCCGTGATTCCATCACGGCTGTGCTCCGCATCTCACCAGTGGCCTCCTGCCTTACGTGAGATGATCTCCTTCCTCGGCTCCAGCACCTGCATGTGCAGGGTTCCCAGAACCTGTTCTCCAGGTCACTCTCCTGACAGCTCATCTGTGTGCTTGTTTCTTCATGACAGGCTCTCACTCTGTAGCCCAGGCTAGCCTGGAACTCAGGGATCTTCCCGCCTCTGCCTCGCAAGTGCTGGGTTGACAGATGTGTGCCACCATGTCCACCTAGGTTTTTCACGGCTCCTCTGATATCTGTGGCTGGCTCCTTTCCCTCTGTACGCCCGAGTGTTTCGGGAGTTGATGCCTCAGCAAGTGAAGTAGCCTGAAACCTGACGTAGAGCAGCTCCTGAGCTCTTGATCTCAGTCTCTCAAGCAGAGCCTGTACGTGCATTTACTTTATGACGCCATGTTTTTCTGTCTTCGACAATGGTGGAAGCATCATCTTTTCTAGGTAAGATCATGGCTATTAAGTATATATAGACTGTGAGCTCATCCAGAGCTTTAGTTATCCATATAATCTGACGATACTAAATAGAAAGTTCCAGAAATAAGTCAAAAGTTTTAAATGGCACTCCATCCTAACTACCGTGATGAAATTCCATGCTGTCCCACTCCTACACACCTGGAACCTGAACCCCCACCCCACCCCCCACCTCCACCCAGCGTCTGTATACTGTGTATGCTACCCAGTCTGGGCTGTGGGAGCCACTGTACGGGCATCGCGGTGCTCATTCCCAAGTGGTGTGGAATAGCTGGACATTGTCACACTGCCCGTGCCCTCTGACCACTTCATCTCTTCACACGCCATCATGGCCTCTCACTTCGTTGCTCAAAGATGTGTGGGAGGAGCTATTTTGAAAGACAGGCCACACTCATAGAGCTCTTATTTTAAGATTGCTATAATTGTATTTTATTATTAGCCATTGTTTGTGAACTAAACCTAGCCATGGATATGTGTGTAGAGGAACAAATATAGGCTTTGCTGTTATCTGTGGTTTCCAGCGCCTACTCCTTGCAGGTAGTAGGGCTCTTCACTTTTCTCCTTGTTATTTAAAACTTTCCCCAGATTTATAAATCCTAGTAAGTACCCCCATATAGAAACCCAGGAAGCTCATTTTACCAGCATCCTCACCATCCAAGGCCCAGCCAGCTATCATAACACGCTGCCTGCACTTTGTCTATATGACGTTCCTGTTCCCATCAGCTGTTCCGTGCAGGAACTGGGCAGTAGAACTCGCCCTAGCTAGTGCGAGTGGCAGCTAACGTGGGCATGTCTTGGTCGGCCCGCACATTGGGACATGTGTGACATCTATGGCATGGTTCTTCCAGGTGGCCCCCACTGTGGCACAAATTCCATCCATCTGAGGACCCTAAGATACACAGGAAACGGTGGGGCAGAGAGTGGTCTTAAATGGTGCCCAGGGTTTCTGTGAATAACACCAAGGCAAGCAGTGAACTGAGCTCCCCATAGTACATGGATTCTGCAGAGCCAGGTCTGCATGGGAACTCTTGGGGGTGAGCAGGACCCTGCTCCCAACAACCTCCCCTGCTGCACCCTCCCCAGCTCATCCCAATCTTAACTTACACTTCACACTTTTAAAACAAGTGAAATATAACATAGAACGCACTGTTATTTCTTGGCCATTTCTAAGTGCGAGGTTCAACGGTGTCTCACACATTCATGCCGATACACAATCTCCAGGACTCTTTGGCCTTATAAAACTGAAATGCTGTGCCCTGAAACGACTCTCCCTGTCCCAGGCCCAGGCCTTGGAAACCTTGATTCTGCTTTCTCTTTCTAAATTTGATAACTCTGGGTGCCTCACACAAATGGAATCACCCAGCATCTGACTTTGTGTAACTGGCTTACATCATTCATCATAATAGACTCAAAGTTCCTCCACGCTGGGGAATGTGTTGGATTCCCACCCTTTTAAAGGTCAAGTCACATCACATCGCATGCCTTTAACCACTTACCCACTGATAGACTTTCAGATTGTTTCCTGCTTTAGGCCGTTGTGAATAATGGACTGGGACCATGGCTGTCCCATTTAGCTCTTTTAATTCTAGTAATAGTGACTGCCCTGTGTAGTATTGACTGCGTGACAGGCTCTAGGGAAATATACACTGATGCTTTCAAACCTCATGCCGTCCCTGTGAGTTAGGAACCATTACCATCCATGTGGCACCAATGCGGAGATGAAGAGACACAAAACACTTACAGGTGCCAGGGATCCTGCTCCTGAGGTAGAAACAGGGTTCAAAGTCCCAGGCTGGCTCTCAAACCCACGTGCTGCCCCGTGTGCTTCTGGGTGGCCTGTCTGGGTGGCCGGGGTATCGTGGTTTGACGCACTGTCCCTGCTGGCAGGAATAGTGTTGTTCCTGTGCCGACACCTCCCTGATTTGATTAGGGGGACAGGTCCTGACCACACAGCCAGCCTACGATCTGCTGAGCCCCCATTGTTTCTTAAACGTTTATACTCCTTTACTGTGTTGCAAGACCACTACGTCATCATCATTTATAGAGATGAGTGGAAACCACCTGTTGAAGACACGCCCGTCCTCTCTTGTTCATTAAAGCACAGTTCCAAAACATAGAACCAGCATAGGTGTAATTTAAAAACATGGTACTTGTATAACATAGAATACTATTTACCCATAAAAAGAATTTACTTGTAACATGGATGGGACAGGAGATCATTATGTTAAGTGAAATAAGCTAGATACAGAAATATGACTATCTCATGACTTCACTAATAGATGTAACCAAAAAAAAGTTTGGTCTTGTGACTTGTTCTCACCCCAGGTGATCCCTTTCTGGCTTATTTTAAGAACCAAAGCCCTGGCTCCGGCATCGCCTGATTCCTGGTGTGGCAGAATGGAGAGAGGCAAGCCCTGAAAGCTAGGAACAAAGGTCAGGCCCTGAAAGCAGATATGGGGTCCCAGTGTCTCCTCTTTTTTCTTTTTGCTTCTGGGACACCCTGAAGTGAACAGATTCCTCCACCACATGTTCTCACTGTACTGACAAGGGCCCAAAGCAACAGGGCCAAGCACCTGGGGCAGAATGACCATCTCACTCTGTAAGACTGAAGCAAACAGCAAATGTTCTCAGCTTCGGTTGGGGATGATATTAAGAGCTACAGCATTTTAATGCTGGCGCAAGGAACTTTACAGGTCTTAGCTCAATTAAGTTTCACAGTGAACAATCTGGAGTAAACTCTGTTATCACCTCTTTTTACAAATGAGATCACAATTCTGGGTGCTTCGGGAGTCTACTCAAAAGCCCATTTTTGTGCCTTGTGTAGCAGTTTCCCTACATCTTGCAGGAAAGTTCATTAAGACGCAGAATGTTCTAAGGAAAGCTGAAAGATTTCATCCTGCAGGGAAGCTTGTTAAGCTCAGGAAGCAAACAACTCAAAAACTTCAGGAAGTCCCTGAAACTGACAAGATTCACTATCACCCCTCACCTCCCCAAGATTCTACAAGCAGTACGGACTGACACAAGACACACTTAGCCGGGCTGATCTGTCTGGAAGACTCACAGACCAATCACAGAGCAATCCAGAAGAACCAGAGACTTGCCCAGCAGCCTGGAAGATACTCTGTTGAGCGTCTGGCTGTGCAGTGTACTCCAGGTTCCCAGCTTTTGTGAGCTGGGATCTTAGGTGACACAGTTGTTTTTGAGTCATTGCTGCTCCTGTAAATAACTCTTCACCCAAATTCCCGTAAGTAACCCCAATAAAACGTATTGGTTCGCCAAGTTGGACTTTGGTGGTATCCATACCTTGGTATGCTGTTGATTACTTATTTGGGGTGAGTAGATATTTGTTCACATCTCCCCAGGACTAGTGTCACACAAATGTGTGATGGAGATAAAGTGACATATCAGCTCAGATACAGGCACACTGTGTTCGCACAGCTCTGCTTCCCCATGCTCACCGGCCACAGGTGGTACCCAGGAAGAAGAATGCATGACTGCACCTGGATGGACTGGGAAAAATGCTTCTTTTATTGCCAACTCTGTAATACTGTGTCAATACGTTTTCCAAGACTGTGACAAGATGCCAGAGATAATCGAGAAGGAGTGGGTCTCTCTGAGAGATGGCTCCATGGTTAAGAACACTTGGTGCTCTTGCTGAGGACCCAGATTTGATTCTCAGCACTGACACAGTGGCTCACAAACATCTGTAACTCCAGTTCTCCAGGAGTCGAATGCTCCTTTTGGACCTCTGAGAGTGCCAGCTAAGCACGTAGCACACAGGCAAAATATCTATACATATAAAATAAATAAAAGGGGGCAGGGTTGGCCAGGCTCATGATCGCAGAGGAACCTGAAACGGTTGCCCCTGGCAGGACGGTGCAGGAGCAGGCGGTGGAGGAGCCTGTTCATTCTGTAGCCACAGGCTGGAGACTACGCCTTTCCAGGGGCCTTTGAGACAGTCAACATAAACTGCAGCAGTCGGCGTGGGCTTGAGTCTACACATTTAACCTCTGAATATATCATGTGCGTGGCTCTAACAGCGCCTGGCGGCTGAGACCCTTGGAAGTCAGGTGATGGCGTTTGCTGTAACCGCGCTGGAGCCGGCTGTCATCTCAGTGAGTCACTCCCCTACATATGAAAGGTTGGCTGCCCACCCAAGCACATGCCGTTTGCCCACCTACCCCCTGAATCTGTCATCCTGGGGCGTGATGAGTTCAGCTCCAGCTTGCTCAGTCCATCATCCGTTGGCCCACCCAGCATCTTTCCTCACTGCTCTGGATACTGTTGACCCATCTGCAAGATGGAGTCAGCTTTGCCTGAGTTTACCATGTGCTTGGTAAACCAGGCTATCAAGCCACCCCTCCACCCCCATGGGCAAGTCTTCTAATGGAGGCCTGTGGTTCTCAATGACAACTGATGGATTTGAACTAATCAGAGAATCAGGGAAGGGTTCCCAGAGAAAGTGTCACTGACCTGAGAACTAGAAGATGAGAAAGAGGCAGGGCAAGGGAGGGCGGAGCAGGCAGTGCAAAGGCCCTGGGGTATGAGGACCAGGGTGTAGACAGCCACAGAAACTGATATGTGAAGTGATACTGTCTAAATAAACAAGGACTGTGTGGTCAAGAACCCTGCAGACACCTCAGAGCTTTATCTGCATCTGCGGCTTCAAGAAGAGGGAATATGAGCCAAGTTTCTCTCTAAAAAGATCACTCTGCCATCCTACTGCATATCAAAAGTCAGAGACGGGCCGGAGACGGGGAGAAGGAAGACTGCTGACCTGGCTTTTTCTATCTGAGAGATTCTGGCTAAGCCACCTTGGCTGCTGAGGGGATATTCATCCTTCGTCTTTACTCCTTAATTGTATGTATTTACGATGTACAACATAGAGTTCTGAAACCCTTTGCTAGACGTGTCCACTGTGGCTACCACAGTCAAGCTAATGAACATAACTTCCTCCGCATTCAGGCCAGGCTCCATACCCAAGGCTTCTGCACCTGGTCTTCAACCAACCACAGACCAAAACTACTCAGATGAAAAAGTTGTGCCTGCATGGAGCATGAAAAGACCTTTGCTCTTGTCTTCATTTCCCAAGCAATACAATGCAGTGCTGATGTGCACATGGATTACATCATGTTATACATGTGTATACAGGGTATACGTGTGTTAGATACTGTAAACTGTATAGAGACTAAGCACATGAGAGGCTGTGCATAGGTTCTGTGCCAATACAATGCCATTTTCTATAAGGGGTCTTCTGACCTTGGTACTTATGTGGTGAGACAGGGGCCATTCTGGAGCCGATTCCCCTTAGATCCCAAGGGACGACTATAATGAG
This sequence comes from Cricetomys ansorgei, assembly GCA_026225945.1. NCBI lineage: Eukaryota > Metazoa > Chordata > Mammalia > Rodentia > Nesomyidae > Cricetomys > Cricetomys ansorgei. The sequence continues at coordinate 8,246,146 of JAMJFZ010003384.1, forward strand.
CTGTTTTCTCTTCTCCTCCCTTCCTCTTCCCTTTCTCCTGCATCATAAGAAAGAAGCTTATAAAAGGGGTGGTGGTCTGGTCTCTGGGCAAACTGCCAGGGTAGTGTCTAGAGTTACTAACTCTGGTCTCTAGATCACTGGCCACCACCTTCCTAACAAAACCATCCTGTGTGCCTGACTTCAGAGTCTCCCATGAGGACAGCGCTGCTCCAGGACATCCACATGCTGTTTACAATCAATCACAGGGCCGCCCTCTCTCCCTGACTCTAAAGCGATGGTCTGTCAGTTTCTCCTGGTTATAAGGCCTGGTTTGTAGTTTTCAAAGTTCCATCTATTCAGAACAGAAATGAGAGGATTCATATGAAAAATTCAGTACTTCCAAACTGAAGGAGAATGGCAGCACTGAAATAATCTGGAATCCTTGGGCTCTTTATCAAAAGCGGGCGAATTTAAATCCTGAACCCTTTTAGCCCCGAAGTTCACCCTCACTCCCCATCTATCTCCTTCCACTGACTGAATGTCAAACATAAGCACTGGGATAAGACCCTTAAAGGATGTGCCAACAAGTTTTATTGCCAGAGACAAACAAAGGGACATAGCAGCAAGCTAGAAAGTCTGCTGTGGAAGAAAGGACTTTGGGAGGATTACATGGGTGCCAATAACTTAGAATAAGCGACTGAGGCCTGAACCTAGCTATTTGTCACTATCACGGGCCATTCTGCTTCAGAAAGAGTAAAGTGCTCAATGTGCATGTTCTCACTCCAGAGATGCCTGTTTGGGCAGGGTGGGGAAATCAGGGTCCTGGGCACACACATGATGTTCGGACTGGAGCCCGGCCAGGCCGGACTCTGGACTCCATCAACTTCGGCATGTCACATGACATGTAGGAGGTAATTTCCCCTTAAATGTGCAATTAGGTCTGGGATGCGGCCTGTGACCTTGCTGTCACACAGTGTCGGTTATACTGTGTGACATACCTCGTACCTCCCCCTACGAGTCAGTAAGGGGAACAGAAGACATCTTATTTCACATGCTATGTGAGAAGCCCAATCCTTACTCTGCACTGCAGATGCTGGTGAGGATGGTAGTGCCATTTCAGCCTTTGGTCCTTCCTAAGAGTAGACCAACACTGGAGGTTGGAAGCCAGCTCCGGGCTCCTTTTCTCTCCTTCAAAGCCACAAGCACCTGCACCTCCATGAAGTCCCTCATGCCCCTTTTGCTCAGTCCCAAGGTCCTGCCAAGCACAGAGAGGAACGCCCAGCGTGGATATCAATATGTCCTGCTTTATTCACTGGCTGACATATGCTTGCTGCCTGTTTCGAGCTTAGCACTGTGCTAAGGATCATAGCCACAAAATGAGTTAAAACATCATCCAGGACTAGAAGAGACTTCCAGCTCGCCTTTGTCGTTGGACTGGAAAATAAAATTAGATTTATATTTTAAAAATATCTAAACCACAAAATAGAAAACATTTTGTTCTTTTTGCTAATTATACAGCACCCACTAATAACCTGTACAAGATCTTTATCCTGTTTTAATTTACCCTCTTTCTCACTTCGTCTCCATACCTATTGCCCCACCCCTCCCACCACGACACCACAGCACATTCGGCACATGGCTGGATGTGGATATCTGAACATCTGTGGGGAAAGACAGCTGTTCCACATGTGAGTGAATATTCAAGCACACACCAGTAGTTCTACGCTGTGAATTGTCTTTTGTGTCTCACTATTTAAGACTCGAATGCTGTTCTCAAGAGAACAGGTGTCGCCATGGTACCTCTACTTATTCTTCTATCTGCTCCAGTCTTCAGAAGCCTCCACTTTCCTCGTCTATTTCCACTGGCTGAGCCTCACGTTGTCTTTACATTGCATGCAGTTATACAAGACGCTTCCATAAGCAGGCCCTGTTTGCTGGCACTGGTGTTCTCTCAAAGAATCTGTTGCAGAAGTCTATTTTCAGTTATGTTTAAAATGATTGTTTTGTGCACTGTTGGGAAAAGGGCTGCCTAGGCCTTGACATTTGTATTGCCTGCAGGTGGGTGCTGGTTTTATGTAAAAAATGTTTGATTGCTCATGATCTGCACATGCTATCAGTAGAACACTTTTGGAGCTTAGCTGTCAGTAAAAAGCCCTGAGATGAGAGGCTCAGAGTTCCACTGTCTAGAATGATACTTGCTGTGACAGGTGGTTCCCTCTGCTGAGGTCTGGCAAGATTTGCACCTATGAATATGCCTCCGTGTCTTCCTTGTGAACCTACACAGGAGGGAACTACTACACTCTCCATGTGGATCGTAGGTCACATGCTTACCTAGGTTACCTGCAGCTGCCATGCTGCTGTCAAGTGACTCCCTCAAGCCAGCAGGCCTACCTTTCCTTCATAAGGATCAAATTGGAATCTAGACTAGCACGGGTCAAGACCCTGGCCATTGATCGAGCATCTGCTGTCTCCCTGGTTCTATGCTCCTCACTTCACATGCAGGATCTTCCATCTTTGCAAGGTCCGGCTCACTGTCTCCTCCTCAAGGAATGATTCTGGGTTCAGAAAGCGTGTGCTTCTCACACAGGGGCACACAGCTGTGCGGAGGCAGATGTGGTTTGCCCTGTCTCGTCACAGGTATTAGCGGAACTCAGGGTGGTTCGACAGTTAGACATTAGTCAATGTGCCAGCTGGCATTTTTAAAACAATACAGCTTCAACGTGAGTAGGGTAGGTAGCCCAGGCAGAGAACTCTCCTGCAGATGGCCTAGACCTCCGGAGAGTTTCGCCCACCGTGTGGATGCTTAAAGGCTACAGTGTTCAGCTACAGTGGACATGAAACAAGATGGCTACGTCGCCTCCACATAAACACAGCAAATAGTTCTAAGGAGTCTCCTTGCAGAAGAGTCACCTTCTCTGGAAGATCTCATTTTTCTGTTTTTTTATATGCCAGGCATTCACACTCAGTGAGTGTGACTGGACTCGCTCACACCTTCTATCCTAGCCTGCTTTCAGTTGCTGAAGAGTTCACTTGGCTTTCACGTCCAGGTTACAAATAGTCCATCACCGAGGGAAGTCAGGGCAGGAGCGCAAGGCAGGAACTGGAGCAGAGAATGCGGGGGAATACTGTATCCGCTTGCTTTCCGTGGCCCACTCAGCTACCTTTCCTGTACAGCCCAGGCCACCTGCCCAGGGGTGACACTGCCCACCGTGGGCTGGGTCCTCCCACAACAATCATTAATCAAGAAAATGCTCCTCCCAAGTGCCTACAGCCCAGTCTTACAGAACAATCTCTCCCTCTTCCTAGGTGACGGTAGCTTGTGTGGAATGACCAAAAAAATAATAATAATAAATAAAAATAAAAACCTAACCTGCACACCCTCCAAGGTAGACAAGGCACCAGAGCTTCCACTTGAGGCTAAAAACTTATTTTCTTGGTTAAAGAACATTTTTATTGCTGCTAAAACCACCATGGCCTTCTCCCCAGGCCAGAGGTGTTTACCAGCTACCAAGAATAGCTCAAGAAACCACGGGGACAGAGCAAGTTCTGAACATGCAAGTGGCCATCTCCTTTGACGACAATAGAGACACCCAAGGACAGGTACTGTCCCTTCTACAGGTCAGAATGTAAGAACTGCCTTGGGCACAGAGGGTGTGTGGCAACAGCCTGCTGTCTTCAGGATGGCCTGAACCTGCCTCCTCAGTCAGTGTAAGGAAGTTAAGCCCTGAAAGTCACTAGTCATCAGCAGAAGCAAAGGAGGTCTGCCCTGGATTGCCCTCCCTGAAGCAGCTAGTCCAAGTTTCTCATACTTCTGAGTCTCCATTTGCTCAGAGGACCATATTACAGGTGTGGGGGAGCTGTTTTGTGATATTAATCGGAACAGATTAAAACGGCTCCTGTTTGATCTGTCTTGCAATAGTTACTTTGAAAAGCCAAGGGAGCTGCCTTTTCGGGCAGACTGAGCAGTTGAGCCAGATCCAGCAGCTACAGGGCTTCACTGCTGCTTCCAGGGAGGAGTCCAGCCGCTTCCCTTCATGCCTGGTAGACAGCCTCTGTGTGCAGGTATACAATCGCTTTTCAGATATTTTCTCAAGAGGGCTAGATCCAATTGAGCAGTGGCTGCCCCCTTGTGCAGTTTGCAAGATGAAAAGCACCCCCCCCCGCTGCTGCTGTTTTGAACATTGGGGGGGGCTCCATTATAGTTTAACAAGCATTCTCTACCGCTCCCAGGGAAAGAAAGGGGAGCTAGAAAGAGCTGTTCGTGACTAGAATGGTAAAGAGCTCCCAAAGCTGGTCCTAATTGTCTTCTGTAACTTAGCAACACACTGAGGAGCAGGGCGGGAGGGGGACAATTCAAATGCTCTGGTAATATGTGGGTGGAAAGAGGGTGCCTCAGGTGCAGCACAAGGAGGCGTTTTCCCTGCAGGGAAAATTCTTTTGAGCGCGGGGAGGAAGAGCAAGCTGTGCCCGGAGTGAGGGGCGTGGCTGCTTTGAGATGAATAGGCGCCCAGGAAGGAATTCAGACCACCAGTGGTCCAGCTGGCAGTCTGAGGCTTACCAGGCACGAACTGCCCAAGAAAGCTCTTTCTAAGCTTGGCCCATTTTTTACTTTCAGGATCTCAGGCAAGTGTAGGTTTCGTGCTTTTCTTAAAGGAAAAAACCTACTCCATGGTTCTTTTAGCTGGGGAAGAGTTTGTGGCAACTGCTCAGTGCCATTTGGAGAGGTCTCCGGTGAAGTACCAAGAGGCTTGCAGAGAGCGCATGTCAGATTATCAAGTAGCCCAAAGAGTCACCGTGGGTCGGTTTCACATGATGTTACATGCTGCCCTAAAGTTGGTGAGGTAACACCGGGAAACATGTCTCTCACAAGCAGATACCTGTCACAGTTTGAATCTGAAGCAGTTCACAGGCTCATGTGTGGGATACATGGTCGCCAGCTGGTGGTGGGGGCTCCTTAGAGGCTCTGAGCTCCGGAGGTGTGGTTTTAGAGGTTTTACCTAGTCCCCATCGTTTCCTCCCTCTCTCAGCTTCCCATCCTCCATACCTCCTCCATCACACACTCCTCCCCCCACATCTCCTCCGTCTCATTTCTGCCACAGAGTACTTGGCAAGAGCCATTGAAGAAGGATGGGTTTGCTCTGACTTTGTCTGAGGATGTAAGTCCACCATGGCGGGGAAATCGTGGGGTCAGGAGCACAGGGCGGCTGGTCACATTGCCTCTGCAGTCAGGAAGCAGAGGATGAGCACTGCTGCTCAGCTCTCATTCCCCTTTTTATACAGCCCTACAGGAAGCAGAGGATGAGCACTGCTGCTCAGCTCTCATTCCCCTTTTTATACAGCCCTAGCACCCAGCCTAGGGGCTGCTGCCACCCTCACTCACGGTAGAATTTTTTTCTTCAGGTAAAACTTTCTGGGAACATTCTCACAGGCGCACCCAGAGGTATTTCTCCCAAGCAATCCCGTCAAGTTAACAGTCAACATTAGCTATCACAAGTCACAAAACAACTTTACAGATGAACAAACTAAGGCTCATAATGTCCTTGGATCTACTCAGAGTCGGGAATAGAGCTAAACTCCGCTGGCTTCAAGTTCTGAACTCTACTCCAGGCTCTGAAGTGAAGCTCTAGTTTTATTTTTCTTCCTCTTGAGACGACTAAATCTATGAAATCAGCATTAATCGTGGAAGTCCGTGCTTCTCTCTAAGAGAAACTCAGAGAAGCAAAACTTGAGCACTGCCCAGCAGGCAGCAATGGTACTGATTTTGCAAATAACAAAATAAAGCTACTTTTCTTCAAGCTGATGTGTAATAATTGTATGTAGCCCTGGGGTGCAATGTGATGTACTGATGCGTAGACAAAGCCTCTCCTTCTAACTTTTCTACTTTTTTCTTTACATGTGGAAACACAAAGCTCTTGAGTCTGACTTCCAGTGAGCAGCTGTAGAAGCCCAGCGCCACTGGGTACTGGGTCTCGGCTACACAGTCTACCATGGCTCTCCCTGGGATGTGGCCAGGTGCTGCTGTCTGAGTGTTTGGTAAAGAAAAACTTCACAGATGCTGATAAGGATAGAAAATAGTTCTGCATAGCTTCAGATGATGTTGTAAGACACCTTCTTTTCATGGATATGACAGCTCTCCAGCCCTCTGTCAGTCCGGACCACGTCTTCTTGGCCTAAAGACATTTCCCCAGAGGAAGGAATTGAAGCACAGGTGCAGAGTGTCCCGTGCAGCTGTGATCCTCCCACTCCATCTGTGTTTCATCTGCCTTCTGGACTCTCTGGACCAATTTACATCTAATAGCACTCAGCTCCCCGAGCCATCATGCTGTTTTATGGCAACAGTTTATTAAGCGGGGAGTAACATACCCACATAGGCATAAGACTCCCATATATCATTTAGGCTTGATTCTCACAGCAGTTCTGTGTGGCAAGAGAAGCCAGCATGAACACAGTCAGTCCTGGGAATCTGTGGGGACATGACTTCCTGGACCTCTCAGGATACCAAGCACGCACCTACTGATGTTCGTGTCATCTCTATAAAATGGATGCTACGTGCAAAGCCTGCTCTCATCTTACCACGTACTTTAAATCTTTTCTGGATGACTTGTTAAACCTAGTGCAATATAAAGCTATGCAAAGACTCACTAATTGTTTAGGGAATGGTGATGGGAGCCCGTTCCTGTTCAGTACAGACATGGGAACTCTTTCTTTTGGATATTTACAGCCTGTGATTGGTTGACCTAGCGGGCATGAACAAAGCCTAGACGCTCCCCACGATTGTGTTTTCATTGCTATGGACTTCAAGGACCAGAGAGCCAAAGGGTTTTCCTCTCCTCGTATATTTAGCAAGTGGAAGTATCCAGGCTCGAACACTGGTCTCGTCTTAAATCTGGTGGGTTTTCTATACAATAGATACAGAGACTCTTGGGGCTTCGGCAGTTGTTGCAGTTGGCGCTGTGGTGGAATGAGCGCAGTGTAAATGTGCCTTTTATTAAATAACCACAGGTCACGGGAAAACAATTTCTAATACGACGTCAGCCCGTGCCACTTTCGAGGCACCCGTAAGAGTTGCTGTGTATATGGAATTCAGATTTAGCTATAACAAAGGGCCTCAGACCTGGGTAACTAAGCAACAGAAATTCATTTTACAAAGTTCTGGAAGCTGAAAGTCTAAACTCGAGGAACTGTCGGGGTCAGTATCTGGTGAGGGCCCGGGCTCCCCTTCCAAGACGGTACCTGCGGCTGTGTCCTCCAGAGAGGACTCAGAAAGGGACAGAAAGAGAAGATTCATTTCCCCAGGCCTTCTACTGGGTTACTCATTCACGAGGCTCTAACATCCTAGCTTAAGCTCCTCCTCGGGTCCGCAGCCGGGGACAGCATGTGCTCTCCTCCCACCCCAACTCTGGCAACTCCAATTCACATGATGTCTGTTCACATGATGCCCCGGGTTGCATCTCCAATATGTCTTGCTTGCGTCTCTCCAACAGCTCTCCCACCGATGTCCCTGACTCCTTGTTCATCCTCATATCCTGCAATCAGATGGGAGAGATCTGTTTATTTATCCCATTCGTTGGTTTGTTTTTGCACCGCTAGGAATTGAACTCAAGTCGGCACACACGCTAAGCAAGCATTCTTCCGCTGAGCCATACCTCCATAATAACGCAAGTAACACAAAACTGGATTGTGTAATTACTGGGCTAGGAATTTCATTCTTGTTACAATTAAGTCCAAACTTCTACAAGGTCCTGATGCCAGGCTTTGGGGAACTAAACAAACACAAGATCCCTGCTTGGGTACCTTTCAATCTAGAAATGGAAACAGAAAGGAAACCAACAGCCATGGCGCCTCTCGTCAAATTAGCAAGATGTCTTTGGGGAGAAGGTTGGAGCTTCCTACTGGAGGACCTAATGGGTGAGAAGCAGCTCCATCCAGGCTGGAGGTCTGAGGGATGGATGGCCAGTATAGGCAGAGCAGAGAGGCAGGTGATCTGGGAAAAGAGGAAGAGACACAGGGAGCAGCCGGGGTTTGCTCCCCCACAGAAGGGACACAAAAACAGGACCCAGTGGAGGAAGCTTGTGGAGGCAGGATCAGGAAGGGGGCCTAGGAGACCCAGACAGGCTAGCATAGCAGTCCTGCTGGCTTAGCTGGAGGGTAGTTGAGCTGGAGAAGTGTTGCAACCCACACAGAGAGGAGACAGACGCCCACTCTGATTCTCAGAGTGGCACTCCAATTTGACTAATCGTTAAAGTGAGGCTGCGATTTTAGATTCCAATGTTTTCCTTGCTTCCAGCAGATCTCAGAATTGGTGGGGAAAGCTGCACATGAGCTTGCCTATGCTGGTTCTGTCAGAAAGGCAGGTACCCCGTGAAAAGGCATCTACCGTTCAAAGGCTCCTGCCTTATGACTGGCGTGCAGGGAGGCCATTGTAACAGGTTTCAGAGGTGGCTGACTCACTGGCTGCTCTATCAGACCACTAAAGGCCACTCTTTATCAACGCAGAAATGCCATGCACCTCTGCCCGGACTGGAACCTAGACCCCTATCCTGCATCCCCACGCTGTTCTCCACTCCCACAATGCCTCACTGGCTAGATAGCACAATAGAGTCCTCTTCTCTGAGCTTACCTGCTCCTCTCCCAGAGGGTAGTAGACCCCAGGGAGGAGAGAAGCAGAGGGCAAACCAGAGCTAGTGAGTTCATAGACTTTTAATCACACGTCTTTGCAGCTTGCAGAAGAAGAGAGTGGCCTCCAGGGAAATCTCAGGTGGGGACTGCTATCTGCCCAGCTTTGAGACAGTAGAAGTTACTTAGGCACATGTCCTCGAAAAACACCCCACTCATTCTTAATATTTTCGACGTGCTTACTTTTCTGCTCAACGGCCTCAAGTACAGCTTTCCACATAATCCGCCAGGAAGACCCCACGTGCCCGAATACTGGGGAAAGAGGAATGTGGCTGCAAAGGCTTTATCTCAGAAGAGTCATTCAAAAGCGCCTTCTCGAGTCTCGGGAGATGCTTTCACAAAGCCATAAGATGATGACATCAGAGTCCCTGCAAATGCCAGTCCCATTTATCCCCAGCTGTGTTAGTGGGGGTCTCCTACAGGAACAGAACCAGGGAGGATTTATTTATGATCGGTTTATTAAGTCAACTTTAAAATGGTGACAACAGCAGACTCACACCTGAGAGGCTGAGAACTTGGTAGTTTCTCAGTCCTGGAGGCTCCTGCCTCAGCAGTCAGTAGTCCACAGTAGCTGTCTTCACTGGGAGGGAGGTGGGCACAGCCTGTAGTTACTCAGTCCACGAGGCTGGTGCCTCAGCAGTTCCCATCTGGCTCCTGATGCTGGGAAGGTTTTTGGAGCTACTGGACCCTAGTCCAGGATGAAAGCTTGGAAACGCAGGTGTGAAAGCAACGAAGGGATCAGCAGTGGCCCCAACAACAGGGCAGATCAGCTCAGCCGCAAGAGGGAAGGAAGGGCAGGCAGAGGGAAGGGAGATGGTCTTCCCTCTGATGGGCCCCTTTGATATGCTGCTACCAGAAGGCCCTGCTCATCATCTTGGCAGGTCTTCCCCATCAAGCAAGGCAATCTGGACAGTTCTTCAGGGGAGACTCCTCACTCAGGTGATTCTGATTTGTGGCAGGTTGATATTAAAACCAGCCATAATACCAGCCTACATTGTATTTCTAAAGAGAATGTCCTATTTACCTCAGTTTAATTAGATTGCCTTAGACCAAGTCAGACAGTCGCCTTCACCTAGCATACCTGTTCACCTGTTCTGTCTACACATTTCCTGGATTGAGAGGGTCTAGGCAGATCATTCGAACTTTGTGACTCTTTAAGTGTGGCTGTTTGAGATCTTTATAGTTGGCCCATTTTGCTTTGGTTTATATTTACCCATACTGCTGATCTGTCTTTTGGATGAAGAATATAGTCCACTTATATGTAATGTATTATTCACTGACCAGAGAGGATTTGCATCTGCGCTCTCTCTGTGTCTCTGTCTCTCTGTCTGTGTCTGTCTCTCTCTGCCTACCTGTCTCTCTCTCCCCTTGAACATGCCATCCTCCTGCCTCTGCCTCGGGGTGCTGCGGTGGCCGGCATGTTCCACCATCCAGACTTTTCGGTGTTTTAGGTCTTGCTCCTCCCCCTCCACTGCTGCTTCCTTTGTGTTAACGTCTCTCTAGTTTAACGTTTGATCCCTTGCCATTTCTTTACCTTACTTCTTAAAGACAAATACGTTCTTAGTATTTGACCTAGCGATGACTATTGACACCCTAGCACACTCAGCTTGACTTAATAACAATGTAATTTCAGTAGCACACAGAAACTTCGCTGTTTTAGCTCCATTCACCTTCCTTCTTCCATTATTTTCTTCCTAGATTTATAAGTACAAAACATAGATTGATTGATTGATTTCGTTTCTTGAGATGAGGCTTCTCTGTTGTACCTCTGGCTGTCCTGGAACTCACTCTGTAGACCAGGCTGGCCTCGAACTCACAGATCTGCCGGCCTCTGCTTCCCAAGTGCTGGGATTAAAGCCGTGCACCATCACTCCCTACTCTAGTTTTATAATTTTTAAAAATTAATTAATTAATTTATGTTATGTGCATTGGTGTTTCGCCTGCATGTATGTCTGTGTGAGGGTGTCGGATCCCCTGGATCTGGAGTTACAGACAGTTGTGAGCCATCATGTGGGTGCTGGGAATTGAACCTGGGTCCTTTGGGAGAGCAGTCAGTGCTCTTAACTACTGAGCCATCTCTCCAGCTCCTAGTTTTATGAATTTTTTTATACAGTCATTTTAAAAATTAGATAGCGGGAGGAACTGGCATAAACAAGAACATGTTTATACTTTAAATGTCCCCCTATAATTGTCCCTACCACAGGTCTTTATCTCTCTTTGTGGAATCAGGTTATTATCTAATGTCCCTGCATATCTCCCTCTCTCTCTCTCTCTCTCTGTGACTCCTTTTCTCCTACAGCAGGACTATTAGAGACAAACTCTCTCAGTCTTTGTTGAGCTGGGAAGACACAGATTTGTTTGGTTTTGAAGACAAGCTTGGCTGGTTATGGAAGTCATGATGTAAAGCCGCTCCCCCAGCACCCAGCACTATAGTAGCTTCTGGCTTGCAGCCTTCTGATACTCTGAGGTCAGCCGATAATCTTACTAGAGATCTCTTGTATGCAGCCAGGTACTTTTTTTCAAGGGTTCTCCCGTGATAGGCCTAGACATAGATCTCCTTGGGTTTATATTATGCAGAGCCTGTTGACCTCAGGTGTGTTCATTAAGACTCTTTAAATAATATTTCAAAAAATTTAGCCATTAATTCTCTCATCGAATTTTCCCCCCTCTTTCTCCTTTGGCGGTCCCCAGGAGGCTGCCATTGTGTATATGTTGGTTTACTGAGGGTGCTCCAAGGCGTTTAGTAACTTCCCCCTTGTTCCCAGCATGAATAATTTCAGCTGATGGAGCCACAGAGTAGCCAATGCTTGTATCTACTGGCTCAAATCTGCTTTGGATCCCCTCAGATAAATTCTTCATTTCGGTGCACACTTTTCAACTCTAGAATTTGGTTCTGCTTTTTAATAATAGGTTCTATCCCAATATTTACTGAGGAATGACCTAGTTTCAGTTAGACATGGCTCCTTTAGTGATTTGTACATGCTTTCAGTGTCTGCCTTAAAGTCCTCTTTAGAAAATTTAATCTCTGGGCTCCCCACAGGGCGGCTCCTGTTGACTGCATTATTTCCCACTTTTAGACCATATTTCCTGGTTCTTTTTAATTTAGAACATTAGTTATTAATGTCAGTATGTGGTGAGTGGCCTCTGTGTGTGTGCGCGCATGTGTGTGTATGCAGTGTGTGTGTGTGTGAATGTGTGTATGTGCGTGTGTGCGTGTGTGTGTGCAGTGTGTGTGCGCGTGTGTGTGCGTGTGTGCACGTGTGTGTGCGCATGTGTGTGCAGTGTGTGTGTGTGCAGTGTGTGTGCACGTGTGTGTGCGTATGTGTGTGTGTGCACGTGTGTGTGTGTGCGTGTGCGTGTGTGCATGTGTATGTGCGTGTGTGCATGTGTGTGCGTGTGTGTGTGCATGTGTGTGTATGTATGTATGTGCGTGTGTGCATGTGTGTGCAGTGTGTGTGTGCCCGTGTGTGTGCGTGTGTGCATGTGTATGTGCGTGTGTGTATGTATGTATGTGCGTGTGTGCATGTGTGTGCAGTGTGTGTGTGCATGTGTGTGTGTGCGTGTGTGTATGTATGTGTGTGTATGTGTGCATGTGCGTGTGCGTGTGTGTGTGTGTGTGTGTGTGTGTATGTGTGTGTGTTTACATGTACCATGGCGTACAAGGAGATCAGAGGATAACTCTGTGGATTCAGTTATCTCCTCCCATCTTTATATGGATTCTAGGAAAAGAATCCAGGTCACCAGTCTTGCCAGGCAAATACCTTTACAGCAGAGCCATCATGCTGACTCTGATAATCTATGTTGTTAAGAAATAAAAACTGGACCTTTTAAATATTAAATAAATTTTAATTAAATATTAAATAGAAAATAAATTTCTCTTCTCTGTCTCTGGGCCCTGTTGTGGCTGCAGTTGCTGGCTTGCTTAGGGCCTTTCCTGGATGATTCTATGAGATCTACATTCCTGTCATTTAGCCTCTGGTAACTGAAGAGGGATTTCCTCAAACGCACTGAGCCGAGTCTTCCAGCCTTCCTGCGTGTTGCTTTGAAGCATACTTAGACACTTCGTATCTTTGCCTCAGACTGTATCCCCTGCTTTCTCGAAGCCTCGAGGCTGGCCCTGCTCAGATCTTACTTTTTGTACGTACAGCTCTGGCCATGTGGGGCCTTCTAGACTCCCAGTGGTGTGCCGCAGCTTCACGAACTCCGTAGGAACACCTCATTCCCTATGATTTCCTTTTATGCTTTTTGGCCAACCTCCTGTCAGTCCTGACCGGTATTGCCACCTCACGTGCCCGTGGCAGGCAATCGGCCCCGATTGTGTCTGACGCATCCACAGCTATTCCCACGCAGGTTCCCCGAGGAAGCGCGGTAAGGCCAAACCCTGAGAATGGAGTTTTCTGAGGGTGGTCTTCTGGCTGTTTTCTGGTTTGCACACTTTGCACGGACTCTTAGATTTCCAGGCTAACTTGGAGCTGGGGTGAGGGGAAGGGAAGAAGACGGGGATGACGATTATAAACATCACTGTTCCTACTCAGATTCAGACTTATTCCTTAATAAATACTGCTTGGATTGTTGCAAGTCTTTGGTTAGTTTACAGTTTTGAGGGGGTTGTTTTGACCATTCTTGCCAGTTTTTTTTTTTTTCACGGGGGAGTTATGGGGGTGGGGGTGTCTAGCCTGCTCTTCTGAAAGTTCACCTTCAATCTGTTATCTTCGAAGTGCCTCTTAGACTCTCTCTCACTGGTCCAGGCAGGAATCCATTGCCAGAGATGCTCTCTGGGCATCCTGCTGCTCTGGGAGGCAGGAGAGGGTGGTGCTTCCAGCCTCTGGGATCAGACAGAGGCTTTAAATACTCGGTGGGGACCTTGCCTCACATCCCTCTCCCCCCAGTCTCTGCTTCCCTCTCTTGCATGCAGTGATTGGCTGGCCACAGCGCTGCCTGGGCGATAACCCGCACTGGTGTTCGTTTCAGAAGAACAATCAGTAAGAGGAAGAGTTATCCAACAGTGATGATAATAAAGTAACACAGGAAGCAATTAAAAATAAGAGAGTTTATGAGGAGAATAGTGGAAGCTAAGATAATTTAATAGCATTTAGTCCATTTAGTAGTTAGTCTGGTAGAGACGAATGTGAATACTGATCTGCAGCTAAGAATCTTCCTGCTGGCCTCGGATTCTTTAAACATATTGTTCTGCTGATACGCTCTTCGTTTCCTTTTAAACTGCCATATTTTGGTGACTCAATGTTTTTAACGTATTTTAGCTGCACCGTATAAAAATGCGGCACCTTGGGTGAAAGCCGGGACTGCACTTAAAGGCTCGTCCACTGCGGGACAGCCTCGGCCCTTTTCCTATTGCTATTTTAGTTTGAAGGGGTGTGTCCTGAAGGTGCCCAGGCTGGCCCTGAAGTCACTACGTATCTCAGCCTAGCCTTGAGCTCTCTCTATAGCCCAGACTGGCTTCTTGAGTTAGCTGGGACCAACATTTTTATCTGGAGATTTGTATTCCACAGAGAATACTGTGTAGTATTCAGTACCCTGAAAAGGCTACTAAAACCCAAGAGACGGTTTAAGCCTGGATTTTCTAACACTGAGTGTGTGATTCTTGGCATCTGAGTGTTCACAGTACAGGTGGCCATCGTCTTATGAAGAGACTGAGTCGGGGTGGGTGATGAAGTTTACTGTCCATAGAACTCTGGTAAAGACCGTAGTAAGAGGGGCCACATTTTGTTAGTGAGGTCACATTTATTTGAACCTTATCTAAATCAGTAAACACTCCACTTTCCCACCTGTCCCTAATAAAGAGGCCCTGTGTTTCACAGGGGCGAAAGGTCAGTCGGCAAGCACTGTGTCTCCATGACACAGGTTAGTCCCAAACATATTGTATAAAGGGTGAAAGCAAATGCCTGTGGGCTCCCCGACACTCTCCCTCTTTCCTGCATTGAAGAAGAGTCAGGAAATGTCATCACTCACTTGCCGGTAGTAGCTAGTAGAGCCACTTGACAATCTCAAAAGACGTTGTGTAAATCCCACCGGTCGAGAATAAAACCATCACATCAAGTGAGCCAAGTTTGAAGCAAACTTTAATTAAATTAATTAAATACTGGCCAGAAAGATGGACTCTGACCAGGAGCATTCCGGGGTTCCCCACTCTGGGGATCCCAAGAAATGGTGCCAATACTTGTGAAACAGATGCAGAACCCACAAGGCTATGTACTTCCCACCAGGTCTAATCAGCGGCATCTATTCTTATGTACTTCCTGTCTGGGTTATCTCCTGTCTATAAGTGACTAAGTATATCCGGTATATTTTGAGCGTATCTGGTGCATTTGGATTAATCAAATTAACACAATCCCCACCCAACATTCCAGGAGGTTATCTTCCCTTGGGCAAGTGAGATTACAGGATTATATCTTTCTGTACCTCACTGGAAGAGCCTCACCTAGCACTCTAGAAAGTTATGTCCTTGTTCTATAGATCTCTTAGGCACAATAGTTAAAATTTAAAACATAATTTTTGCTCTTACACATGGAGGTCCCTGATCCAGGTTTTAAGGTTAAAACAACTTCCTGAAAGTTGAGTCAGGTCTTAGGCAGAAGCAATCAGTTCAATAATTTAGCGGGGACACAGAGTTCAACACGGTTCTGATACAGTCTAAAAAAGACCAGGAGGATTTGCCTGAAAGCCCCCCATTGAAACCTGCTCAGTTTGCTTCTCCACTAAAGGAAGCAGTTCTGGGATGGGCTCCTCAGACAGGGAAACACCTTCCAGTCAGTGGCTTGGCCCAAACCTACATAGGCTCATTTTAAGTATCAATTTTTCCCACATTTTACCAAATCCAAATATGAAACTTTTAATATATTTTCTTTGTGTTTGATTTAATGGTATAGTTTTAAGAAAGGTCTAACTGCTTTATGCATCAAAAGGTAAGGTTCTAACAGTAAAACCCAAGACAGGGCTGAGGAAGGAGCCAGGCTGTAGTCAAAAAGACACTGATGTTCAAGTCTGGGCCTTCGGACTGGAACCTTCTAGAATGTTGTGGAAAATGGATTTGCTCAGATCTTCCCCTTTTCTGTTAACCTGAAACCAAGGATTTGGTGTGCAACTTTTTATCATTTCTTTCCTGGATGTTAAGGGCCACTACAACCTGAGAGCTGCCAAGCAAGGATTTCACAGAACTCCTGCCCTCAGAAGCAACTTACCATCCCGTGAGATTTGAAAACAAAGTCAACCTCTAGCACAGACTAAACACTAAGCTGTTGCCACAGAGGCCATGAGCTTGGAGCGTTTCCTTTGCAACAGTCTCTAACTCTATTTCTTTACCGAAACAAGCAAAAAACAAGCAAACAAAACAAAATAAACAGAAACAAAAGTTAGTTTCTCTCTAGCTTCGGGGCACTGTTTTGTTTCAGCGTCAAAAACGACTTCCTAGTGTTCTGCTCTCTGGCAGAGTTCAAGGCGATTCCAGATCCTCTCGACCCAGAGCTATAGACATTTCTGTCTGTTCTTAAACCCAAACCCTCTAAACAGAAAGGTTGATTGAACCATTATGGATGCAGCACAGTAAGGAAGGTGTGTGTCCTGAGACACTTTCAGGCTCAGGGGAACTGGCCAGTGACACAGCCGAGAGCAACTTTTCATAAGGAAATTTTGGGGCCCACATTAGCTAAGAGAGTGGGGTTATGTAAAGCAGGAAGGAAACACTGGATCAGAGGACGGCCCACAAGGGGGTGGCCTACATGGCTTCTGGGAGACCCTGGGGCGATGAGCAGGGTGTAGTAGATTCTGGAAGGTTGTGATGGGATTCAACTTAATGGGGGAGGGTGGAGAATGTGTGTGTGTGTGTGTGTGTGTTTTCCTGGGATGGGGGGGCGGTCAAACCAAAGATTTTGTTCATGCTAGACAACTGCTCTACCGTCAAGCTATAACCCTTGGCCTTAAGATTTTAAAACACGAGGGCTGGAGAAATGGTTAAGAGCAGTTGCTGTATGCCAGAGGACTCAAGTTTCAGATCCCAACACCCTTACCAGGCAGCTCACAGCCACCAGTATTTCCAGCTCTAGGGGATCTGATGCCCTATACTGTCCTCTGCGGGCACCTGCGCACCTGTAGCGCACACCCAAAGATACACACATGTTCATAAAAGTAAAATTAAAAGAATTAAAGATCTATAAATACCTTCAAGGATGTGAAGCAGTGTCTCGTGCTAATCGCATAGTTAGTTAACTGGTTAATCTCCTCCACCTCCCTTCCTTCTTTCTTTCCTTCCACATTTCCCTTGTGATGAGTTTAGAGTATGTCAGTATTTTTCCCTTCTCACCAACCTGACATTAAAAAGAACGAGGGAGTGAGTGCAAGTCTGGTGTCGCTCAGTAATCCCGTGTCCTGACGTAGCCGCTGTGCACCGCGCCCTGGTCGCCTCACAGCGGCCTCCACACATGGCAGTAGAGTCTATAGGTGCAGATCTGAGGGCCCCTCATTCTACACGTGCAGATCTGAGGGCCCCTCGTTCTACACGTGCAGATCTGAGGGCCCCTCGTTCTACACGTGCAGATCTGAGGGCCCCAGAGACACGTGGTTAGAAATAGGAATAGAGAGAGTTTTTTAAAGAAGCACTGCCGAGACTAGGAGTGGGCTATGAGCCAAGGGAAAAGCCTTAAAAGTGCAGGGCCACAGTGTACAGCACATGGACCTTTATAGAGTGTTCACATCGCTCCTGCTGCCCCCCAGTTTGTAAAGTGCAAGATTCTCCCACCCAAGCTCTGTTCGTTACGGAAAGCCCTGTTGGGGAAAAGCTTCTAGTCTTGGCTAATCACTGTTTTCGTATGTTAAGTCTTGATGTGATTTTTTTTTTCCAGTCTCCATTCTCCTTCAAAAACATCATTAGTTAGGAATCACTTAGGGATGTGTTAAAAATGCACATTGCTGGCCCATCACGGTCGCACATGCCAGCAATTCCAGAAATCAGGAGGCCAAGGCAGGAGGATGGTGAGTTCAAGGCCATCCTGAGCTGCACAATGAGCTCTAGGCCAGGCTGGGTTATACAGCATAGCCTTAGTTCAGAAATATTCACCCCTCCAAGAGGAGCATCTCCAGGCTCCAGACACAGAGCTTCTGGCCAGAAACTCAGAAGCAGACCACCAAAATCCGGGGGTTGTTGTTATTAATTGTTTGTTTTATTTTTGAGTCAGGGTCTCAACCTGGCATCTACCTGTCTCTGCCTCCCAAGTGCTGTGGTTACAGGTGTATACCACGACCAACAGCCAGGAGTTAGTTTTTTAACCAAGTGCTGTTAGGGAGGTGGAAGAGAATGCAAATGTCTTTCCCACACTTACACTCCACTCTAGGATATTATAGCTCTGGTCACTATGATGTGGGAGGAGGATTCTCTCTCTCACACCTCTTCTTCTTCTTCTCCTTCTTCTTCTTCTTCCTCTTCTTCTTCTTCTTCTTCTTCTTCTTCTTCTTCTTCCTCCTCCTCCTCCTCCTCCTCCTCCTCCTCCTCCTCCTCCTCTTCCTCCTCCTCTTCTTCTTCTTCCTCTTCTTCTTCTTCTTCTTCTTCTTCTTCTTCTTCTTCTTCTTTCTCCTCCTCCTCCTCCTCCTCCTCCTCCTCCTCCTCCTCCTCCTCCTCCTCCTCCTTCTTCTTCTTCTTCTTCTTCTTCTTCTTCTTCCTCTTTCCCCCCCCCCTCTCTCTCTCTCTCATACACACAGACGCTCACACAATTCTCTTATCTCAAGCACACTGGGTGTCCTGTATTACAACGCAATTCTAACATTATCGTCCTGACTGGCTATAAATCCAGAGCTGTCACAAATCAGATCACCCTTTAGCCCTGTTCCCTCTTCTGAAGCTTTGGCCGTTCCTGTGATCCATCCCCATCCTAACTCACTCAAGATGTCCCCGGTCATCTCGTGAGCAGAGAGATGACCCTTTAAAAGCCCTGGAGACTCCTGAGGTTTCAGGAGCTGTTGCCAGGGAGCCAAGGGCTCAAGAGAGAGCAATGAATCTTTCCTCCTTGTTTACATAGTGCGTTTCGTCATGTTGACAAGAAAAGTCTAGCTAACACAACTGGAGGAGCAAAATGTGACACACACACCACAGATGCCAATCTCATAACTTGCTACAACATGGATGAACTTCAAAGACATTATAAAAAGTGTAAAGGGACAGCCACAAAACTCACTCGCTTCTATGACTCCACTTGTATTCGGTAAGATCCATAAAGACAAGAATCCGAATGGCAGTTGCCAGGAGCAGCTATTGCTTGATAGACAGCATTTCCATTTGGGAAGATAAGAGGGTACCGGAAATGGATGGGGGTGATAGTCATGCCACAATGTGACTGTGCTTACCGCCACAGAAAGAAACAATTAGAGATGGTGTAGGTCTTTGTAAAGTTAAACTAGGCAGTGGTACCTCAGACAATGACACCTAAAATCTAAGCAAGCATTGAGACAACAAATTGGCTTTGTTGACATTAAAAACTCTGCATTCCAAGTGCTACGTGAAGAGAAAAGCAGCTGGGTGTGGTGGGGTACACTTTTAATCCCAGCATTCAGGGGGTGAAGACAGGTGGAGCTCTGTGAGTTTGAGGCTAGTCTGGTCTACATAGAGATTTTCAGGACAACCAGAGCTACATAGTGAGACCCTGTCTCATTAGAAGTGCTGTGGCGGGAGGGGCATAGACTGGGGAAATGCTTTTAAAGCATACGTGAGCTGAGGACTCACATCCAGAGTGTGTGCAATGCAGTGATTAAAATGGCAGTCTAACTTAACACGGACATAGGATTTAGAAAGAAGATATATAAAAGGCCAAGGAGCCCATGGAAAGCTGTTCAACATCATTTCTCATCAGGGAAATAGGGATCAAGGCCAATATTATATACTACTCTATAGGGGCCCAGCTTGACATATGGACAGCCATCTTGGCTGTAACTGCCACTCTGTCTGCCAGGAGACCTGGCACCCACCCTCACCCTTAGATGTCAAGCAAAACTGTTGAGAAACCTGCATGCGCTGTACTGGCCATGGGCACTAGGATGGTTTCCTATGTTTATTGTGTCTGTTTGTTGATGTGTTTGTGTTTATTTAAGACAGGGTCTTTCTGTGTAGCTCGGGGCAGGCCTTGAACTTGAGATCTTCCTGTTTCAGTTTCTAGGATTGCTAGGAGTGCTAGGATTATGGGTGTGTACCATGCCCAGTAACCTAGACTACTTCTTGGCTGATGTTCGAGGTGTAGGTTTGTTCTCAGCAGCTGTGGGCCACCTCTGTCTAGCTTAGCACATAAGCCCTTCCACCTGGCTCGGAGTGTGGGGATCCTTCTGCTTTGTTTCTAACCAACACTGGCTTTGTGTCTGCTGCTTTCTTTGGTTTTGCCACTCTCAGCCTTTGGCGACTAGTTTCTGTTGTTTTGTTTTGTTTTGTTGTTGTTTGGCTTTTTGCTTGTATGTTTTTTTGGGGGGGAGGTTATTTTTTCAGGACACTATTTCTCTGATGAGACTGGCCATCCTGGAACTCACTCTGTAGACCAAGCTGGCCTTGAACTCACAACATCCACCTGCCTCTGCCTCCCAAGTGTTGGGATTAAAGGCATGAGCCACCACAGCCCAGATTGGCGACTAGTTTTCAAATGCCAGGTCCAACTTTCAAAGCGTCTCACAGCCCATGGGACGGCTGGAATCAAAAAGACAAACAGAGGGTTGGGTTAAGGATGTGAAGGAACTGGGACCCTCAAACTGCACCTTGTGCATCACTGCTGAAACTGTGAGGACACCCAGCTGCTTTGAGAAGCAATTGGGCATTCGCTTAGAGGGTTGAACACCGTTTCTTCTTGCCAGCATTTCTACTTCTAGATATGCACCCAGGAGTTATGAAAACACAAACTGAAAGCTTGCACATGAATGTTCACAGAACCGTTATTCACCATAACCAGAAGGTAGAAGCAACACAAATACCCACCAACCGACGGCAGGGTCAATAAATATGGAGTATCCACATGACAACTGTGATGGTTTGAATAGAAATGTTCCCAAAGTCTTGGGCATTGACACACTTGTTCCCAGTTGGTGGCGCTGTTTGGGGAGGTTTAGATAGTGCAGCCTTGCTGGAGGAAGTATGTCACTGTGGGCCGTCTCTCACAGCTTCGTGCTCATGAGTGGGTGAGACGGGAGTGCTCAGCTTCCTGCTCCCACCACGGTGCCTGCCACTTGCCCCACGCCCTCCCCACCATAATGGACTCTTATCCTTTCGGAACCGTAAGCCCAAAGAAACTCTCCCTTCCGTGATTTGCGTTTGTCATGGTGTTTTGTCACAGCAATTGAAAGTAACTGATACAGCAAGCGTTGGTCACAAAAAAGGAATGCAGTGTTGGTGCCACCGTGTGAGTGGCATTAGTCTCATGGAGAGAGTCCAGTACAAAAGAGGGCGTGTTGTAAGAGTCCATTTTACAAAATGTCTAGACGGTTTCTTCATGTCCTACATCCGTCTTTCTATTATTTATCATCTATCTGTCTAGCCACCCATCCATGTATCTTATAGTCAAATCCGTATAGATAAAAAAAGGATGAATTCCGTGGTAAGAAAATTACATATATTTGTTTCTTACTTACTTTTGTTTGCTTGTTTGTTTGAGATAAGTTTTTTTTTACGTAGCCCTGGCTGTCCTGAAACTCACTATATAGACCATGCTGGCCTCGAACTCACAGAGATCTGCCTTCCTCTGACTCCAAGTGCTGGGATTAAAAGCATGAGCCATCATACCTGGCTATATCTAAATTAAAAGTACCAACAATCCAATGTAGTCATTGAGACGAAGTGTTTGTGCGCATTCCCTTCTCATTCTCCGAGTTTTTCACCTGTATTTGATTCCCACCGCCTTAGCCCACAGTCATCTCACACACGCTGCCCCCTCTGCTTCACCCCAACTTCCTCAAGTTCCCCGGACAACTACATATGCATTGCACCCTGGGATGCTCATGCACTGCTCTCAAGCTGCCTCCACTGGAGCTTCTCACCTTTAGTATTCCTCGGCAAGCTCTCGTGGACCAGTCCCCCTCGTGGTTTCACACGCCAGTGGCACCTCGTGCCATTTAGACTCAAGTCAGTCTTGTTCCACATTAATCCCTTGGTTCACATCTTCCTGCCTGGATCTCAAGCACTCTGTTCTATTTCCTCCCAACACAAAGCATCGTTATTGGGACATCTAGATGATGCCGCTCTCTTTATAAATGAATTCTAAGTTAGCAGACACAGCGATGGGTTTCATTGTGGAATTTTCACACCCATGCCTTGTTATGCATCCCCTCTGTCCTGCTCTCCCCAGTTCTCCTCTCTTCCTCACTATCCCTCCCTTCTGCTATCGTGTCATTCGGATTTCATACCCTCTTTCCCTCCTCCCTCCTGCCTTTCCCTTCCTCCCTGTACACTGGCCCCTCCCATGACCCGCACACACATCTTTCTAAAACATCTTTTAAAACAACAGAATAGCTATAATCAAAATGGAAGACATAACAGATTTTGTCAAGGGTGTGAAGAAATTAGAGCATGTAAACACTCTTGGTACCAGTGTAAAAACACACTTCTTATTTATGCTGGTCATGTGACTTAGTGTTCAGCAGCCACCGCTGCCAGTGACCTCCCCCGGCTGGACAGTGAGCACACAGAACATGCCGTGCATCACTGGACAGCTTGGGGTGGACACTGAGCATCAGCCATGGCTAGTGTGGAAAGTGCAAAGCCAACAGGGTTCCTGAGAAGAAACCAGGACACCAAGATGGTCCTACCATAGAAGGCCCAGTCTCTGGAATCATGTATCAACCTCAGGAAATACAGAGTACATGGTGAGCTAACCAGCATCAGCAATGTGCAATTAGAGAAGTTCAGATCTGGAAAATTACATTTTATATGATCTGGACTTTAACAGATCAATTATCTTTAAATTTTTCTACAAACCCCTTTTTTAGTGTAGCATCTGTAACCACCCCTACCCCCATTGGAATCTGCCCTGAAGAGGAGTCCACTCTGCCCTCTGAGCAGCTCTCTAAGAAGAGGATACAATGCTCACAGACATGAGGGCGTGGCCTAGCATCTATAAAGAGGTCCAACCAACAGGTCCTATGCCACAGCGACTCTAGCAGTTTGTGCATCGTACAAAGCAGCTATGGCACCAGAGCATCTGTCAAATGTGAAGGTTGTATGCATCTACTTTTGAGTCTGAAGATAAACTTTGCACACATGTGCTCCGAGTAGCTGTGCTCTACTCAGAAGGTTTGACTTACTCTGTTTTTTCAGCAAGCAAACCCGATGGTTTTCATGCATGTATCGTTGCATTTTGCACATAGAAGCCCTTCTACCCTCTTTCCTTGCCCCCTTCCCCTCCTGGTGGTCCCCTCCCTCCCTCCAGTCCTCCTTCTTCTTTTATGTCTCATACAGACGATTTGATTTATGATTTCTCAACTTTCACTCAAGAGAGACACAGTAGGAACTATCAGAACCTGGGTCTTTGCTACCTTCAAAACAAAATAAAACAACAAACAAAACAAACCACGAAAACTTAAGATACCGCTAACCAAGCAAGCGACTTGAATAATAAAAACTTGAAGACATTGAAGAGGATATCAGAAGATGGAAAGATCTCCCATGCTCATGGGTAAGATTAAAGTACTGAAAATGGCCTTCCTACAAAAAGCAATCTACAGATTCAATGCAGTCCCCATTAAAATTCCAACACAACTCTTCAGAGAAATTGAAAGGACAATTTTCAGCTTCATATGGAAACACGAAAATACAGGATTGCTAAACAATCCTCAGTAATACAAGAACTGCTGAAGGTAGCACCATCGTTGACTTCAAATTGTGCTACAGATGTATAGTATTAAACCAACATGATATTTTTGGAACAAAATGTACACATTGATCAATGGAATTGAATCGAAGGACCAGACGTAAATCCACCCAACTACGGATATATAGTTTTTGATAAAGAAACCAGAAATACATTGGGCAAAAAGAATTTCAACAAACGGGCAAAGATCTTTACCAACTGCATATCTGGTAGAAGGTTAATATCTAACATATAGAAAGAACTCAAAAAAGTTGAACACCAGGAAAACAAATAACCCAATTTAAAAAATGGGGTGCAGACAAAACAGAGAGTTCTCAAGAAATACAAATGGTTGAAAAACACTTAAAGAAATGTTCAACACCCTCATTCATGAGGGAAAAACAAATCAAAGCTGCTTTAAACTTTCCTCTCACATCAGCCAGAATAGCCAAGATCAATAAGACAAATGGTAGCTCAGGTTGGTGAGGATGTGGAGTAAGGGGACACTCATCTATTGCTGGTGGGTGTGCAAACTTTGTGCAGCCATTATGGAAATCAATGTAGCAGTTCTTCAGGAAGCTGAGATCAATCTACCTCAAGATCCAGCTGTGCCGGGTAGTGGAGGCCCATGCCTCCCACCATTTGGGAGGCAGAGGCAGTGAGATCTTTGAGTTTGAGGCCAGAGCTACACAGAGAAACCCTGTCTAAAAAAAGACAAAAAATAGATCCATCTATACCACTATTGTGCATATACCTGGAGGACTCTATATCCTACTGCAGAGACACTTGCTTATTCATGTTTATTGCTACTATATTCATAATAGCCAGAACTGGAATCAGATGTCCATCGATAGATGAATGTGTAATGAAAATGTGGTGTGGAATATTATTCAACTGTTAAAAAGTGAAATTTGCAGGTAAATGGATGTAGCTAGGAAAAAAAAAAATCATCCTGAATAAGGTAACCCAGACCCAAAACAAATACAGCATATATTCTCTTATGCATGGATGTTAGATTTTAAGCCTTTGATATTCATGCTACAATCCATATAATCTCAGAGGTTAGGTATAGAGTAAGGGATGAGAGGGAAAGGAGGATCTCCCAGGGAAGGGGAAATAAAATATATAGTTATTAAGAAGCGGGAGACAGACTGGAATGGGGTGAGGAGGGAAGGGGGGGAGGGAAGACAGGGAAGGACAGCTAACCAAGGGAAATCTGAGGGATCATATGGAAACCTACAGTAGAAATCTCCTAAAATATCTACATATGTGAAAGACATTCGATGGACTCAACAAAATAATGGGAGAGATGATGCCCCAACTAGACATCTTCTGCCACCAAGAGAAACCTCAGTGCCAGAAATGGGTTACATCTAATACCAAAGCTGATGGTAAGACCCTATTGCTGAAGATAACACTTACATATCTCACTGAATATGGAGAAGTCCAGGTAGTGCCTAACTAGAGCTTTCACACCTACTGCTTAGTGTGGTCATGGTACTGGAAGGTATTCTGCACTCTGCCAGAGGAGAAAGGTAACCACCCAACCAACCCAGCAACAGCCCTGAGATCTACGACAGTGGTCTGCCTGCATGACATGCTGATACAATAGTGGCACAGACGATTCGGGAGTAACCAACCACTATCTAATTGGATTTAAGGCTCACTCCATGGGACAGAACCTGTGCCAGACACTACTAGTGTAGCCAAGAATCTGAGACTGGTTAGGCCGTGGGCCTAGGAGAAAATCAAATATTGTTCTTTCCGCTAAAGATATGTAGCTATAAAATGACTCCTAATGACATTCTGCTATACCCATAGATCAGTTTCTCACTCAGCAATCGTCAGAGAAGCTTCCTCCTGCCGTAGATGGGAACTAATACAGAAATCCACAACTGGACCATGTGCAGAGAGTTGTGGTACCCCAGGAAGGTCAAGCCTAGCAGCAGAGGTCAAAGGGTGCTAGTGCCAGTTTGCTCTCAGAGCAAACAAAGGACAGTCCAGGGTTCTGAAGTCCCAGACCCCTCCAGAGGACCAGCTGCAATTGGCAGAATTGCTTACCTGTCTTAACAATGCATCCTTTGCCCCCCAAAACCTCGATAAATAGACCCTAATCCTTGCAATAAAATTGAGTCCTGCCTCTCCAATGGAGCTCCCAAAAGTCCTTGTATTCCACCAACTCTTAAGGTTTCCCGACCAAAGACCCACTGTGGGCGTCCAATCTACGCCTCCTTTAGTACTTCCTTCCCACCAACCACCTGTAACCGGGTCACTCAGCCAGTACCCCAGTTACCTTGAGGGGAGAGAAGCGAGGTCCACCACAGACAGGTAGGCTTGCCTATGCCCACTGCGGACCAAGGGAGAGAGAAAACCAACCAACAGAGAGTAAGAGTCTTTGAAACTCTCAGTCATAAATGGATATCTTCATCAAACTCCTCCACTCAAGGCTCAGAGAACTATGCAGAAGAGGAGGCAAAAAAATTTTAATAGCCGAGGGATGGATGGCACCCAAGGAAAGAGTGTCTTTAAGACACAGCAGGATTAATGTGCACATGAACTCTCAGAGACTGTGGCAGCATGCACAGGTCCAAGCCAGATGGGATCCCAGCGCTGAGAGGGTTAAGTGGGCATGAACTCCAGTCTCTAAGCAAGAAGTCGCTTCTAATTGACAACCACTTGCAAAGGAAAAATGAGTTTTCTCCAGTGGATTCCCACTGGGTGTGTAAACCACACTTAAGGGCGGGCCCCATGCCTAGCAGTAGATGGCCAACAAAAAACAAAATCAACACTGTTTTCATCTCGTAATGCTTTGGGAATATTTTTTTTTTAATCTCATGGTTTACTGGTCTTTTTATCTTACTGGTCTTTTTTTTTTTTTTTGTATGTTATGAGTTCTTTTTTTGTGTTTTTATGGGGTTTTCTCCCTGTGTGCCTTAGTTAGGGTTCTATTGCTATGAAGAGTCACCATGGCCATGGGAACTCTTACAAAGGAAAACATTTAATTGGGGCTGGCTTACAGTTCAGAGGGTTAGTCCCTTGTCATCATGGCAGGAAACATGGCGGCAGGCAGGGAGACACGGTGCTGGAGAAGG
Organism: Cricetomys ansorgei; assembly: GCA_026225945.1. NCBI lineage: Eukaryota > Metazoa > Chordata > Mammalia > Rodentia > Nesomyidae > Cricetomys > Cricetomys ansorgei. Next base: position 8,272,712 of record JAMJFZ010003384.1, read on the forward strand.
AGCCGAGAGTTCTACATCTGGATCAGCAGGAAGAGTGTGACACTGGACCCGACTTGAGCATCTGAAACCTCAAAGCCCTTCCCCAGAGACACACTTCCTCCAATAGGGCCACACCTAATCCACCAAGGCCATGTCCCCTAACAGTGCCACTCTCTATGAGCCAGTGGGGGCCATTTTCATTCAGACCACCACATTATGTGTGTGTTACTTGTGTTTCTTTGTTTGCTTGTTTGTTTTCTAAGGAGAAAGAGAGAAAGAAAGTGTGGAGTCGGGTGGGTGAGGAAGTGAGGAGGATCTGGGAAGAGGTGAGAGAAGGGTACTTCTTCCTGATCAGAAAATATTGTATGAAAAAAAATTATTTTCCATAAAAAGATGAAATCTGACCAAAACAAATTATAAAATAAAAAGGAGAAAGAAATATAGCTCTGTCCTCAAAGGGGTGAGATGATGGAGCTAAGCATGCCTAAGCATGGCCTCAGAACACAGGTGTATGTTACTCCAGCTTCTGTGTTCCAATGTGATAACCATTTCATGAAGTCTTTACAGTAACAGAACAAATAATGCCATAAATCCAGACACTTTTCAAATACATCGGAGGAGGAAGCATCAGGTCGGTGTGTGTACTGGCTCGTTTTCTGACAACTCGACACAAGCTAGAGTCATTTGGGAAGAGGGAACCTCAGTTGAGGAACCGTCTCCATCTGTCTGGCCTGTGGGAAAGTCTGTCTTGATTAATGATCGATGTAGGATTGCCCAGCTCACTGCGGGTGTTGCTACCCTTGGGCCAATAGCCCTGAGTGGTATAAGAAAGCAAACTGAGCAAAAAGTGTGGAGTAAGCCAGTGCTCACAGCCTCCGCTTCAGTTCCTGCCTCCAGGTGCCTGCCCTGACTTCTCTTCTTAATGAACTATAAACTGTAAGATCAAATACCCCAACACGATGTAGCCCCCATCTTTCACTTCTCATCTGTTAAAAGCAAGAGTTGTTTTTCTTTACAGCAGACTTGTCCTTGTGTGAAACTGTACTTGATTGCTCCGTGGAAGGGGTCATGGCCAAGTTCTCAGCCCCTGTTCTTCCTCTCACTTCGGCCCAGGGATTGTGCCTTGGACACTAATCCTCTTGGTCTAGCAGCAGGTCAGCAGGAGGCACGCTAGAACAACTCTCACATTGTGTTCTGGGTCTGAGTTCCAACAATCCGGTGATTGTTTCCCCTGTGGAATCTCCGGGAGCTGGGGCCACCAGAGCTGACTCAGGCCGGGGCAAACTTAACAGACAAGTTCAAGGTGAGGACCATGTCCCCTTTATGGAGACACTACATTACAATTCTAAAACCAGAAGCGGCTGGAAGAAATGGAATAATAGGTCGTTTTGTAGGGAAAGAGACAACAAAAGAAGAACTCTTTATCTCCAAATTCTCTGGAGATTCCAGATAAAGCCGAGCCACTGCTCTGAACAAGCCTGGGACCGTGAACTGAAAGACTACATGTCCCCGAGGCTGTGGCTCCAGCAAACGCTGGGGGAACTGGCAGGGTTATAAATCTGCTTCCTGTCTGAAAACTATTCCTGGGAACCTTCTGATTAAGCACTACATGAAGGGATGATAAGGATAGAAAAAGAAAAGAGGAAAGAACTTTATGCTTGGGATAAATAAAGCTTTTGATAACTCTATCAGGGAAAGGAAATACTAGAAAGGAAAGTAGACGTATTAAAAGGAAGGTAGGAATAATTCAAGATTACTACAGGATGGTTAGGTGCTCAGACACACCAATAGCACTATTGAAGAGCGTTGTGGGCACATTCAAGGCACTACCCAGAAAGAGAGTCCATCAGAATGTCTACCACGTAGTCCCAAGAAACCAAGAGAATGGTTGTCAAGTATTTAATAAAATTGAATAAAAAAATAAAATGAAAAATCCAAAGTCCTAGAAAAAAATGCCATCCAACACATAAACTTTCTGTTAAACAAAATGATTTCCTCAGAGGGCAGTAGATATAAATCATATCAACTCTGAGTTTATCAGGACAGCAAGATGGTCCCTTCTCTGCCCTGGGCTACTCCCCAATATTTGTGAGTTTACATTCTTATCCTGTGTGTCCTGCTGTAACAAAATACCTTAGACTGAGTGACATTCCTTTCTCACATTTCTGGTGTCTGATAGTCCAATATCAAGATCCCACCAGGACTGGTCCCTGGAAAATGCCAGGATTCACTTCCAACATGATGCCCATCCCACCATGAGGGCTCTGGTGTCTTGAGGCTCGCCGCTGTGAATACCATCACAGAAGTGGTTAAGTCTTAGTGCATAGATGTGGGAATTGAGCCACCGCATTTCTGAACTGCCTGTTTCCTAATCAATGTGAATGTGGCCTGCTTATATTTCAGAGTAAAGTCCTGGCTAAGCATTCTGGGAGCTGTGCGCCTAAGGCTGCTTGCCCTGAATTCAAAGCCTGGAAAGCCCTCTGCACCTAAAGGGTAGTGATTCTCCCAAGCAGGCTCCTTTGATTCTCTTCAGGGGCGCCCTATAAATCGCTAAGGACTGGCAGTTTTACACACAGTGAGGCTGGGGGAGACAGAGACTGTGTCTGTTTACGTCAATTCAGCTCTTTTTCTCTTCTCACCCTTAATTTTATGGACCCCAAACAGAGCTTCCATGAGGTTTTGCTCAGAAACTTGTCTCTCATAATCTCCCCAGGGTCCTTTGTGGATACTGGGGATGCAACACACCACCCTGATTTTTTTGGGGGGTGGCCTAAGGTGTCGTCTGCATTTACTCTGTCTTCAAGGGAGTTTTTAATCTGCCATTGATGTAGCATCCACTCAGTGCTCTAGGCTGCTGAGGCTTGGTCCCTTAGCTCTACCGCCATGATGTTGGAATCTCCGGAGGGAGACGGCAGTTACATAGCTTCAGTCTGCTTCGTCTGCTTCCGTGTCCTGAGTCAGCCAAAGCAAGCCGTCCAGAATTCATGACAACAGTTCTTAGAAGTAGCCACGGGATACATTTTAAAGCCCTACCCCCCGACCACACTTAATAGGTTTTAAAGTTCTACCCCTATTGTTCTCCAAATGCGATGCTCTAATTTCCGGGTGGACTGTAGTTCAAGCGTACAGAAATTCCCATTTCCTTTGAGCTTGCTTGTATATGTACCTCTCCGAAACAAATCTGCGGTGGAATCTTGACATAATCCACAAGCCTCTCAGCTTTTGCCTCATATTCCCAGCAGTGAAATGCTTAGTACAGTTTTTATTTTATTTTCAGTGATACCAAAAAAGCATCCAAAATATTGTACACTCTAAAGGAGTGCGGGGTTCTGCGCGCGCAAGTCCAAGCCGTCCCTGAAGGCTTTTAGCGCAGATTGCTGATTGCCTCGCAGAGAGCTCACATTGTTTTCATCCTCATTCAGGGCTAGGATCAATTTTTCTTCCAACTCTAGATGTTAGGCTTTTAAACTTGCACGTGTAACAATATAAAATGCTGTCTGGTTTCAGCTTTAGGCGGCATCTCCTGTTAACCAGGTGATCCTTGCTGTAGCGCGAGTGGGTGGGTGGGGTATGTGTTACGGCACCTCCTCTACCTTTGCAAGCTCTCAATGGAGGAAATGGAGTTGTGAAATAGAAGCCGGAAGAATCAGTGCAGCCTGGGCTCCTGCTATGCCTGCCTCTCCCACACCGTCGACTCTCTAAGGGAAAGTGATGGAGAGGCATGGCTTGCAGACAGATGACTGTTAATCATTCATCAAAATGTTCTGGAGCACCTACCACGTGGTAGGCCTGATGCTGGATCATAGGGGCATTGAAACGTAAGACACATGTCCCTGCTTGGAAGATGCTTGCAAGGTATTTGGAAAATAATAGTGATGACAGAGAGATAGTTTTATAATCATAAAGTAGATCACACACAGGAAGAGCAGAGCAGAAGCTCAGGGATCAACCTTGGATAAAGAAACAAATAAAAAAAATTAACATAAGGCTTTTGGGCTCTTGCTAAGGATTTCTGTGGTGGTTTGCTCAGGTATTGGAACAGTTGGTGGAACTGTACGGGGAGATTATGAGGAGGGGGGCCTTTGGTCCGGTGCTGGAAAGTAACTGTGTTAGTTGCTGGTATATGCTTGCCTAGTCTGTCATCATGATGTATTTTTGATTTCCTCTTTATTAATAAAAATAATAAAAGGGGGAATAGGAAAAATGCTTCTTTTCTTTTTTTTTTAAATAACTTACTATATTTTATGTGCATTGGTGTAAGGGTGTCAGATCCCCTGGAATAGGAGTTACAGACAGTTGTGAGCTGCCATGCGGGTGCTAGGAATTGAATCAGGGTCCTCTGGAAGAGCACCAGTGCTCTTAACTGCTGAGCCATCGCTCCAGCCTCTGGGAAAATGTTTCTAATTCTAACTAAATAAACTGCAATGTTTTCCACCTTGGTGTCTTGTGTCTTACCTCAGACACCGTGTTCCAACATGCTTGCTGAATGGATCTTCCTGTGGGGACTTCTATTGTTGCTGTATTTTTGTATGCAATTGAAGTGATTCTTTCCCCCTTTATTTCCTTCTTTGCCTCTATCTTTGCTCTTCCTCCTTGGTCATGGCAGCTGTATAAGATGCATTCTTGGAGCCATTCGCTGGCGTCTGATTTGGGGTGCTTTGTTTCCCTGTCGAGAGTAGTTTACATGGATTCTGATATCGAAGTTAGACTAGGTCTGCATAATCAGGCGAGGCTTCGTCTCATTCTTTCCATTCTCTGGATAGTTTGAATTGCAGATGCTCCTTAATTCACACCCTGATAAACCCACCTTAAGGCGCCTTTAAGCTCAAAGCCTGCCAAGTATTAGCTCAGCAGCACAGAGATCTGTAACTACTTCCCAGAACTGAGCGGGAAATATTAAACCATGCCCTGCTGGCCTGGGGGCAGAAATGTAAATTTAAAACCAAAGTGCAATTTACTGCTGAAGCTTACAACTTCACCCTATGATAGACAAGGAACCCCAAACTGAGCATCCCACGTTGGGAACCATAGGCATTCACAGGTCACTGTCTGTTGTAGACATTTGTTTTTAGTTATGTTTAAAACACTTGTTTTATTCACTGTTGGTGAGGGGCTCCCTAGGTGTTGGCATTCTGTATTGTCTTCAGGCGTTGGATTTATGTAGGGGATGTTTGATTGCTCATAATCTATGTGTGTTATCAGTGGAACCCTGAGGAGTTCTGTATCAATAAAAACACCTGAGCTCAGATGCTCAGGGTTCCACTGTCTGGTACGGCACTGGCGAGGATGGTGGTTCCCTCTGCTGAGGTCTGGCAAGCTTTGCGAGAATGGAAATGCCTTCATCTCTTCCTTGCTGAGCCTACATTCCAGTGAACTACAACTGTCCCATCCCTGGCGGGGGTGGGGGGTGGGGGTAATGAAGGGGATTTTAACCTCATCTTCTGTTCTTTAGCAGTAGTCTGTGCACAGTTGGCTACACTTTCTGTAGATGGCAGAACATCCTCTATCTGAGTGGCCCTTCTATCTCACTATTTCTGAACATCCTTCTTGCAGATGTGTGACCTTGTTAGTGAAAAGATGCTGTGAGGTCAAACTGCTCCGTCCTCTGGTAGCCTAAGCACTGCTTACCTCTAACAAGACCAAAGCCTCTCTCCAGTGAGTTCTCGGCTTACACACAGCTCTGCCGCACTGGTGACTCTGAGCTGTGTGTCTTTTCTCCAGTCAGAATACCAGGGAGCACCTTGCACACTGTGCTTCCTCACCCTTGCAAACCCCAAGTATAGAAGGACTGAGTCCATGATTGCCTCCCATTCCTTGTACCAGGTACCGGAAAGAGCCAGCATTTGTGGAATAAATGAACTAAATGCTCTAATCTACTGGGCACAAGCAGCTCCTTCGTGTCTAGTAAGCAGATTGTACCAGTGTGTGAGCAGGGGCCATCTGTTTCAGTCCCACTGTCTTCTCAGACCTTGTCTGCCACGCAGTCCCTCCCCTGCCTTCGGAGGCTGAGCGATCTCGCCTGCGAGTTCCTTGGCAGCCAGCTGTTGCTGTTATAATACTCAGTTTCTGCGGCTTTTGTCCAGATCTCTTATGCTATTTCCAATGACTGGCCACCAAGACCTGTACTCTGTAGCTCAGACACCGTGGGCACGGTATTAGGCTTTTTGTCGTGGTTTCACAAAACCCTAGCTTTTGGCAATCCACAATCTGCTTGTCTAGCTCTGAACACGCGCTGATATCTGCTTGGCCCTGGTAAGGACCTACAAAATGGGGGATGACTTGGTAGAGAGACAGGAAGTTAGAGATTTGGGGAAGACAGTAGGTTTCTTTGAAGCAAAGCATTCTACAACATTGTTGTGAGAACATTTATCCTTACTAAGGGCAGTGACCCTAGTGACTTAGTCACCTTCCCTTAGGCTTCAGCTCTTAAAGGTACTGCCTCCTCAATACTGCCACACTTAGCATTGAACCTCCAGCCTGTGACTATTGAGGTGGACTTACCACATCCAAATCACACTAAAATCCTTCTAGAACTCTGTTGTCTTACAGTTCATGCTCACAGTCTTCACTGAACAGGAGACGTTACTTACTGCGAAGGGTCACAAACAGGAAGGCCTGGCTTCCTGAAAGCTGGGTTCACAGAAATAGCATGCCCCAAGAAGCTGAGTGAATGCTGGCACTTATGCAAATCCTGGCTCTCCTCCCACAGGGTTCCTGAAACATGACTTAGAAGGCTAGCTGGACCACGTCCACTGGAAGACTGAGTATGGCTGTCCAGCTGCATGGCATATAGCTGCATATGCAAAGTAAGTAATAAGTAATGCATTTTGTATCAGTTATTCAATATCTTAGAGAAAATATCTTGGTTCAAATCTCTCCTTTTAACATCAAATCACTTTTGAATGGTCTGCTGATGAGAATAACTTCTGAATAGTGACTATGTCATCTTTTTAAATAAAACACACACACACACACACACACACACACACAAGCACAGAGAATGTGTTTGTACATTTGTAAAGTGTTCCCTGCGCTGGAAATGTGTTCTATGAGTCTGAATGCAGAATATTAATTTATTCGTGGAGTGGTTCAACATGTGGTGCTGATGGATGGATGAAGAGTTTTGTCTGATTTTATCATTCGGGAGTGCTGCCTGAGGCAAAGCTCTGGCTCTCCAGAAGCAGCCTGTGAAGACACTGCCAAATGGCGCCTTGAAAGTCTGTGAAAGACAGGTGGGTGTGGTGACACTGCCTGAAGTCCTGGCACTTGGGTGGCAGAGGAAGGAGGACCTCCAGAGTGAGGTCAGCCTGGGCTATATGGGGAGACCCTGTTCAAACAAACAACAAAACCTTGTAAAACAGAAAATGGAAAGAGCCTGACATTCAGGAAAGATCCCTGACAGCACAGGGACCCAGATGCTGAACTCAGTAGCTGCCCAGTACTTCCTGGGAGCTCCTCTGCCTCCCACTAGTGCTCTGACAAATACTTCCTAATTAATAAATAACTCGCTTCTAATTTACAGCATTTATAGTTGTTAAAAAATGTGCAGAAGGCGGACAGCTCTTGGCATACATGTATTACTTTTTGCTGTGTTCAGAAATTAAAGGATGTGTTATTTATTTATTTATGTATTCATTCATTCATTTATTCATTCATTCACTCATTCATTTTTGAGACAGGATCTGTCCTCAATATGTAGCCCAAGCTAATCACAAATTCAAAATCCCCTGCTTCAGCCTCCTGAGTGCTAGGTACAGGTATGTGCCACGATGTCTCTAGAATAAAGAAAGAATTTTTTCCCTAAGCATGGGAACTTAATTCACTAGAACTTGGAATCAGCAACAAATACAATTCACAGGTGGTTCTCAGCTTGTCCAGCGCCAGTCTTCTGAACCTATTGCCAGGCTCCTGCCCCCGGGTGTGTGTGTCGGGGGGTGGGTGAGTCCTGAGCATTGGCATTTCCCTGTTGATGCTGGAGTGTCAGGCCCAGGACCGCTGAGAACCTCTGTGGAAGGGCTAGGACCACATCCAGGCTTGAGCTCCTGGTACAAACACCAGCATATAACCTCTCATCCAACAAGAAGGACTTGTGTTAGACGCTTACTACAGCTACGCCTCAGGTTGAGAACTTGACAAGGACCACCTCATCTGAGTCACACAGCACTTACCAGGCAGATGCTAGCTTGTTTCCTTGCTACAGCAGGGAAGAGGGAACAAGTGTGCAACAGGGCAATGACAGATACTTGGAGGATTAGATTGAAAATTAGATGATATAGATAGATAGATAGATAGATGATAGATAGATAGATAGATAGATAGATAGATAGATGATAGATAGATGATAGATAGATAGATGATAGATAGATAGATAGATGATAGATAGATGATAGATAGATGATAGATAGATAGATGATAGATAGATAGATAGATGATAGATAGATGATAGATAGATAGATAGATAGAGATAGATAGATGATAGATGATAGATAGATAGATGATAGATAGATGATAGATAGATGATAGATAGATAGATAGATAGATAGATGATAGATAGATAGACAGATAGACACAGATGATAGATAGGCAAACAGACTGACTCTTGGACAATGTTTTCTTTTGGTGGTTGTTTTCAAGTTCTTAGCAAATTCTTCCCAAGGATAAACTTGGGAATAATTTTTAAAAAAGAAATGTCCATTAATATTTAAGAGATGTTTTCAAACTGTTATAAAGAGAAAAAATATTGTCCGAATTAGTCTCTGTAAATAAAATATTGGGTTTTTTGTTTGATTTTTTTTCTAAGTAGCTGCAGGACACGGGCCCGCAGAGCCCAGCATCTAGCAGTCCCCTTCAGGGAACATGTATCCAGGGTTTTAAGCCTTTAGGTAGCCTCTGCATAGTATCAGCCACTGTCACTTCAAAAGGGTCCTCGCCAGCCCCCATTGGCTTCTTCAGAAAAGCAGAGGACTTTCTGGGTTTTCCTGTCTTCTAGTTTACCTAAGGCTCTGGACCAGTCCCTGGTGGGGAATCCATTCTGCAGTGTTCACTGTAAACAGCTGTTCCGAGAGCTAGAGAGTCTGCCAAAGGCCGAATGAGAGGCCAGAGAAGGAGACTTCAGCCCACGTCGCCTGCAGTCCCCTCAAGGGACACCAGCCTGGGCTAAGCTGGAAGGCTGCACCCACAGACCTTCCTAGTGGTAGTTCCTCGGTGCTCAGGCGGTATTCCCACCAACCTCTTGATCAAGTTCCAAATGCTCGCTCAGGTTTTCTTCAAACAGCTATGGGTATCAGCTATCTCCCACAGACCTTGCAATAACAAGAGACAATCGCCAAATGGAGGATTGGTTGATTTGTTTATTTCAGCTGTCTACAAGCAAACGGATGGGCTCGCACCCTGCTGTGAGGGGTGCCAGGCATTTGAGCAGTCTGGCCTTCCTGCTCCCACTGGGTTCTGGGAATTCACTTTCCTCCAGTGCCTCACTTCCTATTAATGATTGTTGAGGAACTGGAGTGTGGCTGAGGAAACCTCCCTGTCTCTGTGAATGAGCAGTTCTGCTCCAGAGTCACCAAGACTCCTGCCGACTGGCTGTCTCCTCCTGCTGCTTTGCCTGGTAGAAGATTCCTGGCTCTTCCTGTCATAGCCTCCCCTTTGTCCCCAATGTACCAGCAGCAACGGCAGCCACAAGGAAAATGGCTTTTCCCACATTTTTCACACGAAGGGTCTTTGTGGGCAGATCGCCTAGATTCAAATTCTGGCTCTGCCAGTCACTAGCTGTGTGACTTCAGGCAAGTTTCTCTCCCACCCTGTGCTCAGCTTGCTCACCCGTAAAATGTACATGATGATAACACCCAGTTCCTGAAGTCCTGTGGAGATAAAATGAGGTTAAACGTTAAGGGACCAGTGAGGTGGCTCAGCAGGTTAAGCACCTGCCACTCAAGCCTAACAACTGAGTTTGACCCCCATAAAGGTAGAAGGAGATAACTCACACACCAGGGCTCACGGGCACCTCCATCATTGGGTATACACATGTGCATGAACATAGTAATGAAATTTCAAAACAGAAAGGAAGATTAAACATTAACACTTCTGAGTACTTACAGAGGTTTGGACACAAAGTATATGCAGTCAGTCTTCCACATCCATGGACTACAACCAAAGGCAGAGAAATAATGTATATATTTTTAAACTGTGCTTGTACTTGGTGCTGGGTAAACAGTTTAGTCAGTAAAATGCTTTCTGTGCAAGCAGGAGGACCTGAATTCAATTCCCTGAACCTGCATAAAAAGCCAGGCACAGTGGCACATGCTTATAATCCTGGGACTAGGAAGCAGAGGCAGGGACATCCCTGGGCTCACAGACCACCCAGACTTGTTCAATCATCAAGCCCCAGGTCCCAGTGAGAGACCCTGCCTCAAAAGACAAGATGTAGAGCTTCTGAGATTGACTCATGGCTGACCTCTGGCCTCCATACACAGGAAAATACATGTGCCAGAAAGCCACACATACACATGCATAGTGTGTGTGTGTGTGTGTGTGTGTTAAACACGTATAGACTTTTGTTGTTATTCCTCAAACAGAACAGTCTATTTACTTTGTGCTATTTATACATTAGCTACAGGTGATCAGGTGATTTAAAGTGTTAAAAAGAATGTGTGTAGGTTCTGTGCAAAAACTCCACCATTTTACACAAAGGCTTGAGCACCCTGGATTTGGGTCTCTGCACAGGTATTGGACGTAAAGGAAGGCTTAACTACGTAAACGCCATTGTTATGGCAAACGCTTAACATGGAAACCAAAGTAGCAACCTGTGCAAGGTTGAAAACAGCCTTGTGAACTGGTGAGAAAGGGCACGTTGCCTCAGAGTCCTTGCAGGTTGTTGCAGAAGAGACCAAACAGGTTTTCAGCCCCGTCTCCAGGAAGGTGACTGGAGGCAGCCTGGGAGCACTGATTGTGGGAAGTTTCCGGGGCTAGGGTTTCTGGGGCAGAAGGACGCCAGTTAACAATGAAGATGAGGAAGTGGGGCTGCCGAAGGTTTGCTGCCTTTTTTCTTTTTGTAATAAAAAAAAAAAAAAGTTACAAAAGCAACATGGGTCCATTGGGAAATACACAGGAATGTTTAAAGCAGAAAATAAGTCCTTAAAAGTTCCTCCACCCAGAGGTTCTATTGTTAATCCCCTAACCTATTTCCTGTTTCCAGGCTTTTGAGATAACCTGGGCAAAACTTGTCTATGGGAAGGGACGGCTCCAGAGCCCCAGACAGTCCAGACACTACTGCACAAGAGTTGGGCTGGCAGCGGGGCTGTGGCTCTGGAGCCTGTGCATCCAAACTCTGTACACACGCACAAAAAGCAACAAAATTCATCAGAAGTATGTCCAGCAGCCTTTGCCCTCTTGTTCAGCCCAGAATGTTTGGGGCTGAGTCTGCTGAACACCAAAGAATGTGAATTCAACACAGAAAGCAGTTGGTTGTCTGGACCTATGCAGATAAAGCAGCTGATGATGGGTTATTGGAGATTCTGTTTGAGTTTTGCATGCTGGAGACTGAACCCAAGGCTTACCACCTACTGGACTGAGTTGGTGCTTTCAGAGATTTCTTTTATAGTTGTGAAAAGCTAGTTAAGTGGAGCTGTTTGATATGTACAGCCTGCAATCGTTTGGATATAGTTTGGGGCTTGGTCTTCAGTGTAGAGGTGTTGAAGTGGTAGGACCTTTAAGGGGTGGAGCCTTGTGAGAGGTGATCATGTCCTCAGAGGTTCCCTATGCATACCAGAAGGGATTAATATGGTTCTCAAGGGACTTCCATCAGTTCCCTCAAGAATATAAATATAGAGAGGGAGCCTCCCCAAATCTCTCTGGCGTCCTGTCTTTCACATATACTCCCATCACACTGCCATCTGCAACATGTGACAGAGTCCATGTGTTCAGAGCCTTAGCAGAGAGGGGAGAGATAGAGCCACCCAGTCTTTGACTTTCAGGCTCTAAGACTGTGAACTTAAATAAAAACACCTTTCTTTGTAAAGTATCCAGCCGCAGATGTTTTGCTCTAGCAACAGAAACGGTTTTAAAAAAATGCCACTTGAAAATCTTTCTCATTTTCCATCTATAAGATAAGGCTCATGGAAAATACCCATGTTGTTTGTTTGCTTGAGACAAGGTCTCCCTGTGTGGCCCAGTCTGGCTGCAGACCCAGTTCTCCCACCTCAGTCCCATAAATGCTAAGATTACAGGCTAAGTACCATGCTCAGTTTATACCTCTCCTCTTAAGTCACTAACTCCCAAGAGCAGGCTGCAGAAGCCACTCCCAACATGATCTGAAATAACTGAAGACAAGGCAGAGAGGAAACACTGGCCACACCTCCCTGTGCAGTAGCAAGATGTCAGACCCCATCATAGAACACTGTGCGCGCCTCTAGATTTTGGTGAAAACAGCAGACTAAAGATGGGTTTATGCATTGGCTGTCAAACAAGTTTAAGTAGACAGAGGCATTCGGCCACTTCAAAAGCTGAAGCACCAGGGCCTGGGGACAACGCTCAGTAGGTCAAATGCCTGCTGTAAAAGTGTGAGTCCAGATATCAGCACCCACATAAAAGCATGGGTGTGTCTGCAGGCATCTGTGGGCCCAGTGCCAGGGGGAGGATTCCCGGGCCTAAGCTCCAGGCTTAGTGAAAGACTCTGTCTAAAAACTTACATGGAAAATGGGTGGTGGTGCACACCTTTAATCCCAGCAGTAGGGAGGCTGAGACAGGTGGATCTCTGAGTTCGAGGCCAGTCTGGTCTACAGAGAGAGTTCCAGGACAGCCAGGGCTAAATAGAGAAACCCTGTCTTGAAAAACCTAAAGTAAAAACCAAAACTTACATGGATAGTGACAGAGGAAGACACCTGACATGCACTCTGGCCTCCAGATGTGCATACACAGGTGACTATACCTCTGTATACACATATGGGCACACACACGCGCGTGCGCGCACACACACACACACACACACACACATGCACACATACATGACTAAGAACCAATTTGATGCATCTTTGCAAGTTTCATTTAGGTGTTTCTTATTGTGTGATTCCCCTTTTAATGGCTGTAATGAACCAGAGGAGCAAAACTACTCCTTGGGTATGTGTGGGGTGTGGGGAGAGTACTCACACGTAACCATGCTCATTTCTCTTTGTTTCTCATGGACTCACTCAAAAAATCAGATGCCTGTAGGACATTGTCAGGTTTTGTTTTGTTTTGTTTTGTTTTTTGTTTGTTGGCAGGAACTGAAACTCCTTCCTGGATGAGAAGGGGTAGAGGGAGACAGAAAATCCCCGAGAATGTGATGGCTGGCAGGGCTCTGCCGCCGCCCTCCAATGGCTCCATTGTCCCGCTTCCTCTTGCCAGTGTCTCCTTTGTCCTCTCTCCTGAATGGGTCCTATAAGGCTCACCCGATTTAAGCATATGCACAAAAGTGGAAAGATAGGCAACTGTTCAAACTGGTGCTGGCCAGCTGGGGGCTGCCTCTTCTTATCCTTCAGCAGAGTCGCCTATAGAGCCATTGTAAGGGTCACCTTCCCTAACAAAAGTGGAGAAACTCCTTAACTGTGAGAAAGGAAAAGTCTTCCCATTCCAAATGAGGACTTCCACACTACAGTAGGGGAACATGGGGACCATTCACAGAGCCTCTGGGTCCAGGGAAGACCAGGGAGGCAGGAACGAGAGGAGCACCTGTTTGCCGGTGAGTGGTGGGGTTAGGGACTGTGTTCTGAAGGTTCTCCTCTCACACGACCTTCTGCCTAGACAGAGGGTGCAACTCATCTCCAGATGGGAGACTCATAGACCCTTAACTTCTTCCCACGATTTCCAAAGCTCACCCAGGAGAGACCCAGTGCATGAAGGAGTAAGGAGAGTTGGGCAGAGTGGTCAGTCTACCCGGTGTAGATTAATTGCCATGAGATTTCTTCCTCATGCTTGGCTAATATCTCATAATTGAGATGGAGTTTTGGTTTTGCTTTGGTTTGGTTTGGTTGGAAGGAGGCAAGAGTTCTTTCGGGAAGTAAGCAGCAAGGAGGGCAGAAGCAGTGGACGACTCTGGGAGAAGCTAACCTTAAGAGAAGACCATAGGAGTCAGAATGGTCATCTATAGGCAGACATTTTCATGAAGTTAATAGGTGCTTGGGAAAGTCTGGCCTGTTAACAGGAAGAAAATGTTGGGAGGAGATAAGGAAGTGCACCCCAAAATACAGTTCCTAAAGTTTACTTCTAGTGCAGATAAGGATCTGCACAGCAGAGCCACAGGCTCTAGCCTAGCCTTCATGCAGAGGTGAACCAGGCACCTGGTGTCAGGCATGGAGAGGTTTGTCCCTGCCCTCCTGACTGGTCTAGAAATGGCAGGGGGGCACGTCCTCCTTCACCAGTTCCTCTGCACATCTCCACAGAGCTCCCTGCTCTGTGCTGCAGGGGCGGCCTCTGGGAGACCAGGGATGGAGTCGGGAGCTCCTGGGGCTTGCACTGATCAAATGAGTGGTTGAGGCCGGAGAGCTGGAGGGAAGGCCCAGCCTGAGGGTTAGGGAGCAGTTTTGTATAAATGTATAGTAAAACATAGAGGGGCTGAGGTGGCCACACCCCAATCACAAAGACCTCAGTTCAACCCTCAGAACCTGAGGTTTCAAAGCTGGGTAGAGGCAGGTGGATCCCTGTGGTTTGCCGGCCAGCCATGCTAGCCTAATGAGCAAGGCCTATATCTCAGTCAGAAATCTGTCACAAAAAACAAGAGGAGAGTTTCTGAGGAATGACAGCACAAATTGACATCTGACTTTCACAGGCATGAACCCACATATGCAGACCTACCCACATACACACTAATATGCACATACTTGCATGTATACACCACACACACACAGTAGAAGGCCTCAAAGCCAAGTCTAACTAGGGCCAACTGGTTGCTCCAATTAGACTCGGGTTATCTTTTCTACATCCCAAAATAACAATGACGGTCCACAGTAATAGTTGTGTCGATCCTGGAGTTTTCTTAGGCAGAAGACAAAAACTTAGGCTTTATTATCTTTCTCATTATCCTGACAGTTCCTTGCTAGTGTGTACTACAGAGTTTCTCCTTCATTCTTTTTAAAAAAATATTTATTTTATATGTACAGGTATTTTGCTCACTAGCGTTTTGATTGCATGTATGTCTGTGTATTATGTGCATTCTAGAACTGGAGCTGCCATATGGGTTCTGAGAATCGAACCCCAGTCCTCTGAAAGAACAAGTACTCTTAACTACTGAGCCATTCTTCTTTTATTTTATTTATTTATTTATTTATTTATTGGGGTTTTTTTGTGACAGAGTTTCTCTGGGTAGCCCTGGCTGTCCTGGAGCTCACTCTGTAGACTAGGCTGTCCTCAAACTCAGAAATCCATCTGCCCCTGCCCCTGCCTCTGCCTCCTGAGTGCTGGGATTAAAGATGCGCACCACCACCTCCTGGCTCCTTCCTCACCTTCATTCTTGAGAGGGGAATAAGAACAATGGTTTTGAAGCTAAATAGAAGAGGGTTGGAGATCTGGCACATTGGTTATGTGACTTGAAGTCTTGGGAGGAGGTAACCCCTCAGCTGCCTCCTTTCAGTGGTCTGTAGAATGAAACTGGTGCTCACCTCATTAAACCATGGATTACATCCTGTTAGGAGGTCCTGGCAGCTAACCAGAAGAACACTGGATGGAGGAATTATTTGGGAAGAGGTGGAAAAGTTGGTACCTCTTTCCAATCCAACGCACATACTAACATTATAATAAAATACAGGTGAGCAAGATAAAAGTGCAACACCCATTTAATCACAGTTTTCCATGGTATGGGAGACATTAGAAATGAAGACAGAAAGGCCCCAGGGGCTCTGTTCATCTTCCTGCTTAACTAAATGAAGGATGGACAGGCATGTGGGAATGTAAGTGAACAAAAGGGTGTGATCTAGCATTTAGTGGTAACAGGCTGAGGGCCCTAGCCAGGCCTGTCTGCTCCTGCTCTTCTTGGCTCTGGGTGACACTCCCTACCCTCAGGTTTGAAGTAGGACCCTTTAGGGTAAGGATCTTACAATCCAATCTTAGACAAGCCTGGTAGACAGTTTCTTCCTGCAGACCCCAACACAAAAGTGCAGGGGTTGGGGGGGGCAGTGCTCTTTGACATTGGGGTTGGCATTAGAGACGCTGTGGCTTTCTTTATTCTGTTTTAGTTTCTAGGACTGACTTGGGGAAGAGAAATTCCAGTTTCTGTGGCCACCTTGTAGAGAAAGGAAGAATGGAGGGCAGGAGAAGGGCAGCGGAGACTTCGTATCCAACATCCCTCGGTTCAGAGCCAGCACACCCCAATGCCATACTCTAAGACACCCTTTTCTCAGTTCTAGTGTTTACAGAGGTGCAGCCCAGGCACAGGAAAGCCACGCGGATAGTAGCCACGCGGATAGTGCCTGCCCCGGGTTGCTGACAACAAAGTCACCTTCTTTACATCCAAGGGGAAAACAGGAGATATCATCAGAGCCTGGAGAGAGACAGCCTTGCCAGTGTCTGCAACAGCTAGTCAAGGGCTGCAGGGAGGGGTCATAGCATCCCCCTCCTCCCTCCTTCCAGTTCCTGCTTGGTCTGTGTGGGACCCTGGAGTTCCTGGATATATACAGCATAGCCTCTGGGGACACAGCTGGATGGGAAAGGGGGATCGGCAGCGAGTCAAGAAGACAGAAGTTGTCCTACATGGGAAGGGCCAAGTAAGTGGGAACCACTGGACGAGCCATCTCAGGGGCATCAGACTGCTTCAGAACGCTTTAAAATGTTTGCAGAGCAGATTAGGCACGTTCTCACAGGGCAGACTCAGAGAGCATTTCCAGAGGTGGCAGCCACCATGTCATCCATCTTGAAAGCTGGATAGGTGTTGGCCTCCCACCCCTAAGAAGGACCTAAGATATAAATATTCTGCCTGATATTACCATCATTGCTTATAAAAACTACCAAATGCAGATTCGTATCTGGTATTATCATGTTTGGGAACAGTGAAGCTGGGCTATATCTCTTGCAAAATGGTGTTTTAGCGCTCTTCCTCTTTAAAACCTGCAAAAAAAGTAACTTTTATTTAAAACTTTTTCTACCCTCCAAAACCAAATAATGGTTGTTTACAGAGGCCCAGTGAAAGGATCTACCTCACCCGATTGCAGCAAAGAGGACAGACGTAGACCAGAGAACCCTGTTCTTACTTTTGCCGCCACCAGCTCCTCTGGTGGGCAGTCTTCTCATGAGGATATGTCTTAAAGAGAGGACTCCAGTAGCTTTGGACTTCAGATCTAGAGTCCGGTGATTTTGGCTGAAAGACGAATTGTCTAGATTCCAGTGCCAGGGTGCAGGTCTGCCTCCCACGTCTCACACTAAAATGCCAGAGGTCAGGGGAACACCCAGAGATCAAAGAATTAGTGGGAAATCTGTCCTGTGTGGGCAGAGGCTGGGGGTGGGGAACAGGAGCCCAGCTCTGACTAATGTTCCATTCCCATGGCCCATCCTTTTAACCCTTGAGTTTTAAGACAAAAAATTGCCCCAGACACAGACAGAGCTGGTCTGGGGACATGTTCAGAGCAGGACAGGAAATCTGAACCAAGTTCTCATGGCCTTCACTGTCACTGGGCAGGGTTTGGGGGCAGGAGAAACAGCAGGTTTGCTCTTTGCTGGGGGTCTGAGGAAAGACTTATCTGATATAAACCTGCAGGAAAATGAATGGGAGGGGACCCTCCGTATCAGAGGGAGAGTGGCGGTTTTAATTCTTGTCATTGGGCTGTATCTTTGGGCACTATGCCCAAAGGCTGTGTGATGGACACATATTTATCATTCAGGACTGAAGTCAAACACACTTCTGTCCTTCTGTCGGCCAAAAGTCCTTAGTCCCCAGACTTCCCACAGGAATTAAGCCAAGCACCAACAGGAACCAGAACTGTCTTTCAGCCTTAAAGAAAAAACAAAACAACAACCAAAAAAAAAACTCAATGATGTTTATTAAAATAAGGAAAAATTAAGGCTGGGTTTTTTGGCCCAGTGGTGGAGTGCTTGCCTAGAAGAATGAGATCCTGGGTTCCATCCTTAGCACCAAAGGAAGCTGGGACAAAAGGGAGGGAGGGAGGGCTAAAGAGAAAAGTGTAAGGACAGCTTTGTTCAGGACTTCAGTGACAAAGATGAAGACCAGAAGCTGAGCTCAGCTCTCCATGTGCAGCAGGAACAAGGGAGACCCCAGAGTTAAGCAGCAGATTGGGATCAGAGGATGGAAATTGGCTAAGAAGAAGCATGGGGACAAGGGGGATACTGATTAAACCCATCCAGCAGGATTCTTGCTGGAGACAGGCCTGGGTAGCCAGCCGCAATTGCCTGGAGGTATGGAGCATGAGCCACCTGATCAGAGCCAGAGGGTGCTCAGACTTAGAGGAGGTTGCTCTGGTTGAACCAGTCCACAGGGTGCCGTTGCTAAAAGCAGGCTTTGAGAAAACATATACACAGAAAAACTATGAATTTTCTGGAACCTAAGTTGACCTGCAGCGATACCGTATGGTACTCTAGCGATTCCGGAGTCGGAGTAAAGGTTAAAATTATCTCATGACCCTGAACCAGGGACCAGAAGGATCTTGCATTCTAGAAAGCCACCTTTCTCTAAGACCTCAGCATTTTAGATAAGTACAGAGGGGCTGAGGCCACCTGGAGGCTCCCTGCCTGCCCCCTTCCCTCAGGAAGTCTTCCTTTGCCCAGAGCTGGCCATGAGCCTGCAAGACTGACTGACGACATCACAAATCTTAGGGCCAGTGTTTGCTGGAGGTATGTTTGCTCTGTGCCTTATATGTGCCAGGTACCATGTGTAAAGGAATGGAGCCAAGGAAGTCACAAGTCCCTGTGCCCAGGAGTCCACCCTGGAGACCACTGGATGATGCAATGGCTGACAGCTTCATCCACACAGGCTCACGGTGGCCAAGACTAAGGAACAGAGCCTTGACCTCCTTGCAGCTAAAGTAACTGTGGATCACTGTGGGTGCCTACCCACAAATGAATAAAAGAGTATACATTCTAATACTTTTAGGGGGGAAGAACTGGTAGAGCCAGGGTGAAGCCAACAAGGGAGGAATGTTGTTGGCAAAAGAAAACAAAGGAAGAAAGGTAACAGAAGTAACTGCCATTTATCCTATTTCCCTCCTAAGCAGTCAGAGGGGAAACACCACCTCCCAGACTCCCTTGCTGCTAGGGTTGACCATGTGCCGCTGTTCAGTCAGTAAGGTATGATGTAATCAATGGTGGGCTTCTGGGAAAGCTTTAGAGTCCTGACAGCTACCAGTTGGGTGTTGCCCTTGTCCTTTGCCCTTCTTCCTGGTACATAGATCAGGGACCCATCTTGCCATCTCTTTTGTCTGGGGGAAGGTGGTTGGGATCACACACTTATATGTAACACAGGCTGACCTCAAACTCGCAGCAATCTGCCTGCCTCAGCCTCCTGAGAGCTGGCATAAAGGCATACACCACCAAGCCTGGCTTTCCCTGTTTCTCAGCATAGATACAAAGCCGAATGTTAGCTATAAAGAAATCTAAAGAGCCTGGAACCTAACTGCATTATGAAGATACTACAGTTTGGAGATCATGTTGAAATCTAGCCCTCAGTGTAATTTTGCTGGAGAGGTTGTTAGGATTAATTCCTTTCTCAAGGCTCTGGATCACTTACCTTGAGAACAGTTATTAAAAATGGAGGCTACCCCCATGTTTTATTTTATCTGCATGCTTGCACATTCCCTTCTACTTTTGCATTGTGTTATGACATTTTGTAAGGTCCAAACCAGATGTAGCCTCCTGGTCTTTGACATCTAGCCTTAAGATTCATTATCTGTCCGGGTGTGGAGTTGTTGCATGCCTTCAATCCCAGACCCCTGGGAGGAAGAGGCAGGCAGATCTCTGAGTTCTGGGCTAGCCTGGTCTACAGAGCTAGTTCCAGGACAGCTAGGGCTACACAGGAAAAACAAACAAACAAACAAATGAAACAAAAGCAAGAATCATGATTTGAATAAATTTCTTTCTTTTATAAGTTATCCAGCAATTATTCTATCAACAGATTGTGTCTTGAGACACAGGGCTTACTTCCCAGTCTCCTGCTTTGGCAGAACAGCACAAGTCTGTTTAGTTAAGCCACCCACCTCACCCCCACACACCATGGCTGACAGAATGTAACCTGACTCCTGCTGCCCCATAATAGAACACTCTGACAGATAGCCAGAGCCGAGTCCAAGTCCTGGCTCTAGACCCGATTAATTAGAAAGTGACCTTTGGCAAATGTCCAGAACCTCTGAGCTTCATTTCCTTATATGTGAAAGTGGAAGTTGAAGAACTGGGGCTACAGCTCTGTGTCAGAGAACTCGCCTAGCATTCCTGAAGACTAGTGTTAGATCTGTAGCAATAAATAAATAAATAAAAGTTTAGCTGGGTATGTTGGCACACACCTGCAATTCTAGCACTTGGGACAAGGCAAGAGGATCTCAAGTTTCAAGCCAGCCTGAGCTACATAGTAATTCTGAGCCCAGCTTGATCTACATACAAGACCCTATCTCATACAACAAAAGCCAAAAGTAAATAACAGCTCTGGCCTCAGCTTTCATCTATGTACCTGTTGTGGATAGAAATACCAGACAATGGCTTCCCTTGTGCTGTGTGCAGGTTCCCCATGCACTGCCTGTGATGACAGACAGAAAGGAAATGAGAATTCCTCCCGATGTACTGAGGTATGTCAAAGGACAAGAGAGCTGAGAGACCCAAAGACACTTAGGGCAAGAAGGATGTCATGCATGGATATCGCAGTTGAGGATCAAAAGGAGCCAATGTCAGAAGCGTGTCTCTGCTGTCCCTGGTGGCAGGTGGGCTCAGGGACAGATGTAAAGAAGAGATGCCAAAGATCCAGTGGGATGAAACTGGGAGGCCTGTATAGACTGGGAGACCAGTGATAACACAGGTCAGCTGCTCCAGGAGACATCAAACCAGGGAGGGCAAGAGACCCCTGAATGTCTGAGTGTTCGCCTCTGTGAGATGAAGCTCTCCCGGCGGAGCCTGCTTAAACGTCAGTCACCATATCAGACCTTCTCGTGCCTCCAAGAAGAAGCAGCAATCTTAGGCTAGCTAAAATCAGCTTTAGCAATTAAAATGATCATCCTTCCACATCTATGGTTTCTGGTCTTGGATTCAACCAACAGTGGATTAAAAGTATTTGAAAATAGTTATATCTGTGCTGAACATGAACAGACGTTTTCCTTTGCCATCATCTTCTAAACAATACGGTATGACCACTCTGCACGGCAGTCACATTGAATTAGCATTTCAAGAGGTGGTCTGGTTTAAGGAGGCTATGTGTGGGTTACAGGTAGACGGTATGTCATTTTTCACAGGGAAATTGGGCATCCACAGCTTTGAGTGTCAATGGGGGTCTTGGAACTAATCCTTCTGAAATACCAAAGGGCACTGTGTATGTGTACCTTCAACATGGTATGCAGATAGCCATGCTTTGCCCATAGCCACAGAAGGGTTAGCATAGTCAGTGAGTACAGGGAAGACAGACAGAGCCCAACACGGAATTAGATACTCCTGCTGAGCTGGGGCAGGTGCTAGAGATACCTGAAGGTGAGGGAGGAAAAGCTGGTCATGCAAGAAAATTACAATAGGCAGAAACTCAACAGGTGCTAGGTAGACCAAAGGGGGATGAGGATTGGTTCAGTAACAGGTGGGTGGGTGGAGTAGCCCAGCTCTCCTGCTCCAGACAAGTCAACAGGTGGCTGGGGTGGAGCTGACAGCCCCACCCCCAGAGCTCACTTGTGGGACACACAGCAGAACTAGTGTCACACACAGAGATGTCATACACACAGTATGCAGAGTTAGGGTTCCTGGGTGCAAAGGAACAGGACAGATGATCAAGGCAAAGATATAAGCATGGCCCTATATCTCCAAGAAATGGTCTCTAGGAGATATTTGGTCCAGTGGACAGCTGTGGAACCAAAAGCACGTGGGACAATGTTTCACCAGGCCCTACTTGAGACTCTAGGCCCAGGACAGGATGGAACCCAGCACCTTACACAAGGCTGCGTGTACTCAGGACAGGTATATGTGCAGCTGGGGAGGAAGGAACAAGTAGAACAGTGTCTGGGGGGACCTGAGGGGAGACATCAGTCCAGAGGGCATCAAAAACTACATCATAGACTACAGCTGGCAATAAATGTCCCCCATGTAATCCAAGGGCTTTCAACAGATAGGGTAGCAATCCCCACTTATCTGTCAGGAATGTCTAAATATAGATAGTACCAAGAAGCACACATTGTGCTTTTTACTGTATGGAATACCGATGGCAAAGCCTAATTTATAAGGTAGGTACAATAAGACATCAAGAACAATGACTACTTATGAACACACACTTAACAACAATTGCTGGAATGAAAGTTATCTAACACTTATGGACTGCTTGTTTCTGCAATCTTCTATTTCACATTTTTGGACCACAGTTGGTCTCCAGGAATCGAGCTACAGAAAGTGAAACCACAGACAAGGGAGAATTACCACTAGGACTGACAGTCCTCAGTGAGCCAAGGCAACGGTCTCTGGGGTCACAGTACCTAGCAGGAGCAACTCACAACAGGAAGAATGCATCTTGGCTCACAGGTGCAGAGGGTTTAAGCTCACCACAGCACAGGAGACATGGCGGGACACCTTAGTTCACGAAGGTGAAAGAGTGTGGCACCAGAACCAGAACAGGAACCAGGTACCACGTATAACCTTCAAAGGTCCACCCCTAGTGACCCAGACCCCCTTCTCCCCAACCAGGTTCCTCAGCTTCCCACTATAGCAGCACTATTTTCAGAATAAGAGTTCGAAACATGAGCTTGTGGAGACATTTCCATTCCCTACCTCTACCCCCACCCCAGACAGGGTCTCATTATGTAGCTCTGGCTGTCCTGGAACTCACTATGTAGTCCAGACTGGCCTCAGACTCACAGAGATCTACTCATCTCTGCCTCCCAAGTGCTGGAGTTGAAGGTGTGTGCCACCATGCCCTGACATTTCCATTTCAAACCATGTTTTCCAATCTAACCAAAAGCCGATTATGAGAAGTGCAAACCCTAGTCCCCTATTCGATTGAGGGCTTTGTTCTGGGGTGTGTCAAGCGCCCATGTGCACTCAGGGTTGGACTCACCTGGCTCTGCCCCTTGCTGCTATTTGTCTAGAGGCAGGAGGCAAGGAGGGGTGCTCGGTGAACAGAGTGCTGCTAATTCCTGGAGCAATGCACCTCTTTTTAGCAATTTGGGCCAGACCTTGATCAATAAACCCTCTCATCCCCAAAAATGCTTTCAGGAGAGAGGAGCATAGATGGTTTTACAGAGTGAAGGACAAGGGACGGTCATTAAAGACCCAGACATACCATCCTGTTAAACCAGAAGCTCGTACTCCTTAAAATTAGAAGCCTGTAAGGGTGCTGGAGGCCAGGCACCTGCATCTGTATTCTGCATGGCTTCAGAGGGGCGGAGACTGTGTGGAGGCTCCTCATTGGACTGGAGGATGGCATTGCTCAGCAACACAGGGAGTCTGAGCTTCCCAGCCTTGTGATTAATACAACAAACGGAGAACAGAAGAATGCTCAAGTTTTCATCCGTGGTTGTGGAAACTTTGCTGACAGTACATTTTAGCAGAAAGTTTTTACGGCCTCTAGGAAACTGAGGCCTGTGACTGGAGCAGAAAAACCCAGATCCAGTCCGCCACTGACAGCCGTATGTCATGGTCGCAGGCCCGAAACTTCACTCATAGCCCATGGCTCCCGATTATCTTCAATCCCCCTCAAAAGGGTGAGAAGACTATTCTCATTAACTAGGTCCTTTCAAGGCTCCCTGAGATGTCACCGAGGACAGTTGGCGAATGTGATGTTCTGTGTGTATCCTGTCCTCCTAGTGACCTTCTGCCCCTTGGCCTACAAGACAGTGTTTGTCGAGGCAGGAGCTCAGTGGACAAAGTGTCATCGCCTAGTCCAGGCCCCAGATTTGAGCCCTCACACCAGAGGAAACTAAAGCAAAACAAAACAAAAGTAAAAACAAAACAAAACAGACTTTCTGAGCCCATCGGCCTTTTCCCTCAGCCTTTGTTTGGTCTCTGTTAAGCTAAGGAAGAAAAAATATCATATTTCCTAGTGGTAATCTCTTGTTCTAGCCAATCGTTTGGCTGTTACACTGCCCTAAACTATATGGAGTTCCCAATCCCCAGAGCCCAAGAATCTGGCCTTATTTGGAAAAGGTGTAATTGTAGATGTCATTAGTTAAATTTAAGTCCTTAGGGTAGGCCCTGATCAGATGCTCTTGGAAGAGAGAACGTGGATTTGGAGACAGTTATACAGAGAGGGATACTGATGCAAGAGGCACAGAGGAGAGATGGCCTTCCATGAACCCAGACTGCATCCTCCGGAAAACCCACCCATAAATGACTTTCTGCTGTTTAAAGCTCCAGGTCTGCGATTCGTTCTTAAGGCAATCCCAACAAACACATTTAAGAAAACCAAACAAAAACAAAAAACTTAACTCTCCACTTTTTCTCGTTTGTTTTTTGGTTTTGAAATTTTTTTATTTTGATTTTGTTCTTATTTTTAGACAGGTTTTCACTCTGTAACCCAGGCTTGGATTTGAACTCTGGGCAATCCTCCTGCCTCAGCTTTTAGTGCTGAGATTTCAGTCAATGCACCACCATGCCGGGCTCCTGACTTACAATAATTAGGTACAGGGCTATACAACAATTTTAAATATCTGAAATTGAAGGAACGGCTTAAAAATCATACTTGTTCAAGACTAAAATAATCTACTAGGACTTCAGTTCCTCAACTGGTGTGGTGGCAAATATCTGTAATCCCAGAACTAGAGAAGCCGAGGCAGGAAGAGTGTGAGTTTGAGACTCCCCTGGGATCAGTGGCAGGTTTGAGGCAACTTTGAACTACATACATAGCAAAAAAAGAAAAATGTTTTAAAGGTAAAAGCACATAGTGTGCTTCACTTTCTGTTTCCTAATTGACAGTATTTTCAGGTTGAATTCGTTTTTCCCAACAATGAGCTCCCTGCTAATCCTGCTAATTAGTGCTGGCTGAAGGGCTGCAATGAAATGCTAATGATCCTGAGAGGGAATGCTCACAGCTTAGCACCCTCTGCAGTGACGAGTCCCCTGACCCGATGCCGGTTTATGAGTCCCACAAAGGCTTGCAAATCTACCATGATGAAGAAGAAAGAAACAGGGGTTAGGACCCTTCTTGTCAGATAGAGCTTTTGATCTCTGGGAAACAAAGCATTCACTTTCCTGAGCTGAATAAGAAGGTTCTTGGTTGGATTTAAAAAGGGTCGACCTCAGGACTGGTTCAGAACACTGAGCTTGCTGGAGCCCTATGGCAGAGAACTTTTTCTAAGTAGATTGTTTTGGTTGGTTGGTTAGTTTGGGTAGTAGTGGTTACTGCGGATGGAAATTAGCTTGGCAAACACTCTACCACCAAGCTACCCCTCAGCAATAAGTAAATTGTTTTTGTTGTTGTTTGGTTTGGTTTTAGTGTTTCTGTTTATTTGTTTGAGACAAGGACTCACTGGGTTGTAATGATCTTGAATTTATGGTAATCCTCCTGCCTCCGTCCTCCTCAGCACTGGGATTGTTAACAGGAAGTTATTTGTCCAAATTTTTTAAGGGTTTCATTGCCTGGCCGGGCCTTCTATTACTTATTTGTAACTAAGAAATAATAGACAGGAAGAACTAGGACATTTCCAGAAGCATTAGGTGAACCCTAGTCCTAGACTTCCCAAGGCTAAGTTGATGCACTCAGGATTGGGGGCCACAAGAAATAGTTGAAGAATTCCAAATGACTGAATGGATTTGAAGCATGTCCTGGTTTGATTTTCCGTTGCTGCGTTAAACATCAAAAGTAACTTAGAGAGGAAAGGTCTTATTTGGCTCACACATCACAGAATACATCCATCTTTCAGGGAAGTCAGGCGATGCACCCAAAGCAGAAACCTGGAGGAGGAGTTGATGGAGCAGAGGCCATGGAGGAGTGTTGCTTACTGGCTTGCTCTCCATGACTAGCTCAGTCTGCTTTCTTATAAAAACCCAGGGCCTCCTGTTCAGGGATGGCACCACCCACAATGGGCAGGGCCCTCCCCTATCAGTCACTAATTAAGAAAATGCCCTACAGGCAGGCTGCTTACAGCCTGATCGTAGGGAGGCCTTTTCTCAATTGAAGAGCCTTCTTCCCAGATGCCTCTAGCTTGTGACAAGTTGACAAAAACGAAACCAGCACAGAGCATAACAAATCTATATAGTGGTGAAAATGTGATTCAATGTGTTTATTGCTTTAATTGCATTTGTTTACTTAGTATGTGTGTGTATGTGTGCACTCGCACACACCACAGCACATATTTGGAGATCAGAGAACATTTTCAGGAATTAGACTCCTTCCATCATGTGGGTGGTTCCCAGAGATTAAATTCAGGTCATCAGTCTTGGCAGCAGACACCTTTTCCCAGTAAGCCATCTTCTTGGCCCTCTAGGCTTTATTTTTATGAACAATGTGGTTATGTAACTCTCAGACAGGTATGGAAATCTGGCAGTCACCATGTGAACTTGGGAAAACTGTTCTCATATCTCAGAACGCAGTTCCCTCATAAGCCTAAGTTTCCAACAGCTTTGAGAAGGTCAGTGCAGACTTTCTTGTCGGTGTATTGTGGATGGACACTGAACTAAGACAAGACGATGTGGATCCCAGCCACGGGCTTTCTTGACTCAGAGGCCAAGGTCATGACGCTCAGTTTCTGAACCTCATGTATCATCCCCTGTAAAACGGGCAACTGGAGTCTGCTAGCTATGTTAGTCACTTCCCATCACTGACAAAAGAGAAGAAAACGTTATTTTTAATTTGTTTCGATGTATTTATTTTACGTTTATGTTTATGAGTGTTTTGCTTCCATCTATGTATGTGCACCGTGTGTATGCCTGGTGCCTGTGAAGGCCAGAACAGACATCACATTCCCTGAAACTGGAATCCTGGATGGTTGTAAGCCACCACATGGGTGCTGGGAACCAAAGTCTAAGTCTCCAACAACTTTGAGAAGTCAGTGCAGAGTTTCTGTGTATTGTCCTGTGTACGAGCAGACAGTGCTCTTAACCACTGAGCCATCCAACCCTGTAAAAGGAAACTAATCTCCCAGCTCCTGAGGCTTGAGCTCACAATCAGTTGGCACTGATGTGGTGAGCTGAGGCAGAACACTCTGGCAGAAGCACATGGCAGAGGAAATCGCTAACTCCACGGCAGCCAGAGAGTTGAGATGAAGCCTCCTGCTTGTCAATATCCCTCCCACTGGCATGATCCAATGATCTGACTTCATCCCTGTTGGGGAAGTTTCTTAGTTATATTTAAAATAATTGTTTTATGCACTGTTGGGTGAGGGGTTGTCTAGGGCATTTTGTACTGTTTGTAGGTGTTGGATTTCTGTGGGGGCTGTTTAATTGCTAATGATCTGCATGTGCTACCAGTAGAACACCTGAGGAGTTCTGAATGAATAAAAAGGTTCCACTATGGAGTCTGGCACTGGCCACGATGTTGGTTCCCTCTGCTGAGGTCTGGCAGGGTTTGCAGTTATGAAATACGCCTCCGTGTCTTCCTTGCTGATCCATCACAGCAGCGTACAGATACACATCCCTCTAGGGTCCATGTCCTAAAGGTCCACCACCTCCCAGTAATTTCCTAGGCTGGTGACCAATCCTTCAGTGAACACAATGGCCTTGGGAGATCCAAATAATAGCACCTGTCTGGGAGATTTCTATTAAAGACAGAGATCATATTACATAATTGAGAAGGGATCTTTTAGGACAGAGATTAGACAGTAGTATGTGTTATCATCTTCAATCAGTGAGATGCAGTCTGGGAAGAACTTTGCTTTGTGTTCTTTTACGATACAGTCAGTCAGGCTGGCCTATAAGAGACAAAGGAGAAGCACAGGAAGCGTTAAAATCAGCGGAGTTTGCCTGTGTCGTATAATCTTGAAGAAGGGTGGTAGGAGTTTAAAATTTTTGAAAGTTAGTGTATTAGATGTGCTGAGAAATTCTAGTGAAAGCCACTTTTGTAGCCATGGTAACTCTTTTGAATTTTCTTGATTCCTTGTACATTCTAGCCATTCTTGATTCGTATTAAATATATTGTGAATATCCATGAACCTTTATATTTGATGGATTCCTACCCTCAGAATCTGACTTGACTTCTCCCATGGAGCTAATCCTTCTGTCTTCTGTGTTCCAAAATCACTTTGCGTGTCTCTTCCCTCTGTTCCAGTCTTACTGGTTGTAACATGGCCCCTCGGGCAATCTCTCTAGGGAGTAAATACAGTTACCATGCATCTGCAGTAGGCTTGCTGATAGGACCCCACTTCCCAGGAGAACAAAATCTGTGGATGCTCCAGTCCCTTAAGTAAATGGAAATATTTGCACAGAACCTATACACACATTTCTGTAGACTTTAAATAATCCCTAGAGGACTTATAATGTCCAATATAAGGTAAATAGTACATAAATAATTATTATAGTAACAAGAAAACATAGCTGTGCATGCTCAGTATCAATGCAGCCTCCGTGGGCCTGTGACACAGAGCACACTCTGCAGTCAAGGGTCTCACGGCAGTGAGCCAGTGACAAATTCAACACGGTACATTGTGTGAGCTGCTTTTTTGGAACCTCTTTGGGGATTTTCTTTTTAATATTTTCAAACCAACCCTGCTCAAATCTGGGGGTTTCAAACCTGAGAATTCTGAGGGCAGATGGTCCTTCTTGAGGGGAAGTTCTGAGTCTCAATCCCTGCGGCCCCACCCCAGCATGTAGTCAATAGGGCCAGCATGTAGTCAATAGGAGCAGGACTGGAGTTGCTGGAGCTTGCAGTAGCACACAGTGGGCATGGCCGGCCTTTCTAACCATGTAGCACTTGAAGGCCAGCAATGTGCTGCTTCAGAGTAGAACAGCCATCACTCTGGGCAAATCCAGCAATTTCCTTCCCTCCCAGATACCCATTTAACATGTCAGATCCTCACGAAGGAATCACCTTCCCTGAGGACAGTGTCTGCCGGAAGGAGTGAAGGAGACTCACAGCTGCTGCTGTGGATGCTCCAGCTGGGGTGATAGAGAGAACTGGGTTCATTTTTCTAGAGCTCAGGAATCCATACTTGGATTCAGGGTCTCATCATTGAGCGAGCTGGCGGCGTTGACCTCTGTGAGGGAGAGTTGTTTCAGCTTTTTATTTAAAGATGATTTTAGAGCCGGAGAGATGGCTCAGCCAGTAGAGTGTCCAACCTGCAAGCACAAGGATGTGAGTTCTATCCCCAGAACACATGTAAAAATGCCAAGAGTGTAACATGTGCATGTGGTAGCAATGTCGCAGAGACAGGAGGGTTCCCTGGGCTCCCTGGCCAGCGAGGCTAGTCTAATTAGTAAACTCTAGACAAATGAGAGACTCTGTCGCAAAAGAGCATTTTTACAAGTGACGGCTGAAGTTGTCCTGTGGCCTCCACACACGCACACATGTATGCACTGAACATACACACGAATAGGAAAGATGCTAATGTGAGTGAGCTGGGTGTGACGGTGCACATCTGTAATCCCAGAACTGAAAAAGCCTGAGCAGGGTGGTCATAGGTTTGAGGTCATCAAAAAGAAACACTCCCCCTCCGAAACACAAGAGTGTGTAAAAAGGAAGGATGATGGTGTAATATGCATGAAAGCCCTAGGTTTGGTCTCCATCACAGAATTAATTAATTAAGATGATAGTAATTTTGGTCTTATAGAATTATTTCAAAACTAGAACATAAGACTTCTCTATTTGCTTCTCGAAGCATCCGTGATATTACCAGCTGACAAAACAGACATCCATGTGTGTACGATGCCAGTGACTAATCTACATTATTCAGATATATAATATATATTGTATCTATGATATATATACACACACACACAATATATAATCTATACATTATACAGCCTCATTCAGAATCCAGAAGAATGCCAGCCTGACCACTCTCTGGTTCAGCAGAGAATCTACAACACTTACTGTTGGGAATCTTAACTTGTGAACCACATTCGCTCAAGGGAATGCCCAGTCTTCCGGGATGTCTGTCTGGGAAGATGGACCTGATCATACTCACCCAAGGTCCCTCTTGCCCTGGCACCCTCTTTCCAGCCCTCTAACCATTATAATGCTTTTCAGACCTCTGAGGCAATGACTTCAGCAAATGGTATATTTAGGGGTGAGCCTGGAATTGCCCAAGGGAGCAAGTAAAGGAGACAGAGGGGTATGAGGGCTGTCTGTCTTAAAATGAATGCTCTCAAGGATATCTTATATCCTTATGTCCTTATATTTTCTCATATCCTAGAGTGTTTTAACCCAGACAACACTTCCAGCAGAGAGCTATTTGTGCTGATAGTATATCTAGAAAAAGCCTGAGCATCTAAGGGCAAGGGCACAGGATATGGGTACCACCAGCCTCTGCTTTTCTGCCTTTCTCTTGCCCATTTCTTGTTTTCCTCCTACCATTCTCTGCAACATCGACGAGTCAAAATAAACAAATTCCCAATAGACAGGTATGGTAGTGGAGCTGGGGAGGGGAGGGCACCAAGAGAGAGACTCGTGGGGCTGGAGAGACGGCTCAGTGGGTAAAGGCCTGAGTTCAATCCCTGGGACCCTCCTGGTAGAAGGAGAGGATGGACTCCCCATAGTTGTCCTCTGATCTCCTCATTTACACCTTAACTCTCTTGTGAGCTCCAGCCCCACCCTCAACA
Source organism: Cricetomys ansorgei (assembly GCA_026225945.1). Lineage (NCBI taxonomy): Eukaryota > Metazoa > Chordata > Mammalia > Rodentia > Nesomyidae > Cricetomys > Cricetomys ansorgei. The sequence goes on from JAMJFZ010003384.1 coordinate 8,303,522, forward strand.
CACACACACACACACACACACACACATTCAATACTCAGACACCATCTTATTAACTATACTTAAGAGTCTTGTTCATTTTCCATCTATTTTTAAAAGATGAATGACTCAAGGTAAGAAGCTTTTCTTGGGCTCAATCTTTAGCACTCAGAGGCAGAGGGGTGGTGTTTTCCCCAAGGTCTGTAATTTCTTCCCAGGAGTACAGTTACAGGGCACATGAGTTACTTGCTTAGTATGTGTCTTGTCGCCCACACTGTACCCATAATGCCTCAAAAGGCAAGCACAGAGCACTCACTCATCCCCAGAGGAGGGAGGTTACCTTTCCCAGAAACTCTGACTACCTCATGTCACCTCTTATAGCAGCTTACTCTGAAATGAGGCACGGGGGTGGGGGGGGGGAGGCTCACCTTTAACCCTTTGCTTTTTGGCCAGTGGTCTTAGAAAATTATTTACTCAAGTTTCTCACATGTAAAATGGAGTAGCGTCAACTTCTGTGGTTGCCCTGAAGTTGACATCACAAGCTTGAGAAGAGCCTGGACCAAGGACACCAGAGGAATCTCTTTACACATCACACTCTGGGAGGGTGGGAGGGTAACTTCCCACTGTGTATCAGTGAACCTTTCCTGCTCTATTCTAGCTGGTCTTGATCCCTATAAAGTCATAACTTTTATACCTATTGCTCAGGCTAAAGCTCAGTTCCTACAGCGATGGAGCCTCTGTCCCTGGCTGAAGTCAGAATGTCCACAGCCAGGAGGGACTTTCCCCCATACCTGGCACAAAATTCAGCCCCACATGGGAGGGATGAGGAACAGGAGCCTGTGAACCCTATATCCTCTGTCAGAACAAGAAGAACCTCTGTCACCCAGTACCCTCTGTGTTACAGATGTGCATTGTTAACAGAAATACATATTATAGAAAAAAGTTTCTTGTGTAAGATTTAGAGTGGGGAGTTGTGGCTCAAAGGTAATGTCTAGTGTGCAGGAGACCCTGGAGTCCGTCTCCTGGGGTGGGGGAAGAGGAGAGAGGGAGATGGAGAGGAAAAGGGAGAGGAAGCAGAGATAGAGGGAGAAAGAGGAGGGGAAGAGGGAGAAGAAGAGGAAGAGGGAGAAGGAGAGGGAGATGGGGAGCAAGAGAGCATCTCAGTGTTCAGGTCACAGATGCATTCCTAGGTGGATTTTGCTCAAGCTGAGCATCTCTTGAGTGTGCTTTGGTCCCCGTGAGTTCCTGTACATTCCTCCATCCCTGGCCTGGCTGCAGCACAACAGACACCAAATGTCAGAATCTGTTTTCTCAGGCTCTGAGCATGGCTTAGCTGACACTGTCCTTGTCCAGAAGCACTGAGACAGCCAGCCCTGAGGTCTGAGGCTGTAATGTGCAGCAGCAGATAGCATTCTGACCTGTGTTCTTACCTGGCTGTGACTCTCCCTGCTTTAACCTTTCAGCTCTTACCCAGTGCCAACTTAGACTTAAGGCTCTGGGCCCTTGCCAAAAAACTCTTACTTCCTCCTCAAATCTGGACGACTCTGTGACCACATGGAAGATCCAGCAACAGGAAGGCACTGGGTGGAATGAGGTCATAGGAAGGAAAGAGGAAAGAAACCTGGTGAATACATCAGGACAGAACCACCCACTGTTTCCAAAGTCAGTAAATCAAGAAAACTGTTCCAAAGATATCTTCTCAAAGCTCTTTACAGTGCCCTGGTAGTATAGCCACCTCTTTAGGAAAAGTAGAAAGGCACTGTCCTGGCTAGTTTTAGGTCACTAGAGTCGTCTGAAAGAAGGGAACCTCAATTACTGACAGCTTTTATGTGGGTGGTATGGATTTGAACTGGAGTCTTCATGCTTTTGCAGCATGCACTTTACACACTGGGACCACGCCAGCTCTTTCCTTCTCCTTCGTTGTTCTGGACGTTGATTCCAGACATAAGGCAAGTGCTCTACTTAGTACACCATGATTGCTCCTCACTTTCATGGAGGCAAGCCTGCAAAGAAAGCCTTGGCTTCCACTAGAGTCAGGAACTGATGCTTAAGTTTGCTAAGGTGATAGATACATAACCGTGCAGTCTATAGTCTAAACTTTAGAAAGAGAAGAAAAATGCATAGGCCACTATGATAGTCCACATAGATAAACACAGTTTATAAATAGCTTCTAGAATGTTCTTGTTTATGATATCATTCTGGAAAGTTGGCAGATATTTTTTAACAATTGTCTAAAACTTTCTTACTTGTCCCAGGTATTTTTAAAAGCATTATATTGTGCATTTAAAATCTGCGCATTTCATTAGTATGTATTTTTGTCCCTGGAGATTTTCCACTGTGGTTGGCTGTGTTATGTATGCCTTAAAGCTCTCTACCTGCTGTAGGACTTACACTTCACAGACACACATACACACACACACACAGAGAAAACACAGACAAGCTAACCTCTCCCTTCCTTTTCGAGTATCTGTGCAGTTTCTATTCTTGAAAGACCATGTCCAGACACTGAATGTTTTTGTCCTAGAAAAAATGACTAATTTCACATGGAAGTAGAAAGGACACATTTTGGGATTCTTGATGTATATCAATGAGTTCTCTCAAGGTTTCCAGAGCAATCCTCACTGCCAAGGGAGACAATACACACTGAGGAAGGAGCCAGAGGAGATGCATGGCATCAGGGTTGGACTATGCCTAGGGTCATCACAGGCTCAGCCAGCAGGAGAGATTGCTCCTTGATCAGCATACACATTTTTATTGCTGCATCTGTCTATCTGTGTCTATTTGAGTTCCTTCCATCAGTTAGCTATTGTGAGAATGCACAGCTGGGTACAAACACTGGGCCAAGACCGTGCTTTCAAACCTTTAAAAAATTGTATTACATTATTTAGCGCGTGGGGGCATGTGCCTGTGTCGTGGCTTGCAGGCGGAGGACAGAGGACAACTTACAGGAGCTAGTTTTCTCTTTCCGCCATGTGGTAGCCGGGGATCTGACTCAGGCTGTCAGGGTTGAAGGCAGCGCCCCTACTTGCTGAATTCAGTTCTTTTTGGAATATACCCAGAATTGCTGAAACTTGTGGCTGCCCACCTTTTAAAATATTAGGATCATCGCTACTGTGTAAGGGTTCAGAAAATAAACTTGTAAGGATCCGAGGGATGTGCATCAACCTCGTCTTTGTTTTGAACCCAGTTACTTCTGTGTTCAATTTTAGAGTAAGGTTTTGTTTCCATCCCAGAAATGAATGTGTTGTGTCAGAATACAAATAGAAAACCAGAGTGAAAAGGAAACCAACTGGCTTTCTTGGTTTGTTTCTGTTGCTATAACAAAATACCCGAGACTGGGTACTTTATAAAGAAAAGAACTTTATTTGGAGACTAGCTTTGTAATCTTATTAGTCCAAGATCTGGTGGCCCCATATGCTTAGTTTTGGGGAAGCAATTGGCTGCATCTCATCACGATGAATGGCATCATAGTGGGAAAAACTGGCCTTCCTGCCCAGTCTTGGGTATTTTGTTATAGCAACAGAAAATAGCATGCTACAGCTAGCTGCTTCTCTTCTTATCTCTGTTTCCTCCTCCAAAGCTGTTTCAGTTTCTGTCCCATACTTGTCTTCTATATAAATGAATGGTGTTTTCCTTCTTTGGTAAACCCCGCCTGTAACTTTGAGACCCTGGAAATCTTATTCAAACAACATTGATATTACATGTTCTCATGTAACTGAAGAATCAAAGCAGTACCTAGTCTTCTGGTTCAGCAGGCCTGGGCCAGATTCCAGGCAGAGTCACTTTACCAGGCCTTCAGGATGACAAGGGTTAACCTAAATCCTGACTGGCCCTGTGGGTCTCTCAGCAACTCCTCCCCAACCGCCTCAGTCACAATCATTTCTTCCTTGGGTCCCACACAATATTGAATCCCTCATGCTGCCTCTTTGTTTGTGGATGGAGTTTACATTCCTTGAGGGCTAGTCACTGCCAAATCAGAGTTCTCTCTTGCAGCACACTGCACAGAGCCCTTCCCGGTAGAGACGTTCATGGAAACCAACAATAAACAAGTGATTCTCATGAAATAAACAGCAAGGCCCCTACCTCCCCCATCATCCTTCCCTCCCTGCCATCTTCAAGCTCCCCCAGACTCTCAACATACTACCTGATAGACTGGAACGCTCTTGTTGCCCTGTTCCTTATTCAAGTTGTTTGCTCCATGAAGCCTCGTGCAGCCAAAATGTCAGGAGCAAGACTGAATCAGAAGATTGCAGAGATTCTCAACTCTCTAGTCAACTTTCCTTCATATTTTAAGTCTTTGCTCAATTGTATTATAAATCATGCTTGTGACACTGGTCACCTGTGTGCGGGCCCCAACTATTTGTGTTTCTGCTTTAGGTCTGGAGTCCATCCTTCCGGAAATAGCATGATAAGGAAGAAAGCTGAGGTCAGTTAATTGTTCAAAGATAGCCAGGGTAGCTGATTACAGCACGAAAGTGTATCCCAGTGCTATGGCTCGGGTGTGGTTTGTTATAAAAGATTCACGCACAGAAGGCTTGGTGTTCACTGTGATGGTGTTGAGGTCGTGAGACCTTTAAGAACTAGATTTAAGCTGGACTAAATGGTGCTGCAATACCAGCCACTCAGGAGGCTGAGGGAGGAAGAACACAGGTTCAAAGCTTCACTAGGCTACAAAGTTCAAGGTTAGCTTGAGCAATTTAGTGAGGCCCTGTCTTTAAATAAAAGGTGAAAAGAGGACTGGAGATGTAGCTTAGTGATAGGATACTTCCTAACATAATTGAAACATAGTTTCAATTTTAAGTGCTGCAAAGGACAGGAGAAAGAGGAGTCTGGTAAGAGATTCATGAGTTACTGGGGATACTGCTCTCAGAGAGGATGACAGATCTGAGTGGATTTGTATAATTGTTATGGTTGTGGTGGTTTGAATGAGAAAGGCTCACATGTTTGAATGCATGGTCCCCAGTTGGTGGAACTGTTTGTGAAGGATTAGGAGGTGTGGCTTTGTTGGAGGAGGTGTGTCACTGGGGGTAGGCTTTGAGATTTTAAAATTCCACACCTTTCCTAGTTAGCTCTCTCTGTATGAATCATGGTTGTTATCTCAACATGCAAGCTCTTAGCTTCTGCTCCAGCACCGTGCCTGCCTGCCTGCCTGATGCCATGCTTCCCACCATGATGGTCATGAACTCATCTTCTGAAGCTGTAAACCCAATACACTCTGTCTTCTATAAGTTTCCCTGGACATGGGATCTTATCACAGCAATAGAAACTTAACTAAGAGGATGGCATGCCGGTGAATTCTTGTGAGAGCGAGTTATAAAAGGGCCAGCTTAGGGCCTTGACCTTTTTATTCTATAAAAACATCAAACCAGAATAGAAATAGACCCCATTTAGGTTTCTTAGTTACATGATAACATATAATGTCAGTGTCATTGTGTAAGTATGATTTCTGGGAGCTTAAAGTGATAATTAGAATTTATCAGAGAAGTAAATAGCATCAACCTGTCTGGCAGGCTGTGGGTTGTTTCTCTCTCTAGGGCCTCGATTCCATCCCCCTAAACACAGCAAGCAGCTAGGCTATCAGCTGTAAAGCCAATGCCCCCCACCATCCCTCACCCCAGCCTGTAGCTCCCAGGTTAGGAAGCAGCGTGCAGGGCATGGATCAGAATTCCAGGAGAGTGTTGTCAATGGAACATTCTTAAGTTTAATGCAAGGGTCATGGTATTTTATGGGGTCCAGGTGGGGGAGGATCTTTTGGTACTCAGGGGTAAAGGCCATTGATTAAAACAGGGATGTTGGGATAGGAACTTAGGTAAGCAATTCTGCCAATCATAGCCCGCCCACCTTTGGAAGCCGGCAGTTTTTGCTGTGGCTTATGGTCTGTCAGCACAGAGGGGAGGGGTCAGACTTCTGCCAGCCTTTTGGGGTGAGCTAGGTTTGCAAGCACCCTCTGCCAGACCCAACCGTGTAAGCTTTCCACGGACAGCACAGCATGCAGTCACAGGACAGAAGTCGAAACACTGGAACCCAAAGGGAAACTGAGGCGCAAAGGGAAGGGTTGTCCTGTCTGTGCCCATCTGTGCGGATCACTGTAGTACATTTCCGTCTGTGGGGCCATGGTTAACAGATCCAGAATGAAGTGCAACAACACAAAATAGAGCATCCAGATGCGTCTGCTGTCAGCAGTGGCTGTGCCATTACTTCACTGTCCCCTGTGGGTCTGTGGGATTCTGAGGGAAATTCCTGTGTGACTGTGCAGGTGTCAGAGATCTGAGAAATATCCTCACCTTTGCCTGTTTTCTGCCTCCAGACCTTCCTGTTAACTGAGAATCTTGTGTCTGTGATGGTTAATCTAAATTGTCCACTTGATGAGACTGTGTGTGGGCTGGCCAGCCCAAAATTTGCAGAACAGACCTACAGGTTGGAGACTCCTATTAATGTTGGTTTTGCAATCTTGATGCCCAAATCCTCTTTTGGGCAATGACAATCCTGGCTTTTAAGACCCTCCCACTGCCTGGATGATGTTATTCCACATGGTCAAAGGCCATCTACTTTATCTAAAGACTGCAGGATTAAATGTTAATTACATCTTTAAAAATTTTTTGCTAGCAATATCTTAGACTGTTATTTGACTAAACCATTGGGCCTGGGGGCTTATCCAAGTTGACACACAGATAGCCATTGCAAGAGTCCCACTAGGGAGTTGGCAAGTCCCCAATTGGACCTTTGCATGTTTGAATCCATTCCTACGGTAATACTGGGAAGAGATGGAATCCTGATTCCACAGATGAGAATATAAAAACGCACATGGGTTAGGAGAGTTGTCCCAAGTCATTCACCTTCAGAAACAAAGTCCAGGCCATGACCTATGGGCCCTGGGTGCTTCCTGCAGCAGCCCTGGGAGGCTACGCTGTGAGTGGCCAGGACTCCTTCCACAGGTAGATGTCCAGCCTGGGTACATCTGGCCTTTGAAACCCAGGCAGCTCTCTGTTGACTTATTTCTTTTCACCCTGTTAAGGATGGAAACCAGATGTCTCAGTGACTTTTCCATTGCTGCAATAAAATACCATGACCAAGGCAACTGATAGAAGAGAGTGTCTGGGGGACTTACTGTTTCAGAGGGTTAGAGTCGGTGATGTCAGAGCAACGGCACGGCAGCAGGAGCATCTGGGAACTCACATCTTCATCTACAACCATGAGGCAGAGAGGGAGAATACCTCAAAGTCCATCCCAAGTGACACACCTCCTCAGTAAGGCCACGCCTCCTAATCCCTCCCAAACACTTCTAACAGCTGGACACCAAGTATTCAGACATGTGAGCCGTGGCGGTCAGTCTCATTCCAACTGCCACACCAGGGTTTTGCACATGCTGGGCAAGCCCTACCAGTGAGCTAAATTCCAAGACCCAATCAGAGCTCTATTCCAGTTCTGTCAACCACATAGAGTTGAAGCCCTGAAGCCATTTGCTTAACTGTTTTCTGCCCCCATTTTCTCACTGTTTAAATGAAACTTGCAACAAACTTTCCCTGTAGGACAGTTTGAACAATGAGATGAAATTGCAACCTGGTTAATCACACCCCAGATGACAGCGCTAAGCTAGCAAAACCAGTACGCGATGGCTCACACCAGTTTATTTGGAAGAAAATGGAAATAGCCACTTTTACAGCTGAAAGTTCAGTCAGGCTTCAAGATCCACACTGGCCCCTGTGCTTATGAATGTCTATACACAGTTATTCCTGATCCAGTATCAAGGACTGAACCCAGGGCCTTGTGCATGATAGGGAAGCTCCCTATCTCTGAGCTATATACCTATGTGTGGCTATATTCACAGATATATACCTGTGGCTTCTTTAATTATTTTTCACAATTAGCCTTTTGTTCTGATTTTGGTTCTGTTTATGTTTCCAGAAGGCAATGCCTGCTTGTAAGGTTCAGTCCTGTAAGAGAGTAAATCTGAGCTCAGCCACCTTGCTTCATATGTCAGCTGTGGCAAAGGCATCAGCTTTCCCTGGCATGGTGGCACATACCTTTAATCCCAGTACTGAGGAGGCAGAAGCAGGCAGATTTCTATGAGTCTGAGACCAGTCTGGTCTACACAGTGAGTTTCAGGCCAGCCAGGACTACATAGTAAGACCCGGGTTTTGGTTTTTAAAAAGATGCTAGCTTCTCCACTGAGGCCTCAGCTTCTGTATCTATGAAAGAATTTAGCAGGTTCTACCAGACAGGGTTAGGGTTAGGACTGAGAGAATACAAACATGCAACATGCTTCTAGCAGAATCTGGCATCCATGTTACATGTAATCATAGTTCTCAGGAGGCTGAGAAAGGGGGAATCACGATTTCAAGGCCAATTGAGTGAGCCGCCTTCATAGCATTTTCCAGGCTAGGCTTGGCTACATTGTGAGACAGTATCAAAAGCAACCAAATATAAGTTAGATGTGGTGACTTTTACCTAGAAGCCCAGAATTTGGGAGGTGAAGGCAATAGTTCAAGGTTATCCTCAGCTACAAGGTGAGTTTAAGGCTAGCCCAGACTATGTAAGGCACTGTCTCAAGATTAAAACAAACAAATTAGCACATATTAGCTATCTAATAGACCTCACCATGCTTCTTAGGAGTACAGTGGTAATAAGCATTAGGAATGTTAAATGTGAATGAGCTGATACTGAACATGGCCCATGATTAGCAGAAGGAGACTAACGAGGAGAATGTGTTGCTGGTGAGACTTGCTTCAGTTCTCAGGGAACACTGTTTGTAAAGCTAGTGCAGACCTCTCAGAGCAGTGACCACACGTTATGTGTGGCATCTCTGTGTCAGCCCAGGCTGCTCTCATCAAACAACTAGTTTGTGTGTTCCACAGAGTTTAGGAGGCTGAGAAATCCAACATCAAGGTGTTGCCAAACTTGGAGTCAGCTGGACACAGATGGAACTTGGACACAGTCTCGCTGTGACCTCACATGATGTAAGGGCCCAAACAACTTTCTGGGGGTCCCTTTTATGAAGGCAGTAACCTACAGTAACCCTACAAGGGACCTCACCTCATGATCTACTTCCCCTCAAAGTCCCACCTTTTAATTTAGGGACAACATAAATGTTCAGCCTATCCTGCTCTCTTTCAGCTCATTCAGCTGCTGTAATAAAATATCAGAGAGTGGGCAATTTATAAATAACAGGAAGCCATTCTCTCATGTTTCTGGAAGCTGAAAGGCTCCCAATCAAGGCTCCGTCAAGCTTGATGTCTGGAAGATTCCTCACAGAACTAGCATATGTAGTAGTTAGGCTGCTGTGGAAGCTCAGCAAGAATGGAAAGAAGGCATCCTCTTATGTGCAAACTCTGCCAGATCTCAGCAGAGGGAACCACTATCAGGGCAGGTGCCATACTGGACAGTGGAACCCTGAGCGTCTGAGCTCAGGTGTTTTTATTGATCCAGAACGCCTCAGTTGTTCTCCTGATAGCACGTACAGATCATGAGCAATCAAACATCCCCACATAAATCCAACACCTGCAGACAACATAAAATGCCAAGGCCTAGGCAAACCCTTCTCACAACAGTGCACAAAACAATTACTTTATACATAACTGAAAGTAAACTTCTACAACAGACGTGTGTATCCTTGAATTACAGAAAGGGCAAACGGTTTTCCGTAGGTCTGTTCACAAAGTCACAGAGACTACTCATTACTGCATGCACCATTTGTACCACTGTCCACAGCGTAAGTCAGACCAGGCAGGGAGCTGGGGGACTCAGACCTATCTGGTAAAATATGGACACTCTTATGTCTTTTACAATGTCCTCATCACACTTCCTGCCATGACCTCCTTCTGTGCCTCCCCTAGAAGTCAGAAGAAGCAGCTGGAGGAAGGAGTAACCCACAGCCAAGTGAAAATTAAGAGTATACAAATTTTAAGTGAAAATCTAACCAATGCCCTTCACACTGTCCATGACCCTTCACACTGTCCATGAGAATGTTGTGATAAGCATCACAACTCATAGCAAAGACCCCGCTGCCCATAAGCACTAGAAAAGGGAACAGTATGTAGAATACTTCCCAGCATAAAAAGGTGAACCAACGATGCACAGGCCCGCGCGGCTGAATCTCTCACATGTCATGCTAAGAAAGAAAGCCAGATGTGAAAGGATGCATCCTGCGTGAGTCCTCTGACTCGGAGTTCAAAAACAGAACAAAACAAAAGTAATTTATAGTGACAAATATCAGACTAAAGTCCGCCCTTGGGTTGTTGGGAATGAGGGACTTTCCTGGGGACCTAGAAATGTTCTACATGTTTAAAAGATGTATTTTTATTTTTGTGTGTGTATGTGTCACGCACGTGCTCATGTAGGTCAGGAGAGGGCGATGGATCTCCTGGAGCTAGAGATACAGGCAGTTGTGAACCGCCAGATGTGCATGCTGGGAATTGAACTCAGGTCCTCTGGAAGAAAGGAAAGGACTCTTAACCACTGAGCAATCTCTCTAGCCCCCTTTCTGTATTTTAATCTGAATGGTGGTCACATTGGTTTTCTATTAGTTTTCTGTGCTCTGGAACAAATTACGAAAAAACATAAATGGATTAAAACAGCATGCACCTGTGAGTGCGCGCGCGCACGCGCACACACACACACACACACACACACACACACACACTACTCTTAGTTTATATGAGTCAAAATCCTGGACATAGCTTAGCTATGTTTGATCAAGCCTGACAAAGCTATAGTCAAGTCATAGGCTGGGGTCCAGGAAGGTGATACAACCTATGAAAGTTCTTGCCTCCAGGTCTAACAACTGGGGAACCTGGGTTCTATCCCAAGATCCACATCATGGAAGGAGAGGACCAAACTTTCCAAAAGTTGCTGTGGTGTGCATGTACCCACACAATAAATAATAATAAAATAATTAATAATAATAATAATAATAATAATAGTGGCTAGGCTCTGTTTTTGTTCCTTTGGGGCTGTGTAATAAGCACTGCAGCTTGGTGGCTGGAGCCTGCCTCCCAGGGCTGCCCATAGTTCCTGTCAAGTGGGCTTCTTCAACTAGATCATTTCATCAGACTGACAATATGTTAATTTGGGTTTTATTATTTTATTTACTTGAATTTAATTATTTAGAGACGGGCTCTCATGTCGCCTAGGCTAGCCTCAAATGTACTATGTAGCTGAGCATGACCTACGGCTTCTGATCTTCCTGCCTCCACTACCCAAGTGTTGGGATCATAGGCTGTGCCGCCATGCTCGGTGAAGATGGGATTTTATACAATGTAACATAATCAATGCATGACATCTTACTCCCTACCATGTCCTGTGGTTAGGTTCAAGCTGCAGACTCTGTGTTCAGGAATGAGGGATTGTATGAACCCACAAACACCAGAGAACAGGAGTCATTGGAGGTCATCTTAGGGTCTACCATACATGCTCCCTCGGCTTCACATGTGAGATTAGATGCTTTATTGCCACCAAAGGAGAAAGGTAAACACCAAGCCAATTGCAAACCGTCTCTATGAGAACAACCTGTCTGCAAGACACACCGTACGATTTGTAGTGGCACAAAGCTTGTGAAAGTAACCAATCAATATTTGATTTGGCTTAAGGCCCACTCCATGAAACGGAACCTATACCCAGCCCTGTTCAGGTGGCCAGGAACCTGAGACTAGATAGACAGGTACCTAGGGGAAAACCTAACACTACTGCTCTGCTAAGGGATATAGCAATAAAATGTCCTAATGACATTCTGCTAGACTCGTAGAATCATGCCTTGCTCAGCCATCATCAGAGAAGCCTCCTCCTGCAGCAGATGGGAATACATATAGAGACCCACAGCCAGAGAGTGAGAGACCTTGAAATAATTAGCCCAAAGGGATGGCTTCATCTAATCCTTCCCCTTGGAACTCAGGGAGCACTATGAAAGAGGGGATAGAGTATAAGAGTCAGTGGGGATGAAAGACCCCAAGAATTTAAGGCCCTCTAGACACAAAAGCGCTGGTGCACATAAAAACTTACAGAGGCTGAGGCAGCACGCACAGGGTCTGCAGGGGTCTGCACCAGACGGGGTCCTGGAGATGAAATGAGAAATGGACACATGCCCCCATCCCTGGCCCAGAGGCTATCTTCAACTGATAGCCACTTGCAAATGAAAAATTAATTTTCTCCAAGGGAGTCTTCACTAGGGAAACAAACCATTCTTAGGGTAGGCTGGATACCTAGCAGTAGCTAGCCAACACAGAACGAAGTCAATGGCATCTTTGGAGGTTCTTTGTCTCATAATGTTGAGTCAAGGTGTTTTTGTTTTGTTTTGTTCTCTACCTTACAGGTCCCTTGAATATATACTCTGGCTTCCATTTGTGTGTGTGTGTGTATGTGTGTGTGTGTGTGTTTTATGGCATTCCCGATGTGTGAGCGTGTGTCTCTGTATCTATGTGTGTTTCTTCTGCCTTTTCCTTTGACTTTTTTTCTTGTTTGGTTGTCTTGTTGTATTCTGATTTGTTTTATTTTGATTTATTTTATTTTATTATTTTTCCTTAGCTATTTATTTGTTTTCTAACAAGAGACAGAAAGGGAGTGGATCTGGATGGGAGGGAGGGGAGGGGAGAGGAGGGGAGGGGAGGGGAGAGGAGGGGAGGAGGAACTGAGATAAGTAATGAGAGGGGAAACTGTAATCAGAATATTGTATGAAAATATGTTTTTGGGGTTTTTTGGTTTTTCCAGACAGGGTTTCTTTGTTGTGACTCTGGCTGTCCTGGAACTCACTCTGTAGACCAGGCTGGCCTCATACTCACAGAGATCCGCCTGCCTCTACCTCCCCAGCACTAGGATGGTGGTGTGCCACCATTGCCTTATGAAAAATATGTTTCCAATAAAAGAAAAACAAAACAAAACAAAAAAGACTTAGGTACTTCATAATATCCAAGGATATTATACCTTGGAGTAAAGAAATCCCCCAAGCCCCGAGACTAAGGGAGATACAGTACCTTATTCTAAGTCATACAGCTACTCAGTAGGACTGTACCTCAGCTCTGACGCCAAAGCCTGTGCTCTTCTTTCCAAGACCGACTGGGGCTGTTAAAACTTGTTTTCACTGTCCTATCGATTGGATTTAGAATAAATCTAGGAGACACGCTGGCTTGCCTATGACAGTGCTTCTGGAGGTGATTGACTGACCAGCCTCCCTACCACTCTGGCTGTCATGCTGCCCTCACCATGATGGACTGTAGTCCCTCAGCAATGAATGGAAATGAATCTTTCACCCACCTCAGTTGCCCTGCCCCGTGTGTGTGTGTGTGTGTGTGTGTGTGTGTGTGTGTGTGTATGCGCGTGTACACACACACACATACACACACATGCACCTGTGAGGCTCTGGCTACCCTCAAGTGTCTTTCCTGGATCAACCTCCACCTCAAAAAGGAGAAAAAGTTTTTGCACTAGGATCTCACTGAACCTGAAGCCCATTGATTCACTAGCTGGCTAGCAGGCTTCCTGGATCCACCTGTCTCTGCTACCTCCACCCATGGGCTGGGATTACAGGCAGTCACTGCTTGGCTTTTTAATGTGGATTCTGGAGACCCAAAGTCAAATCCTTGTGATTGCGGTCTCCCAGGCCACACCTCTCCCCTAGCCACACAACCCTGTTTAAGATACTTCCTATCAGACACCTGGCCATAGCATGAGAAAAGTAACTCAACAGAAGGTCAAGTTTAAAGAATACAGTGGCTCAGAGAGTGCTAGTCACCAGTTTTATTACTTGTAAACATTACCAGGTTCACTTGGAAGCATGTTGAGGAAGCAGTTGGCATATCTCAACATAGTCAGTCTGGAAGGTGCCAGAATCCTTGTTTAGATGCACACCTTCACCATGGTATGTCACATTCCCAAGAATCTGACTGCCACTTGCCTCCAACCTCATAAGTTCAACGACCCTGGAGACCCCTTAATGTTCCTTAGTGAGCAGCGCATCTGTGCTCCCTCTGTTTTAAGATCACCCATAATACAACTCTCTCTGTCTTGTTCCTCATTCAAGACTACTTACAAGTAAACAGTGAGTCATCTTGTTCTCTCCCATCTGTTCTTCTGAGCTTTGGAAATTGGTGGGGAAAAAAAGAATTTGCTGGGGTTTTTAAATGGAAGACTTTGGTCAGGGATGGAATTCAAAATGGGTCATGTGATCTATTTCAAGCCATAGTCATGGGCTATGGTGCTTATTGAGCTCAGAATTTTGGAGTGCAGAGCAATCATTGTTTAACATGAAACATAAAAACAGCCAGAAAGAACTGGCAGCATGCCCCAGTTGTTGGAGCCCCAGTTTCAGAAACTGGCTCTATTTTGTGTATTTCATTTATAACATTCTTTAATTAATATGCTTTAAAGTACATACCAGTAACAAATAATGTGTCATCACTGTTAATTTCATTATTTTATCCATTAGCTAGTCTCTACTATGCACCTAATTCCACGGGAGGTCCTAAAGTAAATAAAGTTTAAAAACTACTGCACTCGTGCTGTGCTGGGAGGTGGTGTCCCACACCTGTAATCCCAGCACTCAGGAGGCAGAGGCAGGAGGAGCTCTGTGAGTTCAAGGCCAACTTGGTCTACAGATTGAGTTCTAGGACAGCCAGAGTCACAACAGAGAAACCCTGTCTCAAAAAACCCAAATAAATTAATTAATTAATAAATAAAATAAAAAATACTGCACTCAGGAGTATACAATCTTACTGGTGCTTCCAATGAGTAAGCACCAGTAATCTTACAATTAGTATATTTCAGGCCTCATGGTGTCAGCAAATATGAAATCCATGTCCTCTTAATGATACCCAGGGAAGTCAGGGAAGGGGTTAGTGAACTTGAGGCAAGGTTTCAGAAATGCCATGGTTTTTCAGAGATGGAGCTGGACCTGTGTGTGAGCTCTCAGAGTGGTTTCCATTACACACATGTGACTGGTTGATCTTAATTGTCAACCTGATTGCCTCAAGTGGGGATTAACTGGTAAAACAAACCCCTGGGTGCATCTGTGATAGCATTTCTAGAGATGATTAGGTCATGTGGGTTCTGACCTAACGGATGGACTGGGAGGTAGACAAGAGCAGTGGTTGTGGTCTCTTTGGAAAAATCAGGTCACAGAAGACGGTTCTCAAAGAAAAAGACATAAAACGTGGAGAAAGATGTTTCCCATTCTCCCTCGTTCCTTCCTAGAAACTCTTGTTCATCCTGGGATGGAAAGGGGCTTTCAGTGAACTGAACTCGAAGTGCCTCTCCTGAACCTTGGGGGAACCATAGCACTGCCTCGGTCACATGATCAAATCCCGGCTGCCTCACTCGCTGGGTGACCTTAAGCCATTCATCTGACCCCTCTGAACTCGATTTTCCTCAACTGTAAATGCAAATGACAGTGCCTTTGAAGACCGTTTTTGTGACTTTTAGTAGAGCCATGTGAATCATATAAGCACTCAATACATATTAAGGCAAAGAGACCCTAATTTCAGAGACTATGATTGGGGGCACTTTAGACTTGGTGAAAGGCGGGAGCTTCTATCATCCCTGATACTCTCCAGCCCCAAAGCACCCGAGTTCAGGGGAGGGGAAGTAATTTATCTTTCGAGGTGTGGCCACTGGCATGTTCCTGCTACTGTGGGTGGCCTCACACCCACGTACGTGTAGGCCACACTAATGAGACTCAGTGTTGATGCACAAATAGAGGGCATGAAGGTAGGAGATACACATGTTGGGAGGGTTGGGGGGTGTGGGAAGGGGGAGTTGAAGGTGGGCATGACCAAGGTACATTCAACACGTATATGAAATTATCAAAGAATAAAACCTGAAAAACAAAGAATCAGCATGGTTTTGATGACTCTTGGGTAAATGGAGACTCAGGCACTTGAAGATCAGTGAGAAGTAAAATAATGGGAAAGAGCTGTGGGTGGTTCCCACCTATGGGGGGTACAAGTGTTAGTGCTGTTTGCAAGGTTGCAAGTCCTGGGCAGCCACAGCCACAGGAACAGCAGCCCAGAGGGACTTGGGCAGGGTTTTGTTCTTTGATTTAGCAATCATGCTTTGTGGAACATACCTGTGGAATGACGGAAATGGAAGAAAGTTTTGAGATCTCTGGTCCTGGAGTCATGCGGTGATTGCTGACATGATGGGGAGGGTGCCCAGTCTTTTGCTGTCACATCAGTGATTTTTCTCTTGACCCATCAGGTCTTTCTCTAAGAAGTTGAAGATCTGAATTAGGAGCTTTCTCCGAGGAGTTCATGCAACTCCCACAGAAACCAAGGACCAAGAACTCAAAGTATCTGTGCATGACAGCAAGACTGTGACACGGGTTACAGTTTTAATTTTCTGATTAATGCAGAGAGGAAGGACCCACTGTCAAATGTACACTGGAGAGGAAGCTTAACTTGGCAAGGTAAAAGGCTTGCCGGGGTCACTGAGAGTGTCAGGAGTGCAGAATGGCTTTCAGTCAAGTGCATAAACCCATTTATCTGAGAGCCAGGTGAAAAAAAGCATTGCATATAAATATTAAGAGTGGTTTCCAAGCAGTCAGAAGTGATTGTTCGAAGCAGATTCTTTTAAATAAAAACAAAAATCTGCTCTCTGCATTTGTGCTAATTCTAAAGAAACAAAAATATTCTAACAATGCTAAAACTGGATTTCATATATGAGGCCTTCAAATGGATTTGATAAGCATGTGTAAAATACAAATAAATTATGGAATATCTAATAGTTTTAATCACTCATGCTATGTCTCTAAAATTTTATAATAGCTTAAAATTTTTAATTATTTTATGTGTATGAGAGTTTTTACTGCATGTATGTGTGTATTCCACATGCGTTCCTGGTATCTGCAGAAGTAATACGAGGGCATCAGAGCTTCTGGAACCGGAGTTAACAAATGGTTGTAAACCTCTGTGTGGGTGCTGGGACTTGAACTCAGTTCTTCTGGAAGAGCAGCCAGTGTTTTTAACTGCTGAGCCATCTCCCAGCCCTGTACTTGTATTTTACAATATTTTCTACTACAAATACACATGCTTGTTGTCAAAATTTGGGGGGAATTTCAATAAATATTCAAAGAACAAAATAAAACCTGTTCATATTTTCACAACCTAGGGATACTACCTAATATTTTGGTGCCTGTTTTTAACTAACTACAAAATTTCTCAGAGCAGTTTAGGGTTACAGCGCATGGGATGGAAATTACAGAGTTCTGACATGCCCACAGTTTCTTGTCCCGTTAGCTTCTATGCTACAGTAGTTCTTTGGTTCCTGCTCATGAGCCGGTCTGATAGACCATAAGGAACATGCACAGCCTGTATGGCCTTCACTTCGGCTCGCATACCATGGGTTCTTCACAAACGTAAAATGGCATGCCCCCACTATCATGGAATGCCGTTTTTAGTATTTTAAAACACACACAAAATTAGCTTAGGGCTAGAGAGATTGCTCAGCAGTTGGAGGAAATTCCTCCTCTCAGAAGACCACAGACTGGTTCCCAGCATCCACGTTGAGGGGCTCACAGTCGCCTGTAACTCCAGCTCCAGGGGATCTAATGTTTTCTTTCAGCTTTCACAGGCATGAGTAAACAAATGGAGAACACGAACGCATAGACACACGCACACAGACAGAAATAAAATAGGAGTTGGGGAAGGAGAGTGGATATGATCAAAAGACAGTGTATGAAATCGAAGAAATAATAAAATATTGTATTAAGATAATCTAAAAGTTAATTTAGACTTTTCATTGGGAATATGCCTTTACGTGTTGTCTAAAATAGTGATTGTTCTTTGGTTACAAAGTAGTTTATAATATTTAGAATAACCATGCCGGCATATTGTAACCGCTTTTGTAACATATTGTAACGGCAAATCACAATTTTAAAAGACTGTACTTGAGGGCAGTGATGGTACACTCCTTTAATCCCAGCACTGGGGAGGCAGAGGCAGGCGGATCTCTGTGAGTTCAAGGCCAGCCTGGTCTACAGAGTGAGTTCCAGGACACCTAGAGTCACAAAAGAGAAACCCTGTCGAAAACAAAAACAAAAACAAAAACAAAAACACTTGTTTTACGAATTCCACAGAAACAACCACAGCGCATTTCGGGAGGGGTGGAGTGTCACAGACACAGACACAAACGGGCCTCTTCTCCTCTGCGGTTTCAGTTGAACCAAATAAGAAAAGTAAGAGTTCTTTGAGTGAGTTCACATTCCAGGCTCTGGGAAAACGGAGTGTCAAAGCATCTTCAACCTGAGTTTCCATGAACTCAAAAGGCGAGCCCGCACAATGAACAGCCAGGTCCTGAGCCCCAGTGCGCGCCAGGCAGAGGTGGGGCGGTGGGCGTCGGGCGGTCGCCCAGGCGACGCAGCCGCCCTCCCTGGGGCGGGGCCCGGGAGTTGGCAGAGAGGAGCCGGGGAGAACCGGTGGGGAGTGCCGGCGTGTGCCAGGGGTGAAGGAGCGGAGGCATGGTTTGGAGTGCGTGAGTGGCAAGGAGGAAGAACCTGGAGGTGGCGAGGGTGCAGGTAGCGGGGGAGGTTGCGCCAGGGGCGTGGTGAGGGGCGGGGCACCAAGTGAGCCAGGTTGAGGGTGTGGTCTGAGGCCAAGGGCGTGGTCTGTCCTGGGGAGGGGCGAGGTACCCCCACGGAGGGCACGTCTGGGACGTGGTGGTCCAAGGAAAAAAAAAAAACAACCCATAGGATAGGGGCGTGGTCTAAGGGAAGATAAGCCGTAAGCCGGGGTGTGGCCCCCGTAGAAAAGGCTGGCCCAGTTAGGGGTGTGCTAGGACACCCCCTTAGAGGGCTCGGGGCGTGGCTTCAAGGATCAGTGTGGAGGCGTGGCTTCAGGGATCAGTGCGGGGGCGTGGCTTCGGGAGCGGGTGGGGGCGTGGCCCGTGGTAGCAGGCAGCCGAGCGCGGGAGGGCGGAATCTGCGCCGCTCTTTCGGTGGAGGCCACGGCGCGCAGAGCTCGGCGAACTCGGGGCTCGACCCGCGCCGGAACCGGCCGGCGCGCGGGGCGTCTGGGGTACGCTGGCTCTGGAGCTTCGGTGGAGTGAGGACCGCCAAGGTGAGGCTGCCCAGGGAGGCTCTCGGATGGGCACCGCGGAGGAGCTGAGCGCCGCGGACGGCCTCGGTGACCTGAGGGGGTCCGGCTGCCTGCTCCCGCTCGCGGGTCGTGCGGCGGGCCGGGGCCGCTCACCTGTTGCGCCTCTGTGTGCGCCCCGCCTGGTAGCGGCTGCTCCGCTCTGGGCTCGCTCTGCAGCGCCACCCGGGGAGGGAGGGCGCGGTGTGCTTGCTGTTCAAGCCGGTGCCTTTCCAGCAGGTCCCGTCAGGGATTACCCTGAAACCCTATCTACCCGCGCTCCCCGCTCACTGGGCGGGCTGCGGGGTTGCTCCGGGACGACGGACAAAGGTTGGCCGCCCACTGGCCCCTTGGACGCTTCCTTCCTCGGAGGGCGTGACCTCGGAGGGCGTGCTTGGAGGGGACTGAGGGGTGGCGTTTGGTTGGACCACTTGAGTTAGAAAGCAAGTTTCCCTACCGGCACGCAGCCTAGAAGAAAGACTTGGGACCTGATGTCTGTCGTCACGTCACTTGCCCAGAAAGTCAGTCGGCAGAGTTAGTTTGGCTCTATTTCTGTTCAGGATATGGGGGATTGCTATACTGTCCAGCAGTCGGGGAGGAAGGAATTCAGGTGGCCTGTGTTGGCGGGCCACACTTCTTACCGCAAAGTTACGGAGCCGGAGCGAATTTCCTCTCCGAGTGTAAAAAAGCAAAGCAAAGCAAACAAACAAAAAACCCTACAACAAACAAAACCAAACCAGACGCAAGGGAGCCAAGCTACTATAGTTGCTGCTCGGCATGGGATCATGGCATTGATAAGCAGGATGGTAATTTGAATTTATTCACCGCTGGTTACCAAGGCTTCCCAGAGCTGTATCTCCCCCTCCCCCACTATTTTCTCGACTCCCTTTACTTCGTTTCTGATGCGTAGTGCACTTTCTGACTTCTCTAGACCTTGTAGTTCCTTGCTCATCTTTTTTGATTCCCACTTTCAAAGCACGGAAATATCACCGTTTGCTTTTTTCCCCCCACTGTTTTCTTTTTCCACCTTTTCTAACAAACGCTCCCTTTCTTTTTCTGCCCTCCCCCACCTTTCAAACTTCCTCGCTGCATTGTTCTCCCGGTTTGGGTTAATTATGCACCCCACCATGTGGGGCTGAACCTTGTTCTCTGCCCCTCCCCCATCCCCTAGAGTCTGTGGCGCTGTTGCTTCTTATCCAGTGTTTAATCATTTCTCACTCACCTCCTTGTCTCCTAATTTGCCATCTTCTTTCCACCGCCGTTTAGTGAGCCTCTTCATTTGTGACTCTCATGTACCCCCTCCGCTGTTTCTTTTTACCTGCGTCTTCCTGACAAGTACTTCCCCCAGCCACAGCCTGCCAAGGCTTTGGTGGCCTTCCCAGTTCAGATCCGTCTTGTGGTTTTTATTTTTTTTTCCCTCACATGCCAAGAACAGCACTAGGTTCATTTTCCTCCTTTGCAGTTAACTCTGAGTTACCTCACAGACATTTCCACAGGAGCACCCTTCCTGGCTCTCAGGCCTCTCCATCTGCCACTGTGTCTGTGTCTATTGAAGTAGAATTGTACATGCAGTCCTAAAGTGACATTATTATTAACACTAATGTGATGATTACACAGCATTTATCAAATACTGTGTCAAACAGTAATATTTAAAACCCTCTTCCCATCCTTGTAAATAAAAGGGAATACTGTCCCTTTTACAGATGAGGAAAGGATATGCTCAGAGAAGATAAGCAAGCCACAGGTTTGTCGTGGCTGTGGTGTTAGACCTCTTCTCATGGGGCCATGTGACTTCTTGAACTCAGACAGGCCTGGCATTCAGCTTTGGAAATGAGGTTGCTGTTGGACATGTTTTGTTGATTTTCCGGTGTATGCCAGTTTAGGGCGCAGAGTCTACTCTTGTAGGACAGTACCTGGGGAAAGTCAAATGTCCTTCAGAAAGCCCGGGTGTCACGTCATCCATGCCTTCCCTGCTTTCCAACTTCATCATAGGACGTTGGAAGAAAACATCATAAAAAGTATATTGCTAACTGCCTCCTGTGTCAGGAGTTCAGTTTCACTTTAGTAGAGTGGACCTTGGGTCTCTGAGAGCCATGTGCTTTCCTGAGTCTTTCCATTTCTATTTCATTATATACTCAAAGCCTTGATCATATATTTCCTGGCTGGTCTTCACTTCTACAAGTGGGAGGCCAGTTTACTGAAGGAGGCTGCTGGGATTATGGATTTTGTTAGCTGGAAGGGAGCTTAGATTCCACACTGCAGGAAACATGGCCCAGAAATAAAGAGACAAATCCACAGAGCAACCCTTGAATCTCAGAAATAGTTCACAGACCTGGGTCTTTGGATGCTTTTCTTTTTCTGAGCTAAATAGCAGTGAAACTGTTCATTTAGGGTAGAAATCATCTGTAGCTTCCTTTCCTTTTTTGAATGAAGCCTTAAAGATTTAAGAAGAAAATGTTTGCTTCTGAGACATGTTGATGTCATAATTGGGGTAATAACATCAAAGAAATATGTATAAATTCAGGTGTTTTCGAAGAATGATTACTCCCAGAGCACCAGGAATGAACAGCAAAAGTACTTGGCTTTCTGGAGCCCACATCACACATAGGAATCTTCAAAATCAGTAACGGGAGTGTTTTGCCTTTTCCGTTTCCTGGGAAAATCGCATCAGTACAAAGAGCGTGCATGACTTTCATTAGCTCTATCTTGAATAAAACAGCAGTGCATGGGGAAGTGAGGCAGAGGCAGGGGAGCTGCTGCTTTGCTGTTGGCCTCTGTGTATTCAAGTCCTTCTGTGGGTTCTTGCTGCAGTCCTTTGCACTGATTGCCACACTGTTGTAGAGCCTTGAGGGCCTTGGTTTTCTGTGATGCCCATCTTTTAGATCGGATCAGGCTTTCTGGATAGAATTCAACACTGCTACCCTGAGGGTGCTGTATGTCAGCACTTCCCAAAACATTCAGGTTGTTAGCATGCAGAGGTGGCCATGGGCTCCTTGGGAGGAGTGAGAAAACATCCGTGCGTGTCATCTATGGTCTGTGGTTCAGATGGCAGCAGCTGGGTTTTACCATTCCGTAGTGGAATCTGGAGGTTAGGGAAGCTGCCGTGCCCGGTGCCCCATTGTCAGCAGCAAGACAGATCTGAATCCATCACTGCCTGGCGTATCAGAGCCATGTGCATTCTTCTGTGTTTCTGTGACTGTAGCCTCCAGTCTGCTGAGGCAGGTATGCCACCATAGGGCCATTTACAAGGTCAGTGAAGGTGCTTGCTGAACTGAAGAGAAAGCATAGGACAGGGGAGCAGGGCCTGTGAGCTTGAGGACTCACAGGAATCGGCATCCTGTTTTGGGTCTGCCAGGGTGTAATGCTTGATATGCCCCCCACCCCCGACCCCAGCAGCTTCAGTAGTGTGGCAAATGCAGAGATTGGCAAATGCCTTTTCTATGTCGTTCTGGTTATTTACTGTGGCTGAGATTTCTACACTGTTGTCTCATACCTAAGACTGTCACCTCTGCCGAAGAACACCTTAAAGAAGCTGGTTTCCATTATCGGAAAGCACACTCACACATGGCTCAGGAGCCGCATCATTTGCCGCCCTGGTAGGACGTGAGGAGCCCAGACAATACTGATTTTGAAGACTGCCTCCAGAATTTCCCTCACCTCTCTCTTGGAACTTAGCCATAGGATTGATGAGCTTGCAGAGAACTCTGTGTATCTAATTGGGTAGAGAAGCACTAACCTTTCCCTTTAGCCCCCATTAATGGCGTGGCAGAGTGGGTTTCCTGCTATCCCTGGAGAGGAATCAGAGACTGGCTTGACAAGGCCAGACTGGGATTTGGAATGGGGAGAGACTTGAAAGTTTCTTAGCTGTAGGCATCTTCCCTGGGCATCCAAACCACCTGCTTTCTCCTTTATCAATCCCTCCTAGTTACACTGTACCCTAGTGTATATGGTATTGAACTAGGAAAGAGGGCCTGTGTTCACCTCTGAAGCAGGTACAAGGGGAGGGTGAGACCAGGCCTACTAAGTGGGAAGCCCGTGATTGAGGTGGACCCAGTACTGTACCCCAACCCTTCTTAAAAAGTGTTATACCAAGTGACAGAAATAGGGCAGTCTGTTGTGCTGGAGTGCTAACTTGCAGCCCTGTCTCCTTAAATGTGTTACAGAGATCAGGCCATGGTGCTCAGACACCATACTTGGTAGAGATAAAGGGATCTTGCATCCCAGTTTACATTTTAAACACATCTGTCTGTGTTGGGACTTCTCTGTGGCAGAAGAAAAATAACCTCTGCTTTAGAAATGTGCTTGTTTGCCACCCTTCAGGGGGATGGAGTGTTCCCCTGTAATGTATGAGCTTTGAGCTGTGTTCTAATCCATGAATGGTGCAGTGATGGAGGGGGGGAGTCATTTAGACTTGTGTTCCTGCTGTCACAGGCATGCGTGGTCATATTTTCCATGCTGGTTTGCAGGGACACGTGTACCTAACACGTACTGGGTGTGGGTTATGTGCTAGATGCTAATCAATCTGAAACAGGTTTCATGAAGACGTTCACTGTCTTGTGTAGTGGGAAAGGTGGGTGTGTGGAAAGCTAAGTCTTGAAGAACACAGGGTGTATGGTGGTCAGTTCATATAGGAGGGAGTGCTGCTCCCAGGAGCTCTGAGGTCAGGGAAGGCCCTCCTGGAGATGAGGGAGCACAGGCTGGCAAGGGCAGGAGCTGATGGAGTCTTCAGGGAAGCATTAGCGGAGACTGGAGAGGAGACAACCGGGACCCCACAGGCTGTTTCTTACGGCTGCGTGCCATTGTTGTGACTGACTCCGTGATCCAGCTGTGAGGACTTGTCAGAAAGTTCTAGGGATGCTCCCATACCTACTGAGTAGACATTTGGGAGTTCAGGCCAGTAACCTGTAAATGGGTTTCTTGTTTATCTTTTTTTGTGATACTGAGGGGTGGAACCCAGGGCCTTCTGCATGCTGGGCAAGTGCTCGGGTATCTGTTTGGTAAGGAACCTCCTGTAGGTCACGGGTATCTGATAGCCAGGGCTCTAGGGCACATGGTTTCAGGACATCCTGGGCATACCTTCCTTTTTTTTTATTGTAGTTAAAAAAAAAAAAAGATTTTGAAGTGCTGTGGATCAAGCCAAGGACCTCAGGCGTTTGAGGTGAACATCTTCTGATGTCACTCAACAGCCGTTTGTCATGGCTGCCTGAGCACCTGTACAGACAACTGTTAAGTCACCGTGGTTTCCCTCAGCTCAGGAGCCATCCATGTTTCTTGCTCTTCTCTTCCCTGTGTATGCCCTGTCTCTTTTGCCTACCCTGCTTCCTGCCACCACATAATGCATTTTTACTTCATGTCCATACCACCTCTGGCCACCATGATTTCCTAGCTTTTTTTTTTTTTTTTTTTACAGCTTCTATGCATTTTATTACTGAACAAACCAGTTAGCTCATGTGGAATAGATAAAAGCAAATGAGACCCTTAATTTAAACATGCCCAAATCTCCAGAGGTTACAAACCTTCAGCTCCGTCTGGTAGGATTGATGGATGACCGTGATTCAGCATAAACCCTCAGTCATACCACTGTGTGTGACTCCGTACACACCCAGCTTCCTTCTCCACTATCTTCTCTTGGAGTGGTCCCTGATTTTGTTGGCAGTTCTTATCCAAGTCCACCGGGGACTAAGGACATTTTTGCTTTTGTTTCTCGGCCAGGAATCACTTGAGTCTGAAAGTCTAGTGAGAAGACAAGGCGAGAAGCGGAGTCGGGCGTGTGGTACATGATGTCAGAGGAAAGGAGAAGTCCGCTGGCCTCATGGTTTGTCTCTGTGGCTTATCAGATGCGTGCCTTACGAAGGTATTGACCTCTCTGTGCCTTGGATACCGTATCTGAAAACTGTAGACAGCAGTTACCTTAGTCTGTCTCTGCTGCTGTGGCTGGCAGAGACTGTGTAGCTCACGAAGGAGAGGATCGTGTCTTGGTTCTGAGCCTGGTTAGCTGAGCTTCACGGCATTGATGTTTGGCGTATGGAGCGGACTTCCGTGTAGTAGCCTCACAGGGCAGGACTGGAGGAAGGGGCTGGAGGCACAGGCATTAAATACCCACAGGTGGTGGGTAATGGCAGATAGGAGGGCTAGATGGCTCTCTGAAGACCCCAACCCTTCTGGTGTCAGGCTCGAACACTCCTCTCCCCTCCCCTCTCTTTTAACGGGAGGGTTTCTCACTTAGTCTAGAGTTCATTCACTTGCCTAGACTGGTGGCTAAGAAATCCCAGGGATCCTCCCGTTTCATCTCCCCAGCTCTGGGGTACAGATGTGTGCTGCAGCATGGTGCTTTAACATGGGTGCTGTGGCTGAACTCGGGTCCTCATACCTGCATGGCAAGTGAGCCAACTCTCCAGCCACCTTCAGCTTCTTTTATATGGACCTTAATCCCACCACATTCGGGACTTATTATTTCCTATAGCCCCTGCCTCTAACTGCCATCACTTTGGGGATTGCATTTTTTCCTTTTTTTTTAAAAAAAAAAAACATTGAAAAGACCTTTGCCATATGGGAAAGAGTTTCCTGGACACACACTGATGTCAGTAACTGTCTCAGCTGAAGATTTCAGAAGCTCTGCTGCATCTTGAAATTCCCTGTCATTAACAACCTGGTTGCTATCCTCATCACCCCTAAGATAATGACTAGTTTCAGATAAGACCTAGGTGGTGGGGTGTTTAAAAGCATCCCCCCACAGTGTCAGGCTTGGGGAGTGCTTCTGAGGGTTGAGTGGGTGGATCCTGGTAAAGGGGTGAGAGTTTGTTACTTGACATTCTAGAAGTTTTGAGGATATACCTGGGAATGCCCTGTTTGTGACAGGAGGCTGCAGGGTGCAGAACCATTGCAGTTTTGAATGACCCTGTGCTCCACATGGAGTGCATGCCAGTTTGCAGATCTCTGTGGCTCACCACATGTATTCCTGTGAGCATCCTCCAGGGGCACAATTCAGGAGAGGCTGTTGTGAACAGGGAACAAGGGCCTGGTGTTGGGAGCATTGGTGTCTTGAAGCATGGCTGGGAGTGTTCTGTGCCTCTAGGGCCACATCATTCCAAACCAAGTGCCAATGTTCCTCCACACCCAACCTGACTTGGTCTCTGTTTGGCATCAGGTCTGTCTTCTCGAATGCGAAGGCCATTATGTTATGATTTACCCGTTTCTAGCATTATTTGAAAGAATGTATGGATACCCATTTCAGCTTCACTCATTGTTTTGCCCTCTGGACAGCTGTTGCTGAACACCTGCTATGAACCAAACTCTGAACTAGCAGTTTGACCCAAGGAAATGTTTTCTCTCTCTTAGCATGGATAAAGAGTTTGTTTGTTTGTTTTTAGATTTATTTTATGTATGTGGGTGTTTGGCCTGTAAGCATATTGCTGTACTATGTAAATGCATGGTACATACTCATAGGACTGGAACTGGAATTGAAAACGGGTATGAGCCATCATGTAGGTGTTGGAAACCAAATGTGGGTCCTCTGCAAGAGCAATAAGTACTCTTTAACAACTGAGCCCTCTTTCCAGCCCAAGGTGTTTTGTTTTATTTTGTTTTGGCAGTGAGTATGGAAGCTGGGGTTCAATCAAACATGCTCTGTAAGTGTTCTACTTCTGAGCTCCACACCACACTAGCCAGCCAGCCTGCCCGCCCTCCCTCCCTCCTTTCCTTCCTTCTTTCTTCTTTCCTTTTTGGTCTTTGAGACAGGGATGTGTGTGTGTGTGTGTCTGTCTGTCTGTCTGTGTATGCGCGATCACATGTACTCACCTCATACATATGGAGGTCAGAGGACAACTTAATGGAGTTGGTTCTCCTTCTACCATGTGGATTCCGGGATCAAACTCAGGTCATCGGGTTTGGTGGCGAGTGCCTTTACCAGCTGAGCCACATCACCAGCCAGTCCCCTTCCTTTAGAGGTTTTGATTTGCAATGGCAAAAATCTCTATACTTGTCTTTTGTGGTAACGTGATTATTCAATTTTTAATCATAGTACATCTGAAGGACATTTTTCACGTTGACTTTGTGGGCTTTCTTTGAACCCTGCTGAGATTAATTAAATCAAATCCCATGCAACAACAAAATATCCTGGCAAGAAGAAAAAATATCCTGACAAGTTATTAAAACCAAGTTGACCCGAGACACTAAGATACGAGCAAGTGACTCACAGCATGCATAATGCCCTCAGAAAAACACCCTGGGACGTACTGAGTACTGCCTGCTTCCAGTTTATTTTGGTGCTGAATTAGTCCTGGCTATGTAGTGAGACTAATTATATAAGTGAGAAGCTTGTGAACTCATGTCCTGTTCATGATTTGTTTTTTCTGTGGAAAAGTTAGATGATGGAGTTAGTTTTGTTTTGCTGGGCAGCGCAGGGCTGCAAATACTGGGTGTTTACCGTTAGACTGACCTCACATGTTTGAATGTGGATTGCAACTGGGAAGAATCGATTCACTGTATTTGTTCGGCTGCCCAATTACTAAGTGAGAGGGAAACTTTTGTATAGCCAGCACACAGGCTACTCAGTATGACGGTTAAGACTAGCTGCCATTGTGTGGACTTAGCTGTATCGGTGGCCTTGCCCACAGACTGAATAGGGCTTAGAAATCAGGCCTTCAAAGGAATGGCAGTTGCTTAAATGTTCGTGGATCCTTCTGAAATAACATCCTCTCAATGCTCATTTGAACCATAGAGAATGTATTAATATGTGAAGATTTATTTATATTCAAAATGAGTTTGTATTATTTCAGTGAGAAAAATTAAATGTTAACGCTAAAAAAAACAAAAAAACAAAAAAAAACCCCACAAGTAATCTAACCTATTCCAGAAAGAATAAGCACACTGTTCTTCAAAACACTGTGTGTTGGGAATTGCTCTGCTTTCTATGCTTTTTCTATCTTTACTCTCCTGAACAAACCTGAAATCCCCAGGGCCCAATGCCTGCCCCTTCTTGATGAAGGGCCTTCTTGTTTTACTAGGATGAGCTCAATCCTGATGTTAGAGCCTCTCCCTGTGTCCTTGGCCACTCTCAGAACTGTGGGCCAGGCTTCTTTCCCTCGTGATGCTTTGGTCCTAGGCTTGGCCATGGTCTCTGTCCCTGGAAGACACAGAAAGTACATACTGATTTAGAAGGCTGGGTTCTGCTGCTCCAGAGTGCTCAAGAATGAGTGCCAGCCATGTCAGCTCCCCTACGCGTAGTCTCAGGTTCCTGAGCACACTGAGTTTAGCAGTGGAATTCTGAATAAAAGCAGTGAAAGCTTCTACAGAACATTTATTCTTTGTAACAAGTCAGGGGGTAGGTATGATAAGAGCATGGAATTTCTAATGAAGGGAATTCTGAGTACTTTTTCTCACAGGTGATATAACTTTATGGAACCTCCATCATGGATGTGGTCTGTTGTTGATTGCCATGCCAGTACATGACAGATGACGTACCATCGAGGAGTTTTATAGCCTGTCTGCTGCTTTCTTGATTGCATCATTTCTCTTGAGCTTGATCCGACCTCAGGATGTTTTATTCATCATGGTCCTGGAAGATGTAGGTAATGCTATATAATCAGTACATACCATGGAACCTAGTTTTTTGCCAGGGTACGCTGTCATCCCATAGCAACGGAACTGTCTGTTGACAAATGTTGTATGACAACTTCCTGGGGAGACTTGAAAAATGTCTACTTACCCCAGATAGGGAACTTATAATAGATCAAAGTATGGACACCTGAAGTCCAACTTGGTGCGCTAGTTAAGTTTTATTGGGGTTACTTACAGGAACAGAAATGGCTCAAAGATAGCTGTGTCACCAAAGCCCACCCCAGCGTGGGTGATTGCTCTCAAAAGCTGGGCACCTGGAATAGAGAGCTGGTGGAAAGTGTCCTTTCTAGGTGGCTCAGTTGGTCTGAGACTCTGCCAGCTGGTCTCTTTCTCTTCAAGGGTCTTGGTTGGTCTCTGCTTCTTCCAGGCAGCTGGGCTAGTCTGAGAGTGATTGTCAGAAGTCTTTACTGCTTTGTATATTCTTGAGGAGGCAAGGGCCCAGTGAATCTGGTCAGTTTCATGGACTTCCTGAAGGTATTTTGAGTTACTTCCTGTCTTAAGGTGCTTCCCTCCAGGATAGAATGTTTCACCTCTCCTTGGAAATCCTGTTGTTTCACCTCTTTGTTAGCATCCTGTCCCAAAAATCCTGTTGTTTCCCTTTTCCTCTTACACTCTATATCTTTAAGAAGTTTTCCACTAAAATGGAAGGTTTGAACCTGAGAGGAAGCTGATATACAACAAGCTAGCTTCTTCAGTGATACCTGATTGTCTCCCATTGCTGTCCTTCCCAACCAGCACCAGTGTAAGCGGCAGTGCTGGCCATCTGAAAGCAGCTCTTCTCCAGGAACCCTGCAGGATATCCAGGCACCTGCCCCAGTTCCCCTCCGTCCTGGAGCACCATGCTGCTGTGCTGTCCTGAGTCAGGTGTCCAAGGAAGCTGTAAATGGAATGAACAGTTCATCATCTCTTACTGAATCCCTGCTGCTGAGAGGAGAGGAAGGAAGGAAGCCCTTCTAGACTTTTCCTTCTCAGGAAATGTGGGTGACCCAGGCAATGCAGGTGACTCTCCTACCTGGCTACTCTGTCTGCAGACAGACTATGCAGCTTATTGTTGGCTCATCATGCAGAAGAATGTTCAGGGTTTAGACCTGGCTGGGCATCTTCTCACGGAGGTGATCTTGGAGGAGGAAGTAAGAGCTCTTTCTAATCCTTGTTTGTAATCTGACCTCTTCATACAAAGTACTTGTCCTTAATGGGCTCTGACCTAGAAGCCTTCTGGTAAAACACAGAGCTAGACTAGTCTAACATTCAAATCCTAGCAAGCGAGTGGGTCAAACCTTCTATGTTCTCGACTTTTTTGTTACTGTAATGAAATCCTGAGATAATGTGTGAGGGGGCAAAGTTTATTTGAGGTCTTGATTTCAGAAGTTGGGCTGGCTTTGGGGCCTGTGGCAAGTCACAGCGTCACAGCGGGGAGCATGCGGCTGTGCAGAGACATTCAGTTCATGGTGGCCAGGCAGGGGTTTCCATCTCCCCTTCAAGGTCATGCCTCCAGTGACCCACCTCCCTTTTTTTAGGTCCTACTTCTTACACCGTCTAGTAGTGCTGTGGGCTGAGGACCAAGCAGGATGGAACCAAAGCAGTACATCTTGTAAAGTGCACGTCTGACTTAGTATCAGAGTCTCTTACATTTCCAGGTCGGCCCTAGGAGTTTATCGGGACTTCCTGGGGTTTCTTTTTAAGCCTGCTGAGATTAATTAAATCAAACCTCAGGCAACAGCTATTCAAAAGTGGAGGGGCATATTAAATTTCAGGGTTATTAAATGCTGGACCACCTATTTGACCATGCAAGTGGGTTATTACAGTTTTTGTTGGCAGTGTCTGTCAGAGTCTAATATCCCTTTGTTGTCGTCGAGGACACGCTGCTACTGGTCTGTTTCCCTTCCATTCTGGATGGAGGCATCTCTCCAGGAAGGAGAAACTGCTTATCATCAGAAACTGCTTATCAACAATGGCTCTGTTCTTTAGGCTTTCCTGGAAAGTATGGAGAAGCTACATCTTCCCCTCCACACAGGGCATCTCTGTCCTCAGGTTGGGGCTTTTGAAGAAAGCTTTGTCTACGGGACTCCTGAGATGAGGAGAGTAGTACAGATCAGTCTGGGATAAAAAAGATCATTGTGACCCAAGCCTGAGTCAGCCACTCTGACCCGGACAGCTACCCTTTCTGGGTATCCCTCCAGGTCACCGGAAAACTCCCTGGGCGTTTAGTAACTTTTTTTTTTTTTTTTTCTTGAGACAGGGTTTCTCTGTTGTAACTCTGGCTGTCCTGGAACTCCTCCGTAGACCAGGCTGGCCTCGAACTCTGCCTCCCTCCGAGTGCTGGGATTAAAGATTTGTGCCACTACATCCGGCTTCCATTTAGTAATTTTTGAGAGAGAAGTCAGAAGGAAACAAATCTCTAGAGTTGGTTTTCTGCTTTTTCTGAGTAGAAAAGTGCCCTGGGATGTGCTGTGTGAGGAAGACTAGGTCTGGTGAGCACTGTTCACACGTGCGTGGCTGTCCGCCTTCGAGAGGCACATTTCTCGGAGTTTGAGCTGAGAAGACACTTCCTCACCGGGACGAGGCCTTTGCCTCAGCAGGGAGAAGTTCAGGAGCCACCACTAACAAGATCTGCGTGGTCTTCCCAGGGAAATGGCTCCAGTGCTGTCCTTGCATGAAGGCACGTGGGAAGCATTGCCCGTGGGCTGTGTCTAGGCCTCAGTGCTGACAATTCTGCAGTAATGGTAGAGTGTTGACTCTCAGCTTGGAGTCCACACGGCAGATCTGACCCACGCTGCTGCTTCTGTGTGGAGGGTGGAGCCGGAGAGTCAAGATGACTGGGTGCCCACGGATGTGTCTCCGTAATGGTTTTCAAGCGTGTTCACTGGACTTTCTCTTTCCAGGGTTTCTGGCACCAAAAGTCACTTGCAGTCTGAAAATAACTGGGAGAAGGTTCTAGTCATAAATAACTCATACATTTAAAGCAACTTTTTCTGAAGTGTATTCTGTTTTATTATTAGTGATTGTTGTTAGTCTCACTGTGCCCAGCCCATAAAGTAATTTCACTGTAGTACGTATACATATGAAAATACAGTGCATACAGTGCCCAGAGCGGGCTGAAGTGTCATGTCTCTTTTGGGACTCATGGGAGGACTCATGGGACATATCTCCTCTGGATATGGAGGGGAACTTTGTAGTAGCCACACCCTGCTTCTCTCCCCCAGTGCCATATAGGTGACTGTGAGCTGTTACGGGTGTCTGGGGAATGGTTTCCAGGGAGATGGTGTAGAGGGCAGTAACTCAGGGCATGGTGGCTCTTGTTTGATGATGGGCGTCTGGGTGATCTCTGCTAGAATACATACTCACATTTTTCCCTGGTTTGCCTATTGAATCTGTATATTTCTGGGATGAGATCAGAATACTAAAAAACAAACACAAAAAACACTAAAGGGTCTCTGGATTCAGGTGTGGTGGTGCACCTGTTATTGTAGCTCTCAGGGGGCTGAGGCCGGAGACCCCAGAGTCTAGGCTGGTCTAAGCTGTTGTAGTGAGACCTCTATTTAGAACAAAGAAAGGGGGAAAAAAAATAAAGGAGGGAGGAGAGGAGAGAAGGAAAGACAGACACATTGGGATTTTTTTTTTTTAAAGACAGGGCCTCACTATGTATCTCACGATGTATGTATGTAGCTGTCTTAGAATTCACTATTCTAGACCAGGCTGGCCTTGAACTTACAGAGTTCCATCTGCTTTTTCTCAGCTCCAAGTGTGGAGAAATTTTTTCATCCATCTTTGTTGTGACCCAGCATTCTAAGAACTACCTACATAAGTTATGCTGAACTTAAACGCGACATGGGTAGGGTCCGTAGTGAGGTCATTTCATGTCATTTATGTCATCGATTTAACCTGTTTCACCAGGTAGGATTTGGAAGGACAGCTGAGACCTTGATCTGTTTCTTTTTATGTAACACAGGCAGAAGAAAGTTGGAAAATACGGTAAATCATGGTATTGCTCTTCTCATGACATAGCTTCCTTTTAGTGTCTGCTTTTCATCATACACACACGCATTCACACACAAGCAAGTACACACATGTACTCAAGCAAACAAAACTATTCTTTTCCTGGAAAACCAGGTCTCTTGTTAATGGGGCCCAGCAAGTCCAAGGACAGGTTAGGTACACCAGGTCCTGGCATGAGGCCTTAAAATGATCCTAGCCTTGGGCTAGTTGACTGAATCTGCTTTGTTTTCTGTCAAAATGAAGCCTGGTATTCTTGAAAGAAGGTCTATTTTTCCAAATAATAATAACACAACAGTGGGCTGATTAGCTCTTAGTTATTACTAGCTGGCAAGCTCATGCTGTTCTGTTGTTAGCTGACTTCTTCCTCTCTTTCCTACTTCTTGTGAGTGGACAGACCCTTTGGTTTATCCATGTTAGCAGTCAGACATTACAATTTGTCTTTGGTCACATTTCTTTTCTCCTTTTTTTTTTGAGACAGGGTTTCTCTACTGTAACTCTGGCTGTCTGGAACTCACCCCATAGACCAGGCTGGCCTCAAACTCACAGAGATCCTCCTGCCTCTGTCTCCCGAGTGCTGGGATTAAAGGCGTGTGCCACTACCACCTGACTTTCCTTTACCTTTCTAACTATCATTTCTTCCCCCACACAAGATCACGGTCATACTATTTAGCTTCATTATTCCTTGAAGCAATGTGGAAGCAATGTGGATGTGAACTCTACTATTCTGGATTCATCATTGTTTCTGTTTATTAAGAACATCATAAGAGTGAGATATGGTGGGTCGCACCCCTCATCTCAGCATTGGGAAGGCTGAGGCAGGAAGATTTGTGGTTTCAAGGATAGCCTGAGCTACTTAGTGAGAGCTTCTCAAAATAAGGGTTCCTCCCAGTTGGTATGTGGATGAAAATAATGTTTTTTTCATGAGAATTCAGGCAACTGTTGGTCCAACCAATGTGATCTGCCTTAGGTAAATCAGGTAAGTTAACTCCTTTGATTCTCCTTTGTTCCCTCAATAAAATGCATCTGGCTCCTGATGTGAGCTGCTCTTGTATTGCCTGCCTCATCGCTTGTGAATCTGTGAGCCCTTCAGACTGAGAGCTGTGACTTTCTCATCTTTGCATCTCTGGTTGTTGACAGCCTAATTATTGTACATGCCTCTTGGGGCCACACTGGTACTGAGGAGTTACTAATTTGGATAGATACTATTTGCAGCATCAGGCTTCCAATAAAGCTCTTGGGACACATCTCCTGTGGGTGGAGTGGGGTGCTGTATGGTAGCCACATCCTGCTTCTCTCCCCAAGTGCCATGCAAGATGACATTGGGGACATTCTAAGAGTTTCGAAGGAGGTGATATGGACAGCCATAAATGATAGCATGTCCACAAGACAGTATGGTTTAATTTATCAAATTACAGATTGCCAAGAGATACAGATTTTTTGGAGGGAGGGAGAGGAAGTGTGTATACACATGTATGTGTGGTGCATGTGTTTGGCTTGTGTTTGTGGAGGTAAGAGGTCAGCCTCAGTTGTCATTCACCAGGATCCATCCACAGTTTTGAAAGTTTTTTTATTATTATGTGCAGGCATGCATGATGTGTGTATAAGCACACGTCACAGTGCTTACATGGAGGTCAGAAGGCGACTTACAGTTGAGTCTCTCCACCATGTGGATCCTGGAGGCCACGTCAGGTTGCTAGGCTTGGTAGTAAGTGCCTCTACCTGCTGAGCCACTTCACTGGCCCCACCATCTTCCTTTCTATTTTTAATCAGGGTCTCTCACTGGCTCGGAACCCTCCAAGTAGGCTGGGCTGGCCGGCCAAAGAGCAGCCTGTCTTTGCCTCATCAGCACTAGGTTTACAAGCATGTACCACCACAGCCGTGTGTGTGTGTGTGTGTGTGTGTGTGTGTGCGTGTGTGTGGTGCAGTGGGGATCTGGAGCTCACACTCAGGTCATCGTGTTTGCACTTTAGTTTTAGATTTTTTAAGTGAAGCTTCTTCTTTTTTTTTTTTTTTTAGATATAGGGAAATAAATTATGTGTATCAAAATTCCCTCCGTAGACCAGGCAGCTTGGAGGATTCCTCAGTCTGTCACCTGGACTGCTGTATCAGCATGCCATATGGTGGGTGGCCTGGGCCACAGAAGTGTGTTTCTCACAGCTCTGGAGGCTATGAGGTTAAAATCTAGACATGGCAGATGCAGTATCTGATAAATACTGCTCTGGATTCACAGAAATTCTCACATGACAGGGGGCAAGGGATTGCTTTGGGAT
This sequence comes from Cricetomys ansorgei, assembly GCA_026225945.1. Classification (NCBI taxonomy): domain Eukaryota; kingdom Metazoa; phylum Chordata; class Mammalia; order Rodentia; family Nesomyidae; genus Cricetomys; species Cricetomys ansorgei. The sequence continues at coordinate 8,338,431 of JAMJFZ010003384.1, forward strand.
ACACACACACACACACACACACACAAAACACACACACCCCAGAGTGTGTATTATAGGTGTGTGTGGCCACACCTGGCTTCTTGGGGGATCTGGGGATCTGAACCCAGTTCCTCATGCTTTCACAGGAAGCATTTTCCCCTCTGAACCAACTCCCCAGTCTCTCTAAACCTACCTACTAAGTAGCAATTCTGCATTCTCCCCTTCTCCCACCCACGGCAACCGTCATTAACGCTGCTGTCTCAGCATGCAGTGCCGTCTTCTAGGTTTTGAGATGCATTCCCATGATATGTAGTGATGCTGGTAGCTTTTTATATGTGCTCATTGGTGATTTGCATCTGTTTCCACACACATCTGTTCAAGTCCTTTGCCAGTTTAACTGAGTGGCTCGTCATTTTGTGTTTGAGCTGTGCTCCTTATTTTGGACTTCAGACCCTTATCAAGACTAACGGTCTGCAGTCATCTCTCCCATTCTACAGATTTTCTTTCCACTTAGCGCTTGGTGTTCTTTGCCTCAAAGACTCTTAATTTTAATGACTCCAACTGTGCTATTCTTTTTCTTCATTGTCTTGTATATCCGTCCTTATGCCAATACACCGAATTGATTTCTGTAGCTTTGTGGTAAGCATTGAAATTGTGAGGTGTAAGAGACCTTTTTCGAGAACATTTCGGCTCCTCTAAATTTTCATATGAATTACGGAATCAGCCTTCACATTTACGTAGCGTACTTAGCTGGGATTTCGGTTGTATCACATTGAACCTGTAGATTAATTTGAGGCACATTTCCATTCTGACTATAGTGAATCCATTTATCGAGGTCCTCTTGAATTTCAACATCGTTTTGTAATTTTTGAGTGTAAGTTGTGTATTTCCTTTGTTAAAGTACCCCTAAGTGTTTATCCTTTCTGGTGCTACTGTAAATGGAGTTCTTTCTTGCAGCTCCCACGGGACTGGTTTATTGAAATAACAGAGAAACGGGGCTGGGTCTTTCCGTTTTATCTCTATCCTAGCAGCATTTCTGAGCTCATGTATTTGTTCAACAATTTTTTAGTATGATCCTGTGTTCTGACACACGGTAAGTGAGATGATTTTACTTCTTTTCCAGTCTGAATGCCTGAAAATAATTCTTGCCGAATGGTGCTGGGCAGAACAATGTGGACTAGAAATAGTGACCAGAGGCGTCTCCTCCCTGTGTGGGGAGAGCTTCCGTCTTCTACTATGCAGTGTGTGTATTTAGAGATGATTTTGTCAGCTTGAGGACGTTTCCTGTCTATTTCTTTGTTTATTGAGTGTTTCTATCATGAGTAGGAGTTTACTATTTAAAGCTAAATGGTCATATTTTTTTGTATTGGTAATGTGTTCCATTAAGGAATTAATTTTTCCTCATATACATTTATGGGTTTTTTTTGTTTTCATTTTTATTTGTTTGTTTTTTGAGACAGTGTTTTCTCTGTGTAGCCCTGGATGTTCTGGAACTTGCTTTATAGACCAGTCTGGCCTCAGACTCAGAGGTCCATCTGCCTCTGCCTCCCAAGTGCGGGCATTAAAGTGTGCACCACCACTGCCCAGCTCTAGATTTAATTAAAAAATAAAATATTTATTAATTCTTACAGTATATGTTGGTCACATTAGTGCCCTCTCCCAATATAAGGGATGTAAAAAAATATGTTAAAAAACACTCTTATTTCTGTGGCAAATCCCGGTTCTTTTGTGGTGTTACCATTTTTCTTGATGATGGATTTGACTGGCTGGTGTTTTTTTGATTTCTTTTTCTTTAGTCATAAGAATTATTGGTGTATGGTTGTTGAGGTTAGCTTTTTGTGGCTTAGTCTCACTACCGAAGGTGTCAGTGGTCGGAACTTGAACTTGAGATCCTCATGTTTCAGTTTCCTGAACACTGGGATGCAGGCGTGAATCACCATGCCTGGCTTTTTGTGTGTTTTCTACTTTTTTGTAACATCTTTTTCTGGTTTTGTTATCAGGGTTAGGCTGGCCTCGTACACCGAGGGTGGTAGAGTTCCTGATTGGTATTATTTCTCCTTATTAGATTTCACTTTTGGAAGGGTCAGCTTTCGTGCCACCACATCCTACCTTCCCTCCAGCCATGCCAAGATTTCCATTTTTCCCTGTGGCCGTGGCCCCCTCCATGACACTCACTCATGTCTCCCTCCATCACACTCTCTCATGTCCCCCTCCATCACACTCTCTCATGTCCCCCTCCATGACACTCACTCATGTCTCCCTCCATCACACTCTCTCATGTCCCCCTCCATGACACTCTCTCATGTCCCCCCTCCATCACACTCTCTCATGTCCCCCCTCCATGACACTCACCCATGTCCCCCTCCATGACACTCTCTCATGTCCCCCCTCCATCACACTCTCTCATGTCCCCCCTCCATGACACTCTCTCATGTCCCCCCTCCATGACACTCACCCATGTCCCCCTCCATGACACTCACTCATGTCCCCCCTCCATGACACTCTCTCATGTCCCCCTCCATGACACTCTGTCATGTCGCCCTCCATGACACTCTCTCATGTCGCCCTCCATGACACTCTGTCATGTCCCCCTCCATGACACTCTCTCATGTCCCCCTTCATGACACTCTCTCATGTCCCCCTCCATGACACTCTCTCATGTCCCCCTCCATGACACTCTCTCATGTCCCCCCTCCATCACACTCTCTCATGTCCCCCCTCCATGACACTCACCCATGTCCCCCTCCATCACACTCTCTCATGTCCCCCTCCATGACACTCTCTCATGTCCCCCCTCCATCACACTCTCTCATGTCCCCCCTCCATGACACTCACCCATGTCCCCCTCCATGACACTCTCTCATGTCCCCCCTCCATCACACTCTCTCATGTCCCCCCTCCATGACACTCTCTCATGTCCCCCCTCCATGACACTCACCCATGTCCCCCTCCATGACACTCACTCATGTCCCCCCTCCATGACACTCTCTCATGTCCCCCTCCATGACACTCTGTCATGTCGCCCTCCATGACACTCTCTCATGTCGCCCTCCATGACACTCTGTCATGTCCCCCTCCATGACACTCTCTCATGTCCCCCTTCATGACACTCTCTCATGTCCCCCTCCATGACACTCTCTCATGTCCCCCTCCATGACACTCTCTCATGTCCCCCCTCCATCACACTCTCTCATGTCCCCCCTCCATGACACTCTCTCATGTCGCCCTCCATGACACTCTGTCATGTCCCCCTCCATGACACTCTCTCATGTCCCCCTTCATGACACTCTCTCATGTCCCCCTCCATGACACTCTCTCATGTCCCCCCTCCATGACACTCACCCATGTCCCCCTCCATGACACTCACTCATGTCCCCCCTCCATGACACTCACTCATGTCCCCCTCCATGACACTCTCTCATGTCCCCCTCCATGACACTCTCTCATGTCCCCCTCCATGACACTCTCTCATGTCCCCCTCCATCACACTCTCTCATGTCCCCCTCCTTGACACTCACTCATGTCCCCCCTCCATGACACTCACTCATGTCCCCCTCCATCACACTCTCTCATGTCCCCCTCCATCACACTCTCTCATGTCCCCCCTCCATCACACTCACCCATGTCCCCCTCCATGACACTCTCTCATGTCCCCCTCCATGACACTCTCTCATGTCCCCCTCCTTGACACTCACTCATGTCCCCCTCCATGACACTTTCTCATGTCCCCCCTCCATGACATTCTCTCATGTCCCCCCTCCATCACACTCACCCATGTCCCCCTCCATCACACTCTCTCATGTCCCCCTCCATAACACTCACTCATGTCCCCCTCCATGACACTCACTCATGTCCCCCTCCATGACACTCTCTCATGTCCCCCTCCTTGACACTCACTCATGTCCCCACTGTATGGAACTTCCTGTTTTGGAGCTGCTGTGGCTCCTGAACTTGTACAGCTAATGGATAAGGCCCATTATCACCCCTATCAGCGTGCCCTGGAGCAGGTGGCCACACCCTGCCGTTCCATGTGCGTTGCTCCCCTTGCCCACTCTGATGTGATCTTGTTGATGGTGATGGCTACAGTCTCCACTTCCCACAGTGTTCTGAAGAACCCAGCATACTGCAGCACGGAAAAGGAAAGCGTTTTATTCAGTTACACAGATCAGAGGCTCTCAAAAGTTTTTTTGAAGGTTTTTTAGTACATGAGTCAGATAAACTCTTAAGGAAAATATATATATACATATATCTGGTTGTGCATGTTGTGCAAGCGTCCATGCGTTGTGCATCAGCATTCACATACTTAGACCTGTTACTTCAAACACGGACCTAAGTATAGCAGAGAAGGGGCACAGGCAGCGTCCTGGCATCCAGTCCAGCTGTTTCGCAATGAGCCGAATGTTCTGTTCTGAGGTTTGCCTTCTGTTTCTTTTCCCTCATAATATAAAATTAGTGTAAGCCCAGGAATAAAAGTATAGATTGTCTAATATAATATTTTATACTAGTAGATACTTTGTAAATGATAACTTAAGAATATCAGTGATTTTGATGTTAGCATATTCTAATATCTATTGCCTACCGTGTTCTAGCATTAATTTGAGCTACTAGGTGAGCTAATAGGTGACTATTTCAGTGCAGTATTAGATTTTGTTTATAGCCAGTTAGCTGCGTTTTTACTCACTCAATTCTTTGGTAAAGGAACATCCTTCTTCCCCTTGTTTCTATGGGATATCTTTGAAGCTGTTGTTATAGACTCTTGTTTTTCCTTGGCCATAGGAATTTTGACTCTGAGGAAGTTCTTAAGAGCATGCAAGCCCAGACTCAGATGCAATGTACTCAAGGTCCCATTCTCACTGCTGGACACCATCTGCCCACTCCCCGTCTGTCACCTGGAGATAAGTCCATGCTTCCTAGCATCCTTCTGAGAACTCAGAGAAACCTGTGTGACAGGCCTTCAGTATGGTCCACGGGCTGGCAGGAGTTGATAAGTAGGCACAGGAGGTGTGTCTTTCACCCTTGCTGTCTCCAGAGCCTCAAACGGTATTAGGCATGTAAGAAATGTTGAAACAAGAGTCAGCAGACAGGAAGAATAGGGCTCTGTGCTGAGATCTCGAGGTGCTCGCTCTCATTTCTAAAATGTGCCAGTCCTGGTGGTTCTGCTAGGGTTAAAACTATCGAGCTGTGCAGATGGTATCAGTGTTGGGAAAACTCAGTGTATTGCTCCACTTCATTACTCGGGACAGGTAAACAGAGCTGGTCCATTGAGCAAGGGCCACTCCTGCAGGGACACAGGGGCACTGGTGCCACACTGGATGAGTGGCACACCGGGGCCCAAGTCTTTATTTATTTTACTGCATCTGGGAGCAGAACGTAGAAAGCCTCTGCAGCAGACATCTCGTCCCATGTACATTCCTTACTCATGTAACCTTCTGGGGAAGCCGGAGAGACTTCTGAGAACCTGGGCACCCTAACACGGCAAAGGGACTCTGGTTCTTCCTCTTACTAAGTGTAACTTCTCCCATCTGTTTTGCTTTCATGTGCTTATTTAGGTGCTTTTAGAAGGGCTGTGTTTCTGGCATATGAAATCATATAATTGAACATAGATTTTTTTTTTTTAATGTTTCCTCCACACACATCAAATGCTCAGAGAGCAAAATTCTTCAGGACTGTTGGCGTTCTCCCCAGTTTGCCCTTTCACCCCACCAGCATTGGGTGGCAGAGCTGGAAACCTTAGTCAAGGGTACCATCACTCCTTAGACTGCGCACAAAAGGCCAGTGTCCTAATGTTGGGACTCTTGCTAAACAGACAGTTTTCAAAGAGGAACCCGTAAGGCTCTTCCTCCCTTACAGTCCCTGTGTGGAAGCAGGGCCCTACTTTTTGGTGCATCTGGGCTGTGAGAGGAGACAGCTGGGTTCCCTTTCTGCACTGGGGTCAGAAATACGAAAGGTATTCATTCTAATACTGATTTTGCTTTGCATTATTTTTAAAAATAATGCCCAGAAGTGTCCTGAGACATGGTGGCAGTGGTTTTCACCTACTGTTCTAACTCTTAAACACATTGGTTGATCAGATCTTACATCGTTATTTCCATGGAAACTGAGGCTCAGAGAGACTAGGCAAGGTGTTCGAAGTCACCCACAAAAGCCTGGGCTGTGGAAATGTGGAGTAAACGTGCAGCGAAAGTGACTGGAACTCCACGGCTTCTTCCCCTCGGTGGTGTGCGTTTAACTGATTTTGAATAAAGGGGATGTGGTGTCATCAGTGCTGACCGAGAGTGACTTATTTTGTGAAATTCATATAAAAGCCATTTGGTGTGTTCTCTAGGAAACTCTGGGTGCTCTTCTTAAACATGAATAGTCAGATCACTTTCCCGTGAGCTCCTGGGCCTGTGCTCCGTTAAGTGGGTGCAGCATGGACTAGGAACCATTAGCACCGGACCGTCTAATTGTCAGCAAGCAACTGCATATCCGTGGGGAGCAGGGAAGGCACAGATGGAGCCACAGAGTATCAGGATTGGTGCTGGTTTTGTTTTTTTGTTTTTGTTTGCTCGCTTTGTTTTTTGGCAGTGAGTGCCAGTTTTGGTTTCTATAGACTGTATGTTTAACCTGTTGGTTTTTCTTCTGTCTGATGTGTGGTTGTTACCTATTAACTCATTGTCAGGCGGCAGCACAGACTTCCAGGTCACACTGGTGGATTTTGTGTTCAGAGCAGGACAAAGTTCAGAGCTCTGCTAATTTCATGGTCTGGACTCCCCAGCCTAGGGACTGGACCCCAAATAAAGCCGTACCTGCTGCGGTGTGACCCTGTAGTAGCATTATGAAGAACCTCAGATGTAGATAGACACAGTTTGCTGTGTTTGTTTGTTTTGAAACAGGGTTTCTCTGTGTAGCCCTGGCTGGCCTTGAACTCAGAGATTTGCCTGCCTATGCCTCTTGAGTGCTGGGATTTAAGGCGTGCGCCACCACCCAGCCCACAGTCGGTTGCTTTAAATAATGCTGTTCTTTAGCTATGTTCATTAAAAGTCATTTCTGAGGAAGCATATTGAGTGAATGCCATTTTGTTTGTGAAGTCCAGTGGCAGACCTAGAAGCCCACTCATACTTTGCTATTTCAGAGTCTTCCTGTGAAAGTCACTGGTGCCATTCAGAGCAGGGCCAGGATAAGCTTGTGGTGTTTCTATTTTGCTTTTCCAGAGGACCTGCTTTGTAATTGTGTTTATTGCTGGTTTGGGCTTCCTCCACTTTGTGAGGTTAATAGAAGGCTTTCCTAATAAGGAAGGCTGAAGCACCACACTGAGAACCTTTGTGGTGCTGGGTAGGTGCTACTTCTTGTTACCAAAGACCTTGCAGTGAATGCTTTGTTTGTAATCATGCTCAGTGTACAGGACAGACACCCAGGGATGTTTATTGCTTGCTTTATGGAGGGTTTTTATTTATTAGCAAAATACTGCTGTGAACATGATTTTTAGGAGCCCATAATTTAGATTTTACTGGTTCAAGGCTATAATTTTTTTCTAAAGCTATCTGGAGATACATTCACTAAGAAATAAGCTTTTGCTGAAAATGAGGGTTTAAGACTTGAAAGAGCTGAATGAAGTTACAACTTTCGTATTATCTCTGGAAATAATTGCTCCTTTAACTCAAAATCCATTAGTAACCGGGGTATAGTTTTTTGACATCATGATTATTAATGTCTTTTAACAAGGTCTCATTTCAGAAACCTTAAGCAAATCACTGATTTTAATATAAGAGGCATGGCGTTTTGGATATCAAATTGATGCATTTATTGAAAGTATCCAGTTGTCTTGACTTAACTTAGAAGACATATGCATAAAGAAGAGTTTTCTTTCACGACCCTTGTATGAGTCAGAGTTCCCCAGAAAAACAGAGTCTAGGCTGTATACTTGTGTGGGCAGACAGATGTATAACCTTATCTGGGATTTTTCAAATGTTGGAAATTTTCATAAATGTGATGAGATATGCCACGGGGATGGAACTCAAGTCTGAACACACAGTTCAGTTATATTTCATATTCACGTTGCATACATGGCCCCAAAGAAACTTCGTATGCCCGTTTTGTCTATGAAACAAAGTTCATGGTGTGGAATTCTTAGCTGTGGTATGTATTAGCTTCTTCCTTATCCCAGCAAAACGACCGAGGCATACTACCTAACAAAGGAAAAAGAGTTTACTTAGTTGACAGTTTGGGAGGCTGAAAGTCCAGATATCACAGGGGCTCTGGTGAGGGTTCATGGGTTGTATCACTTCATGATGTTTGCAGTGAAGGAAGCCAGAGAGACTGGGTGGGACCAGGTTCTGGCTTTTATCACATCCTGTCAAGAGATCCAACCAGTCTCCCTTGAGGAATACCTCAAGCCCTCCTGAGGGCACACTCCCAGTGACCTTGGAAGCTTTTATTAGGCTTCTACATCACTTCCGATCTCCCTACCCTGGGAAGAAGTCTCCAACATAGGGTGGGGGTGAAGGAGAGGCAACTATCTAAACCGTAGCACAATGTAGACCTATGTTTAAAAAGTTTTACATCTAGGGGGTTTTAGATTTCAGATGTCCACATTCTGAAACTTCAGCAAGGCGTGAGGAGTGTCAAGGAAGGAGGGAGAGAGAGAAATTGAGAAAAAAAATCTCGGCTTTGAAAGGTAAGCCTGTGGTTGTAGGAGCCCCGAAAGCTTAGAGTCCGCAGAGTAGGTGAGTAGGCTGGGAGTCCTAGGAGGAACTGATTTGAGTCTGGAAACCAAAGGTGGTGTTTTAATTAGGGTTTCTATTTCTGTGATAAAACATCATGACTAAAAATTACGTTGGAGAGGAAAGGGTTTATTTGACTTGAAAATGCCCTATAGTTGGATCTTATGGAGACGTTTTCACAATTGAGGTTCCTTCCCGTCAGTGACTTTAGGTCGTGTCAAGCTGACATAAAGCTAGTCAGGACAGGTAATCCCAGGCAGAATTCTCTGTCTTGAAGACCCCGGTGATTCCTCGTAAGGCAGTGGTTCCCAACCTTCCTAGTGCTACATCCCTTTAATACAGTCCCGCATGTTGTGGCGACCCCCAACCATAACATTATTTTCATTACTACATCATAACTGTAATTTCGCTACTGTTATGAATCGTGATGTCAATATCTGATATGCAGATGGTCTTAGGTCACCCCTGTGAAGGGGTCGTTTGACCCCCTAAAGGTGTCATGACCCACAAGTTGAGAACTGGTGTCTTAAGGCCTCCTTCTGATTGGCTGAGACACACTCACACCATGAAGAATAACCAGCTCTACTCAGAGTCAAACTTAAACTGCCACTCATACTTTTTATTTATATATCTTTATGTATATGAGTTCTCTGCATATATACCTGCATGCCAGAAGAGGACATCAGATCCCATTACAGATGGTTGTGAGCCATTATGTGGTTGCTGGGAATTGAACTCAGGACCTCTGGAAGAACAGCCAGTGCTCTTAAATGCTGAGCCATCTCTCCAGCCCTGCCACTCACATCTTAACGTGTCCTCACAGGGACATCTAGGCTTGCATTGGACCAAACAAATGGGCACCATGACCTGGCCAGGCTGTCACCCTTTGCAACCAGGTGAAGAAATGTAGACATTGCATGGAGGACATCTTCCTTCATCTGCCGTGTGATGGCGTTGGACAAAGGAAGAGCAGAGAGCAGCTGGCAGATGTGGGAGCAGCATCAGGAGAAGTGGGTGCTGTGCCAACAAATTGGAGTTATCCAATCTCCCCAGAAATGTCATGGCCTGTCCAAAAAAAAAAGCAATGGCTCAGGCCATGCGTGTACTGGGGGCTGATAAGTTGTCACAGAGCTGAAAGATTCGGATGGTGGAACAGTATCAAGGGCCTGACAAAACCAGTGGCAGGAAACCTGAAATTCCAGGACTGAATAAAGATAGAAGAGGCTGGAGAGGTGGCTCGGGTATGAAAGTGACCTGAGTTCTAGCCCCACAACCTACGTAGGAAGGTTGGATGTGATGGCACAGCTTGCCATCCCAGCAGTGGGGAAACTGAGAGGTAGGTCTCCTGTTTCAAAGAAAGAAAGAAAAAAAAGTGGATTTGGGCTCGGGAGATGGCTTAGTCCGTACAGTGCTTGCTGTATAAGCATGGAGACTTGATTGTGGATCTCCAGCACCCAGATAAAAGATGGGCACACTTTTATGCCTGCATCTGGCAATAGGAACCCCAGATCTCATTGGCCAGCTAACCAAGGAATAGAGTTGTTCCAGGGTCAGTGAGAGATTGTCTTAAAAACTAAGGAAGAGGGTGATGGAAGGAGACACCTGACATCACCTTCTGGCCTCCACACAGACATGCACCCCATGTACATGTACATACACTCCACTAGCATACACATAACCCACCCCCACCCCTGCACACTCTTACCAAGGTAGATGGCATTCCTGAGGAATGATATCTGAAGTTGTCCTCTGGCCCCCACAGGCTTTATATCCAAACATGTTTGTGCCTGCGATCACACACACACACACACACACACACACACACACACACGCACTACTAGACTGGGAATGTGATCCAGTACTTGGGGTTGCCGAACATGCTTGAGGCCTCAGTTAGCTCCCCAGTGCTGGAAAAAACCAACCAAACAAAAACAAAACCACAGCAATCTAAATCTTCCAGTAATGTTGTCTGAGCCAAGGGTCCAGCCAGGGTGACTCCAGTGTCCTTGGAGTCTGAATCATGCCACCCTGTCAGGCCCGATAGCTTTAACCTTTCGGAGCTTCTCGGCCTTCAGTCTCTGAGAGCGGTGCTGCAGGCCTGCCAGATTTCTGCAGGAAAAATGCAGTGTTAGAAGTGCTCTGCAGGATCTCCAGTTAGGAGGAGATCGGGAGCTAGTGAAGGCACCAGCCCACTGAGAAGAAGAGAAAGGAAGACCTAGGAGGCTCTCGGCTTTGGATACACTTGGGAAATGCTGACTGGCACATTCATCAAGAACCTGGCTTCTTTTCTGTACAGTTGTATTTAACATGCTGCTTGCTAGTGGGGGCTTAGTGTGGGTCTGCTCTGTGGGTGTAGGCTTATGCAAACTGAGCAGCACCAGTGAACAGACTTCTCTCATCCTTCTGGAGGAGGCTGCTCCAGCAAACGCCGGGTTACATATAGTCACCTGACAGGAGGAACTTTCCCCCCTGTTTATTAGTTGTCATTAGATCTTATGCTGTCATGCGCACAGCCAGCTCTCTTCGGCTTACAGAATTGCCAGCTCTGAAGTGAAGCCTGGGTCATTGCTGAAATTCAGAGAAGTAGGTTCAGCCCCTTGGTGTCGGGTGCTGCCTTTTGTGAGTGGGTTTTTGCTCTGCAGTTCTCAGCCCCTTTCGCCCACAGTCATTGTCCCGTGTCCCTGCTCTTCCCTTTCTGGAAGTCCAATAGGAGCATGGGATGCAGATACCTTACCAGGCATGTATCTCAGAGGCCTTTGCATCACCTGCAGTTCTGACTTGCATAGTGGTCTCTCCATTTGCACAGCAGCAAATGCTGCTTGGGACGTTGTAATTCTCTGTAACCCTTGATGTCATGAGTCTCCACCTTCCTTCCGACTTTGCTTGGTGGAGGTGACACCCACTATTCTAGTCCTACTCTTGCCCTTCCCACCTCTGGACCACTCCCCTTAGATATAGAGGTCTCCCAGGGCTTCACTGTGTATTTTCTGACTCAACACTTGAAATCTCTTGGTTTTTAGTGTGTATTTTATGTGAAGGCCCTTGACGCTAATTTCTGCTGTTCCCTTCTCTCACCAGGGATGAGACCCCTACTAAGGACACACCTTCCCCAGGCTCCAGAACACAGACACGGTCTCATCCACTTTCTAGTTATTCTTGTGGGAAAGAGTGTCATGGAAGCAGACTGTGAAGATCTCGGGGTCTTAAGAGGCTACATGACAAAAAAACTGTCTTCCACGTGGGCGAAACTGTGGTACAAGGAGTCAAGGGATCAGGCACTGTTCTTAGAGACCAGTTTTGTTTGTTTTTGTTTTAGTTGACGGAAGCCTTGCATGCAAGGAGTGCTCTGGGAGGACTTTGGGAATTCCTGTAGGTAAGGGCTGGTGTGCACGATGAAGACCTGAGGGACACTGGGCACAGTTCTGCGACAAGGGCCCTCCAGGAAGTCTGACCTGATAATGCGGGCACTGGATGGGTAGAGTGTAGAGTTGAAGCATGGAATCCGAGTTGAGAAATGGACAGGAGTGGGTGTCTGAAGGAGTGTAGAGCGTGTGGGAAAAGGCGACTCTGGGAGAGGAAGAGGACCGCCATGCAGGCACGTCTTGATTGGCGATGTTGTTGTCGGGTTTCTCTTGTGTTGATTATTATGGTCTAGAAGCAATGCACATTCACGAGTAACTTCAGATTTTCAGTTTGGCTCTTCCCTAGGTTGGTGTCATGTGACCAGTTTTCTCTCTGCTGGGCTGCAGAAGTGGTCACTTCTCCCAGCCAGTCCCTAAATCACGAGGAAGAAACACTGACCCCTGCCGTGCTCTGTGCTCCGGAGAGGAATATCTGCTAGGCTAAGTGAATGCAGTGCATTTTCAGCTTACAGTGGGTTTCTTTTGTGTTCTCAGGGCTGTAGGTAGAGACGAAGATGGTGTGAGGTACTGTTGTATGTTTACAAGATGGGTTTTTCTGGGTATGGTGGCACATCCCTTTAATCCCGGCACTCAGGTGGCAGGGACAGGTAGATCTCTGAGTTCAAGGTCAACCTTGTCTACAGAGAGAATTCCAAGACAGCCAGGGCTACACAGAAAAACCCTTGAGAAAGAAAGCAAAATGAAACAAACAAACCAACCCAAAACAAGAGGGGGGAGGGAGGCCTCTGCGTGGTGATGTTCCTGGCTCACAGGCATCGTTACGCCCGGAGCTGGGTACGTGATATTAGAAACTCAGCTAATCAGTCCCTTCAGAAACAAGCTGCGTTTAGACTCTTGGAATGGGCACAGGATGTAAGAAAATAATGGATGGAGGGGTGGCATGCAGCTGGGAAGGCTCCACGGAGGTTGGTGTCTTGAGTGTCTATAGAGAAGAATCAGTAGCCTATGGCATCAGAGGTTTTAGGCGGGGCTAGCTAGATCCTCTCTGAAGAGTCCATTTGATTTGATCCTTAGCGATGCATTGACAAAATGCACCAGGCGTTCCAAGGGTGTAGGGAGGTAACACAGAGTTTGGCCACATAGCCCCTCACCTCCTCAACTGTGATCTATAGGGTTCTGCTGCGTGTCAGGCACTGTGCCAGGCACTGCGCTAGGGGATGAAGCTGTACTTCCAAACAGAACAGGCATGGAGCGTTTCCAGTAGGAAATGTGATGAGCAGTGTATGAGTCAAGCTTCCTTGGAGGAAGAGAACCCATGGTATGGTCTCTACATATATTGTATAACTATAAAGGGATTTATTGAGCAATGGCCGTCTTTGTGCTGGAGAAGTTGAGAACCTGGTGGCTGCTCAGTCCAGGAGCCAGACTAGTTTGGCACTGAAGGTCTGGAGGCTCCCTAGACAGTCGTTCTATTGAGCCAGAGTCTGAGGCCAGAAGAGCATGGCATTGGCAGGTGCACTGTTCAGGAGGAATGGAGCCTCCTTCACGTCTTCTCTCACAGGCTTTTTCTGTCTGTGTCCCCGGAACACTAGATGGAGCATCACCTACATTTAGGGCATTTCTTTACTCTCAGTTACTGCCTCTCGTGTCAGTCTTCTCTGAAAATTCTTTCACAGACATACTCAGAAGCTTCAATAAACATCTCTCAATCCAGCCATGTTGGCAATCAAGACCAACACCTCCCCCACCCTATGCAGGGTGCTGATACATTGTGAGGAGTCAAGAGGGAATTAGTTATAAGAACTTTGAAACACAGAAGACAGGCAGGAATTTGGAGAGTTTGTAGAAGTCATCTGGGCCTCAGTGGTCCTTTCTGTTCTACTGTATATGAGCCCAGCAGCTACACCCACTGACCTTGAAAGGCCTCTTGAACCAGAGATCCCAGACTCAAGACTGCAGTGCTACAGGAGAAGAGTTAAATGACAAAGTATGCAAGATAACTCCATGTTTGCATTTTTAAACTTCTTACCAGAAATATTCCAAACTTGACATCATTTTTATTATTTGACTGAAAGAGGGCAAGGAGGCATTGTTGGATTATTCATGGAGCTAAATTGATGGAAACTTTTTTTCTTGGGCCCCGTAGGAGTGGGATAGAAACTGTATGGGAAAGCTCCCGGGATCTTTTCAGTGCAGGGCGCATTGTTAGAGGTGTTGAGAACCATTGGCAGAAAGCTGCAGCTCACAGTGTGAAGAGAAGAAACAAAGTGATGGGAGTTAAAAACAGTGCTTTGTGTGGTTTTCGATGTGGCTCCTGAGGCTCAGGCCACTCCGTAGATAAGGATTAATGCGTCTCCATTCACTCTACTCTGCAGGCAGAATTTTAAACGGCAGTTTATGCAAACCTGCTAGTTAACTAGTAACTGCACTGTGGGCTCCCTAAGGGACCTCGCCGAGCACCCCCCCACCCCCAGGGCTGACTTGGTCCTTGCCTTCTGCTGGAAAGACAGGGACTTCCTTTAACAAGTCTTTTATTCTGTGGCCAAGCTGTTGCCCCTGGCAATCCCTAATCTACTTTCGGCGGCTTTGTGAGCGCCTATTCTAGACATATCACACAAATAGAATTGTACGTGGCATTTTGCATCTAGCATCTTTTCCTTTAAGCAATATTTTCCCAGTTCCTCTGTGGTGTAACATATGAACACTTCCTATTTACAGTGGAAAATAGTTTTATGGGCGAATTGCCTAATTAATAATGTATCCACCAATGGATATTTGGTTCGTTTCTACTTTTTCGTTGTTGTGGATAATGCTACTATAAACCCGACACACATTGTTTGTGTATTCATGGGTTTTCAGTTCTGGAGTCTATCCTTAGAAGGGGAGTTGCTGGGTCACATGGTAACTATGTATCTGAGGGCCTACCAGCTTTTCTCCAGAAGTGGCGGTGCCGTACGGTGGAAGAGAGTTCTGACTTCTCGCCAGCCTGGCCATCACTTGAGGTGGTTTAGAAGAAGGCAGTTCCATACCTGACCCACTCAGGTGCTGGTTGTCTGTAAGGTGGGCTTTCATTTCTCTTTACCTGTTTTCCAAGTTACTGATTTGTTGGCTTTACTTCAGTATCTCATTTTACTTCGATGGAATGAGGATGGAAAGAAAAGGGAGGACTCAATGCTGGTTAATGTAGACACATATTAACACCTGCTTACATGTTGATAGAAAAGCCCAAATGCGGAAAGACCGATTAATGAGCTTAAGTAATGCTTTAGATCAATGGCTGACAGACCTGTAGGTCTATAGGTGTATTCTTGGGTTTTATGATAATTTGTAAATTCTGTTTCCATTTGTGGATCTGTTAAAAATGCATTCTGTATTACGTGGATGACCACTGCTTGGGGAAAACCAGGTACAGTTGTTGATACTGAGGTGCCAGGAAGCTACCAAGGCCACAGCCTGTAGTGCAGTGTTCAGAACATCTCCAGGGGCTGGAGTGTGTGTTTTCTAGCAGCTTCTTATATCACGCACATTGGTAGAGGTTGCTAGCCAGTGCCTTGATGGTATTTCTGCAAAGTCCACTCATGGATGGTTAGAAGAGGCATCCTCCCACACGGCTCCAGACAGCATAAAGTGCCTGTTATAAGTAGCAATACTTTTTTTTCTTTTTGGTTTTCTGAGACAGGGTTTCTGTTGTAACTCTGGCTGTCCTGGAACTCACTCTGTAGATCAGGCTGGCCTCAAACTCACAGAGATCCGCCTGCCTCTGCCTCCTGAGTGCTGGGATTAAAGGTATGCACCACCACCACCTGGAGTAAGCAATACTTTTAAGTACCATTCTCCAGTCTTTTAGGACTCACTGACATTAATATTGTCTCATAAAGTTAGCATGCATATAATAGATGCTGTTTATATTAACCATAACTTTTATAACATCAGTAGAAATAGCTGTTTCTTTCTCTAGCACATCACAAATATTCTTTATGTAGAAAAGATGTTTAGTGTTCTTTTCACATTATCTAGTCACTTAATACGCTTTTTCGATCCCAGCACTAGGTGTATTAAGATAGAAAGATGTTGTCCAGTCTCTCGCAGGTGGTGTATGATGTACAAGGAAGCAGCCCTGAGATGTGCTGCACCCAGTCAGGTGCACAGGAAGCAGTGAACACAGACAAGGATGCTTTGAGCGATCTGAAGGCAGGGTGTGTAATTAATTGCAAATAAATCATTGAGGGTGACAGTTTTACAGCCAGCAGATCTGACAACTTCCTGTATGACTGGCCAAGATGCTCACTTACTCTTTCTAAGCATAATTAAGGGATTGTGCATGGTAAGATCATACTGGAAATTTCTAGAATGTGGTGAGTTTTGAGAGACACTGTTGTGTGGTGGAGAAGTAGTCAGGCTTTGTTATCCCAGCACGTGTGGTCTTGGGCCCCTCAGTAGGTGACCTTGTAGGTACTAAAAGGGAACTGTAGACACAGCGGAGCAGAGAATGACTGGGCTGTTCCTGGTCTTTTTACACCTGCGGGCATTGATATGGGTTCAATGGGAAATGATCAAGCAAAGAGAGAGCGTCTCTAAAGCTACAGAGCTGAGCAGGTCCATGTAATATAGTACAATAATAAATGGGAAAACAGAAGAGGTGAAAAGATACAAAGGGGGTTCAGAAATGGAAACACAGAGAGAAGAAGCTTTGGGACTCATCTCCATGATAGGGATGTAGCTGGGGGGGTAGCGTGCTTGCCTGGCGTGGGCGAGACCCTGGGCTTGATTCCCAGCACTGAAAAAACTGAGAATCATTCTTACTGGTTGTGATATTTTTAGAGTCAGATGAAGGCTGAAACTCATTGTTTTTTGTTTTTGTTTTTGTTTTTTTTGGTTGTTCCCCCCCTGTTTGTTACCTACGCTCAGAATGGGCTCATTCAGTGTCTGAGACTCCGTGTTCTCCGTACATACTGTTGACTCTTCTGAAGGAAGTGTCAGATAGATTTGATTTCTGAAGTAGGGTACTGAGTTGACTAGGAAAAAAGAGCCAATGTGAATAAAGACCAAGATGAGTGAAATGGGCAGCAAGCTGCCTGCTGTGGGGGGAGGGGTGGTCCAGCCGTGCTGGAAAAGCAGCGCTTTATTCCCCCCTCCTTTGCTGTGCTGGGGGTGTAACCCAAAGCGTTTAATGTGCTAGGCAAGGGCTCCACCATTGTGCTGCGTTCCCAACCCCAGGACTTGGCTCTCTAGAAACCTTAACCTCAGACCTTAACAGTAAAACTTGTTTTGTTTTTAAAACTTTTCAGAAAAAAATTTTTTTTTGTAAGATTTCTCTTTGAAGTCTTTAAAAATCATCCACAAGTGCTAAAAAGACCTGTAATATTTGTGTGATTAGCAGGGAGAAGTAACAGTAACATAAACATTTTGCAATGGTCTCAATTGAAATACTGTAAAGACAGTGTGAGAGAGCCAAAGTACAGATTTCAAAATGTTACTGCGTGGCTTCCCTGCAAGCATTTCGTGACCACGTGTCAGACATTTAGTTAACTCCTTAATGTGGACTCCACAGGATGTTGGAGTTGGCTCCCGAGTCATTGAAGAAGTTTATATATGCTGTTGGGAAAGACTTGAAAAACCTGCCAAGTTAGAAACAAAACTGAAATTTCTATAGATAAAACCATAGCTTTTGCCGGGTGGAGATGGCGCATGCCTTCAATCCCAGCACTCAGGAGGCAGAGGCAGGTGGATCTCTGTGAGTTCCAGGACAGCCAGAGTTATGACAGAGTTTTCTCATGGGCTGACATCCCCTGAAAAATATGCTCAGCCTTCATAGCGCTGGGTCCTGTAGCCTCCGATTCAGCCAGCTGCAGATCGGAGATACTTGAGTCAAAAAGCATGACCAGTGTTTACGTGACACTGATAGTGCGTGAATGGTGATTTAAAGAATACAGGGCAGCGTGCCTGGGCTATATGCAAACACTGTGCTGGTTTCCATAAAGAATTTAGGCACCTGTGGGCTTCAGTGCCAGGTGAGGGAGATGTCCAGAGCCGTTCCTCTGCACATCCTCAGCTGCCTCAGCATCTGCCCGGTATGCTCAAGAGGAGTGTTGAGTCCCGAGCTCAGCAGAACAGAAGCCAGCTTTGTTCTTCTAGTCCCCCAGGCTTCCCCTTTCCTCTCTTCTCACCTCATTTGCCTCTCATTTTGCTGAACTAAATGTCAGGTCCTCACAGTTTCTTCTCACTCTGAAACAGTCTTAGGACGTTACTATTTATTTATTCGGAGTATCCTTTTTTTGTGGCTCTGGGCATCAAACCTGGCATCAAACATGACAGACAAGGACTCTGCCCTTAAGCTACATCTTCAGTCCTTTATTCTGACGTTTTAAGACAGGGTTTCACTGTGTAGCAGGCTATACTCAAACTCAGAGTGGTCCAGCCTGTGCCTCCTGAGTACCGCGCCTTGTTAACTTGCTTGGAAAGTTGTATCCTAGCAAAGCAGAAAGCCTGAGGGTGTGCGCATGTTTCAGATTTATAGATTTCAGACCCAGACAACACAGTCCACAAGAGACGTTCACAAACGTCTTGCTGAGTCTCCTCGGGGTTACTGTCGGGCTGGTATTACTCTTCTTTTATTCCTTTGGCAGTCCATATTGCTTTCCTAGGAAGTGAGAGTTAGAATTGAAAACTGGACCCATGTCAGGCAAGGAGGTGAGTACTGCTTTACCTTCTCTTTTCACTGTGCAAAACCTGGACAGTGCTATGTGGGACAGTGCCTTTAGGATACAGAAACTAACAGCTTTTGAAATTCATCAGAGTTAGGTGAATGACAGTCACAACAGGTCTCCAGTAATTACCAGAAGGCACCTGAGGTGTCAGCCTTCTCAAAGAAAGACCAGTGCCTTTCTGTTGTTAATAAAGTATTTGTATGTTTAGAGTATAGGTTTTATATTCTTAGAATCATAAAATCTTACGGTTGGAGGAAACCTCCACGGTTTGTTTCATAGGCTGTCCTCAAACTCAAAACCATCCCCCTGTGACCCCATGCACTGGGCCCTCCTGAAGGAGGGAGGTTGGACCTTGCTGGGCAGTGTGCTGTTTGTAAGCAGCATGAACTGTTGTTAGTTTCCAGTCGCAGAATGAAGCAGTCTTAACCCCGCCATTGCTCTTGCCAGAGTGTGCATCTGAGTAAGTGCTTATTAGTTTCTTATGGAGGAAGCCCTGTGTTGTCATAGCTATCAGCTCTGTGTCAAAGCTGAATGTCGCAGAATCCTTTGGTTGTTTGTGAAAGGATGTGCGTGCCAAAACTGTTGTCTAAACCAGTGTGGGGTTGGCCCCCGTTTCCTTCCAGCACAGGTGGTATATTCCTGTAATGCCAGCGCTCAGGAGGCTGAGGCAGGATGGTTTTGAGTTTAAGGCTGATCTGGGCTACCTAGTAAGTTCCAGTCCAAGGAGGGGGGGCGAGGACAATAAATAAATAAATAAACAAATAAAACAAATTATGTTCTTGCTTGTTATTTTTAAAACGATATAGCAAAGGTTACAGGAGTCAAAGATGGCAGTCACTTACTTTAGCATTCTAAAAATACGTATTGCTACAACATGGGTGAACGTCAGCACACTGTACCAAAGAGCGAGAGAAAAAGACCGTGTGCTGTGTAATCCAGAAGGCACCTGCCATGGAAACAGGAAGCAGCTCAGTTGTTGTCAGGGGCAGGAAGAGAAACCAGCTGAAACAGGTAGGAGGAGACTTGGGAAAATAACAGATCCAGAATTCCGAAGAAAGAGGCCTGTCACGACTTATCTTCATTTGTTCTTCATCTCTCTGTGCATTTCTTATTCAAGGAAAGAAATTTCCACGAAGCCAAGGGAGTGAGGTGCTCCCAAGAGATGTGGATAGTACAATGTGTACCACTTGTTCTGTGAAACAGAAACTAGTAAAGCTAGAGCGCCACCCCTGCTCAGCTGGAGCACCACCCCTGCTCAGCTGGAGCACCACCCCTGCTCAGCTGGAGCACCACCCCTGCTCAGCTGGAGCACCACCCCTGCTCAGCTGGAGCACACACCTGCTCAGCTGGAGCACCACCCCTGCTCAGCTGGAGCACACACCTGCTCAGCTGGAGCACCACCCCTGCTCAGCTGGAGCACACACCTGCTCAGCTGGAGCACCACCCCTGCTCAGCTGGAGCACACACCTGCTCAGCTGGAGCACCACCCGTGCTCAGCTGGAGCACACCTGCTCAGCTGGAGCACCACCCGTGCTCAGCTGGAGCACACACCTGCTCAGCTGGAGCACACACCTGCTCAACTGGAGCACCACCCCTGCTCAGCTGGAGCACCACCCGTGCTCAGCTGGAGCACACACCTGCTCAGCTGGAGCACACACCTGCTCAGCTGGAGCACCACCCCTGCTCAGCTGGAGCACCACCCCTGCTCAGCTGGAGCACCACCCCTGCTCAGCTGGAGCACACACCTGCTCAGCTGGAGCACACACCTGCTCAGCTGGAGCACCACCCCTGCTCAGCTGGAGCATCACCCCTGCTCAGCTGGAGCACACACCTGCTCAGCTGGAGCACCACACCCTGTTAGAGGCAGGGGTTGAGAAGGAAGGATTTATGGAAGGATCTATCATCAGGATTTCAGAGGTGAACTTTGAAGTTGGCAAGTATCTTCTCCATATCCTCTGCCCAAAATCATCAGGATCATTCTAGAGAGTATGTGCCATAGATCAGGCCAGGATCATTAATTAAGCTGACATCCCTTTGGCTTTTCTCATGCCTCTTCTGAGGATTCGGCGTGCAGAAGTCTCGGACGCTGTAGCTGTGCTTCATACAGTCTGTTTTGTGACTGACTCATTGGTCAAGGGTCAAATGAAGAGAGAGGACAGGACTTCTCTGGCTCCTGCGTTGTTTCCTCAAAGCTGCTGTTGAGGAATTGACTTGGTGTATGGTTTTGCTGTGTGGTGTCTAGTGAGCAGTTGTGTGAGGACTTCCTTGACACAGGTCTTACTATTACCTCACGGCTAATTCTTGGAAGCAGGGGTTGGGATTGGGAGATTGTGAGATGACTCAGCAGGCAAAGGTGCTTGCTGCCAAGTTTGACGATCCAAGTTCAATCCCAGGAAACCACATGGTGCAGAGTCATTTCTGGGGTCTAGATTCACTAAGTCTACCAGTTCTGGGACTGGACTTCTTTCTCCTTGATGGCATGTAGGAGAAGAAACTGGGGAATAATTCCTTATAAAGTACAGATGTCACTAGTTTCTGTTTTCAGTGCTGGCAGTGGAGCCCTGGACCTTCCGCATACTACTTCAGCACTCTATCCTCGAGCCGTACCTCAGTCTGAGAATTTT
Source organism: Cricetomys ansorgei (assembly GCA_026225945.1). Lineage (NCBI taxonomy): Eukaryota > Metazoa > Chordata > Mammalia > Rodentia > Nesomyidae > Cricetomys > Cricetomys ansorgei. Next base: position 8,359,805 of record JAMJFZ010003384.1, read on the forward strand.
TATCATACCCCCCACAGAAGAATGACTTTACCTTGATGGCATCTAAGGTCAATGTTTACAGAGGGGCCCTGAAAATTCCATAAAGCATTTATTGAGCTTCTGTTTGCTGCAGACTCTGCTGTGTACACATGTGGCTGGGAATGGCCAAGGAAGGGCCTGCCTTTGCGGAGTCTGGACGGAAGTGTGCCAGTCATGCCGAGGCACAGCCTTCTGTTGTGGGGAATGTATCCCAGGAGTCCTGGCACATATCATGGTTTAATGTGGGGTTCTCAGTATCAGGAAGGCTGCGGGGGAACTTCATTTCCCTAAACTGAAGCTCATGGGTGAGTCAGGGTTGCCCAGGGATGCCAGCAAGGGTCAAGCAGCCAGAAGCAGTTACAGTTAGACATTGTCAATAAATAATACCGTTCAATCCTCATGGCAGTCCTCTGGGGGTCTCTGTTGTTAACCCTGTTTAACTGATGGAAAAATCTAAAGAAACAGCCCTTAGGAATATCCAAAACTAATTATGAATCCCCATGAATCTAATATAGTTTAGAAATTTTTAAATAATTTAACTAGTAAATTATTAAAAACATTGTTTTGTGAGTTTTATTTTAGCCAGACCATATTTCAATGTAGTCAGTTCTGGTTAATGTAATATTTACTGTTTTGAGTATTCTCAGATGTACAAATCCTTGATAATTCTGTTCACAACATTCACCATCTCTATCCAAAACTTTCTCATCTTCCCAAAGTGAATCTCTGTATCTGTGAAACAATGCCTCCTGGAGTCTCCCTGTCTGCCCAAGCTCTGACAGTGCCGTTGTCTTGTTACCATCTCAGCACATTCGATTCATTGGGTACCTCATGTAACTGTACAATGTTTGCGTTTTGTGACTGGCTTATTTTGCCAAGCCAAGTGTTCCATCTGTGTGTCAGAATGCCCTTAATTCCTAGGGCTGAATGCTATTTTATTTTGTATATATGCCACAGTTTGTCCATCCATCTGTTCATCCATCTGCCTATCTGTCTGTGTGTCTGTCCATACATACATGCATACATACTTGGGTCAAGTCTCTTATTTGGTTATTATAAATTACGCTGCCATAAACTCATGTCCACAGATAAGCTGTTTTAACTCCCGCCTTCAGTTCATTTGAGAGTTTACCTAGAAGTGGGTTGCTAGAGCAAATAAGAATTCTATTTTTGGTTTTTTTGAGGACCCTTCAAAGTGGTTTCCGTAGTGGCTATAGCATTTTACATTCTCACTGATAGTGCACGAGAATTCCAGCTTTTCCAAGTCTTCAACACTTAAAAAAATATAGTAGTCATTATAAATGGATGTGGGGTTGAAAGCACTGGGGTGTATGCATGTGTGTGTGTACCTAAGTACACATACATACATACATATCCACATACATATGTAAAGGAAGGTCACACGAAAAGAATACATTGATGTGACTTTTAAAATGAATCTCTGGTGATGTCGGGATTTTCTGCTCATAGCTTGGGGCAGTGTGGCTGGTACACCTGTCATTCAGGAGGCCATTTCAGTGACTTAAGAGGGAACACACTGTGGTCATACTCCCTGATGCAAATGGCAGCTCTAATCACTGCCTGTGATGTGATTTTAGGACCCAGGTTTTGCCTCTGTAGAATGAATGTGATAATACAGGAGGTGGTAGCCTCGCTTTTCTGCAAGGAGTTCCAGATCTAGTGGATGCCTGTAACTACACAGTACCAGCCCAATGTGTGCCCTGATCCTTGTGCTGCATACCCCTATGTGAAGTTTAATTTATAACTCGGCACAGTTAGTTACTAACAGTAACAAACATAACAAAATTTACAATTACTGTCAGTCTATTTTCCCTCAAAATCTCAAAAGTAGCTACCTTATGCTACATCGGGTGACCATCACTGCGCTGGTAATTTGGATACAACCAAGAAAGCTGTAAAGTGTTTTCTTCAATTGAAGGCTTAGAAAGAAAGAAACAAAACATCAAGTTTGCCAAGCCCTGTGGTCAATCTGATCTTTCGTTTTCCACTAGTGAAGTTAGTAAAAGGGAAAGACTTCATCTTTAGTTTGCCATTTCATCAACAGAGTGCTTTGATTACTAGTATGCACCGCCAGACCTAGCATATTTGTTGCCTTCCCGACAAGCTTATCTTCTAGAGAGCATCTGTGTTGTGGCTTCCAGGACCCTTGGTACCACCCCGTGGTGGGGATCGTTGTGATTAGAGGCTGTTGTCATTTTAGGAATCAGTTCGATGATCACAGTGATACCCAGGGCAGATATTTAAAGGTGCTATCTACTTTCTCTCTTAAGTGCTTGTTAGACTTTGAGCCAACTCAGATGAACAGAAGCGTAAGACCTTAACTTCGGTTTCCTTTTACCCAAAGGTGAGTGTGTTTCGATGAAACCAGGTGGCTGCACGCTTCAGGCATGATGGTGAGGAGCTGGAGGTGGAAAGACAGCCCCAGCCGAAGGATACTTGATAAAAGTACAGCCAGGCTGTCCAGCATCTAGTAACCGCACCAACACCGTGTCCTGCAGGCTCCAGCCACCTGGAGCAGCCGGTGTGGAGGCCTCCTGGCCTGTTGGTTCATGCTGAGCTCCCTGCTCCAGGCTGCCTCTCTCTGTGGTTGTACCCACTCACTCATCTATCTTACTCAGAGGTGGTTCTGGGACCACTGCACCAGACTGCTTCTTCTGGTGCCGGTTGCTGTCCAGATGGCAACAACTTGTGGGGTCATGTCTCATTATTAGGTTGCTAGTCAATGGCAGGCCCAGGGCATATCTGAGTTCGGGTATTCTGTAGGGTCCGGTTTTATTCTGTGGTGTACAGTGTGCAGTCTCCCAACACCATTTTAATAATCGGCACTATTTCCCATTTTTGATACCTTGTCAAGGATGAGTTGGTCATATGTAAGAGTCTACGTGGCTGGTTTAGTTTTCTTGGCCTTGCATACGTTATCAACTTGACAGAATTTAGAATCACCTAGAAGCTGGGCCTCCAGGGAGATTGTCTGGATTACATTAATCGATGTGGGATAACCTATCTTCATTGCGGGTGAGGTTATTCCCCGGCTGGGATCCTGGACTGTGTAAGTGCCGACAGGGAAGCAAACAGGCTTGCATTCGTTGTTCTGTTCTCTGGTTGTGGATGAGATGTGATTAGCTGCCCTAAGCTCTAGCCTTGGCTCCCCTTCTTGGCGGACTGGACCTTCAACTGTGAGCTAAAGATAAGCTTTTCTACTGTAGACTGCTCATGATTAGAATATTTTATCATGGCAACAGGAAAAGAAACTAAGACAGCTCCCACCCTATTTTGTTGATCCCTTATATCCATTTTATGCCAGTATCTTGTTGTTTTAATTGTAATAGTTTTATAATATAATGCGAAATCAGGTAGTCTGATTATAAAATGCCTCTGCCAATTTGGAGCCTTTTAGTCTATGTATGAATTTTCAGACTTCCCCCCATTTCTCTTGTAGAGACCATGTGGAACCCATAGATCACTTTCAGTGATATGAACCATATTCAGTTTTAACACTGACAATCCTCTGTTTCCCTCGTCTTAGTAAGTTGATTTCTAGGCTATTTTAACTGCTCTTGCAAATAGGATTCTTTTTGTAATTTCTTTACCGTTAATTCATTGTTAGCATGTAGAGAGACTACTGATTTCTATATGGCAATTTTGTATACTGTAACCTTGCAGTGGTGTTGGCACTAACATTCTAGCAGTTTTAGCTGTAGTCTTTATAGAGTTGTCTCTATGTGAAATCCTGCAAGCTAGGACAGTATAATTTCTTTTATGATTCTTATTTTTTTTTGTTTTGTTTTGTTTTTGAGACAGGTTCTCAATATAACCCAGGATGACCTTGAGCTCCTGATCATGTTGTGTCTACCCCTCAGGTGTTGAGATTATAGCTATGTACCACCACGCCTGTTCCTAAATTCTTCTTGCTTACCTGTTTTAGGTAGGATTTTGATTATTATGTTGACATTGTGGAATGTAGGCCTTGTTCCTGGTCTCAGAGGGGTAGCTTATAACTGTTTATTATTGATCTCATGGCTTGTTGTGCATGGCCTTTATAACGTAGGTGCTCGATGTTCTCGGATATTACATTCAATGAAGTTTTTCTTGTGAATGCTGAATTTCACCAAAGGCCTTCCCTGCACCTATCGAGATAAAAGGATGAATGTGAGGTGATGTTTTACTTTGCTGAGGTCCATACTCATCAAGGGTATCGACTTGCGGTTTTCTTCCAAGTCAGTATATTTACAACGGGGTGACTTGTACATCCCACCCCCTTCGCTTGCTCCCCAAAGGCCTCTGTGAGCCTGTAAGCTACACCTTTGGACCTTGCCCATTGCTAGATTTATTCCTTTCTCATGCCAACCTCCCCCCCCAGTCCACCATCAGGCCACGTTGGCATTCTTTACCTCCAGCTATGCTTCGGCTACAAGTCCACGGCACCATTGACCCAGCCAGCAGCCTTGTCAGTCTCCAGTGCTACTAGGCCTTCTGCTGCCCAGCCACCGCAGGATGCTCCAGTGTCCTTAGGGTGGGCCATAAGTCCACCTCCCCCTACCCACCTTTCTTCAGCCAGGGTCTCTGCCCCAGACTTGGAATTTCCAGTTGTCTGCTGTCACAGCTGTGCTGATACCTCTTCCGAGGAGGCAGTTCAGGGCCCTAACAGTGCCCACATGGCTCTAATCACATATTCCTCCCCAGACACTTTATAGTGGCTGGGATGGGTTTGCTGGCCGTTGTCCAGTGTGTTCACCTTAACACCACTTAGGCAGGAGGAACCTAGCAAGCATTTGGTGTGTGACTGAGCAAGGAAATGAAGTTTGTTCTTCTAAACATTTCATCTGAAGTTTGTTCTTGCTAAAAGGTGAAGAAAAGAAGCAAGCGAGAGGGACCTTATTTCATCAGAGAAGGCAGTGTTCCTTCCTAAGCCGTTGGCTGGAATGATGTCAGTCTTGGTTGTCTTGCAGGTGTCCTTTCTGCCTGTGGCTCTGAGCTGCTTGTATACTCCAGGGGCAACTCAGATGGTGATTGTTGCCAGATCTCTAGACCCTCTTGCATCAGGACACTTAGTCTAAGAGGGACCTTTGAGACTTACACTGTCACGTCATTGTCATCCTGGAGAGTTTTTGGAAAAGAACTGAGCTTCCTAACTTTGACAGGATGGGGGCAAACGATGCCAGGTTATGTTTTGTTTTTCTTTTAAATCAAATTGAACTATAATTTTATAGGTCACACTGTAGGACATGTATGCCTGTCCAGCTTGCCAGATACTGAACAAAGACTGGCTCTGTCTGTTGGATAGGTAGGGATAGGAGGTTTCTACTTCTGATCATTGTTCTTGTAGGTATATCACTCCTGCTTGGTCCTAAAATTGCTATCATTGTGAGAAATAACAAACAGTCATCAGGCCAATCCAGTTGGAGACACCATGTGCAGAAGGTCTGAGGCAGCAGTTTAGAGGAGCTAACACCACAGCAGTCTGGCCTTTTCATCTGTGGGAGCCCACCAGCACCGGAAGCTACAGGTTCACCTCTGCTGCCTTTGCGGTTTTACATGTCTGTAACACTGAGGACAGGTGCCTGGACCGAGAAACTGGGAAAGGTGGCCACATGTGTTAGGAAACCTCACCAGGGCTGAAGGCTGTCTGAGAGGAAGTCAGAGAGTGCCAGGGACAAAGATGCCATCTCAAAAGACTGCAAAGGGTCTCCATCACACTGAGAAGAAAGAGGACATTGCTTCCTGTTCTTTCTCCTTCTACCGCCACTCTGGCTTCTACGCCATTCAGGTTCCTCTTTTTAAAGAAAGGTGACTATTCATTTACTTTGGTATATTACTAGTGAACAATTACCTATAGATTAACCTGTTACCGTTAGTGGTTAATGTCTTAGTTTCTTGCCCTGTGGCTCTGATAAAATACCCCGACGAAAGCAACTTTATTTTGGCTCACAGTCTGTTTTGGCAGAGGAGTCCTGATGGCAGGAGTATGAGGCAGCTGGTTCACATTGCACACCCAGGCACAGTAAGGTCTGTCTCTCTCTCTCTCAACAGGGTTTTTCTGTTATAACTCTGGCTGTCCTGGAACTCACTTTGTAGACCAGGCTGGTCTTGAACTCACAGAGATCTGCCTGACTGTGCCTCCCCAGTGCTGGGATTAAAGGCATGCACCACCACCTCCTGGCGAGCTTTCTCTTTTTTTATGTAGTCTAGAACCCTAGCCCAGGGAAAGCTGCCACCCATAGTTAGGGTGGGTCTTGAAACCTAATTAACATAATCTACGTAATTCCTCACAGGTGTGTTCAAAGGCCTGTTTCATATGTACTTCTAGATCTTGTCAAGTTGACAATCGGTGTTAACCATCACAACTAGTAAGTAGTTTATTTACATTATGAATTAAGTCCAATTGGGGTGATAATATGAGCATTTTGTGGTAAGAGGTATTTCAAAGTGTGAGCAGTTGTAAATAGGTGTTTCAAATTTATGTCTCACAGGCAGGTGCTGGGGTGTCTGTAGCATAGCTCTTGTCAAACATGTGTGAGCTCTTAGGTTTAGTTTAATCCTGCACCACCCCCCAACACACCCTGAAAATTCAGTCAGATGCAGGAGATCTGTGTCCCTTCTGTTAGCTTAATGAAGCAAAGCTGGATTTAATACAGTCTTTAGTAAAGATATTTTAGTATAGGCTTAAGCATAGGGTCAAGAGAAAGAGAGCATGGGTGGGGTTTTCAGAGTCGCAGAAAGCAAGGTAGGCCATTGAGATGACTCCGCTGCCGGGTCTGATGACCTGAGTTTGGGCCCCAGAGCTGAGAGGGTGGAAGGAGAGCTCTGTCTTTGGCAAGTTGTCTTCTGGCCTCTGCCACTTGTTCATTGTCACAGATGCACACACACACACAAGTACATGCACCAGGCTAATTAATTAAATTTTAAAGAGAAATAAGCAGTTCCCCTTTTGAAGGAAAATAAGACATACTGAAGTGGGCTCCTTGAGGGAGAATACATTACATTAATACCTTTGCAAACCTTTTGATATACCTTTTCTATTGCGTGGGACTTGAAATGCTCACTTCCAGATAGAATACAGTACCAACAGTCTCCACCTCCTTTCATCCCCTCCCCCCTTACCATGGTGCAGAAATGGCAGAAACGGTCTTGCAGCTCCCCATGTGGAATGGCCCTGTGAGGTGAGATTTCCTCTCACAATGCTGGGCAGTGGCAGCAACTACAGCCTCCTGTCAGCTCTGTGACCACGAGGGGACATAGGCGATGCTCCTCTGTGTCAAAGCATCATGTCAGTGGGAAGCCAGAGTGTAGCTAAGTCAAGAACAAGCATATCTTACTTTACTAGGTGCTCATCAGAATCTTCTTACTTCTGGGAACTGGCACTGTCGCACCCTATAAAAAGACTTGGGGAAGAGTTGTGTGATCCCTGCGCTGTCTGGGCGTCTCTGGCAGGACGAAGATGGGAGGTGTGGGGGAGACAATGCAGATGGAGGGTCTCAGATTAACAGAGACAGAACGGTGGGGAGGAAGTCAGAAGCAGACAAGGAGGCTTGGGAAACATGCCCATGATGTGTTTATTAGAAGGTGCTGAGACTGAGGAATGTTCTTTGGCAGGGTTTGGCCCTTCCTACTCACTGTCCGTTCATAGGTCTTAGATCTTCCTAATGTTGTAACCCTTTCATACAGTTCCTAATGTTGTGGTGACCCCCAATCATAAAATTATCTTTGTTGCTACTTCATAACTAATTTTGCTACTGTTATGAGTTGTAATATAAACATCTGATATGCAGATGGTCTTAGGTGACCCCTGTTAAAGGGTCATTTGACCCCCCCCAAAGGGATTGCAACCCACAGGTTGAGAGCCGCTATCATTGAGGAAAGAGCAGGTGTCCACTAAATATATATCTCTGTATTTGTTCATTGTCTTCCACTGTAACAGAATACCCCAGGCTGGGAGATTATAAATACTAAAAGCATATTCACCTCAGTCCCAAAGGCTTAGCAGTCCAAGTTGGAGGAGCAGTGTCTAGAGAATGGAGGTCCAAGTCAAAGGCCTTTGTGCTGTATCATAATATAGTAGGAGACATCCCATGAAGAAAGAAAGATGGAAGGAAGCAAGAGAAGGCCGAGCTTACACTCTCATTAATGGAGTTATTTCCACAGATAGGGCATTAGTCCATTTAAGAAGACAGAGCCCTCAGGGTGTAATCAGTCCTCAAAGGTTAGACTCTTCCTGTGTCTTAGCACGGGGCAGTTAAGTTGCAGTGTGAGGTTTGAAGGAGCACTATATTAGCTACTTGTCCTGTCACCCTGACAGAAACCTGACAGAAGCAATTAGAGGGAGGAAGGATTTTTTTCTGGTTCACAGTTTCAAGGGATATAAACATCCATCATGGTATAGGAAGCCATGGCGGTGGGACATGGTGCAGGAGCACGAGGCAGCTAATCACATCACAGAGGCAGACAAGAAGCACTGAGCTTGGACCAGAACAAGAAGCGGGTATCACCTTCAAGGCCTGTTTCCCCCACAGTGCCCAAAGCTCTGCACCCTCCCAACACAGTGCCACCAACTGGGGATCAAGTATCCAGACACACTAGCCTGCTGGGGACTGCTCAGTCAAACCCTGACAGGGACACTGAAACCGTAGTGACCCAGGTAACTGATGTCTTCGATCCTGTGATCCTTCCTGTCCAGGGAGGTCTAGAACAGTGCCGGCACCCTGAGCAGCTAAACTCACTAACGGGATGTGCCAGCAGCTCAGGGTCTCCCATGAGAAGAATTGTGCTGCCCGAGAGCTCCTTTTTGTAGCACAGCTCTGCTGAGAGAAGTGGATCCTGGGCGGGGACTGAGAGTGCTGTGGCAGTTTTCTTCCCTGTAACTTTCTCTTAACGGGGTTTTGCTCCGATTCCCTCTCGCCCAGTTTCCCCTGTGGTTGGGCCCCATTCATTCTCCGAGTCCAAAGAGTGAGAATGTGGCTTTCCAATTGGCTGCCACAAGCTTTGTGTCTGAGCACAGTGTCCCCAAGGATGGGCTAGAGACCAGCAGCCCCCCCCACCACCTCCTGCCACACATACACACACACACAAAGTGACCATAGACCCACCTCTGCCAGACCAGGACATGTTTGTGGCAAGGAGAGGGGGGTGAGCTGCCCAGGAGTTATGAGTAACTGGTCACCACTGGCTGCATTCCCTGGTGTTGTCATGTGTCATGCACACTGTTTTCAAGTGACTCCTAGTAAGGTCTGTGCCAAGATTTGTGAAGGGCTCTGCAAGAAGACATGATCCACCTGCCAGTTCCACTAGAGGAAGGCAGTTAAGTGTGACAGCAGAAAGGATTTTGGCTGTAGTGTTGTGCTGATGGTGGTGATCTGAGCTGCCTGACTGCACAGGGTGGGGAAGGACTCTGTCTTTTATGGGGGAAGAACACTCTGCTGTGCCCTTCCCTGAAGCATGGATGGATGACTTCCTTGACTCCTGGGTGGAAACCAAGCAGAAAGTTGATCTCTCGAACCAGATACACAGAGACACATTTCATACAAAGAACAAGCAAAGCCAAAAATGTTTAAGTGCTAGGGAAACACAGTAAAGGTCCATGCTCCTATAAATAGTCTTTAGCATCTCTGGTCTAACTCTGGCTGTACACACTGTGCTGTCCCCCCTGGACATTTCTGTGTCAGTGGCACCATTAGCCTGAGCCTGTGAGCTCACTGGCATATAGCCCCAGAGTCTGGCCAGTCTGCCTCCAGCAAGCAGAGGCATTGCTTTTGCTCCAGTGACCTCCCAAGTGCCTCCAAGATTAAGGCCGCCCATCTGGAAAAGCTTTCATTGCTCTGGATGGTGACCGCAGGAGGCCGAGGCACAGGCTCCATGGCGACATCTGCCTTGGCATTGGTGCGGGTCGTGGTGCCCTTAGCCAGTAGCTGCTTCAGTTTTTTCCGCTGTGAGACAAGTGGACGATGGAGTGAACTGTGGGTAATCTAAGCAAAGCCACTGGACAACTTTAGGTGACAGCTTTTCAAGGTTCTCTGCGCTCCTGAGTTCATGTGACGGGGAGGAAGAAGGGGGCAGAGCCTGTACCTGTTCCGAGGTTTAGGGAAAGCACCCTGAGTGGACAGAGCACATTACCTGCCTACTTCTCTGTACCTCATGCTACACCTTCCTGAACCCCTACTTCAGCAGGAAGGAGAAGGAGACAGGAAGTAGAAGGAAGAAGACAGCGGGAAGAATTTCTTTAGGTCTAAAGCCTACCTTTGAGACCCCATTTCCTTCCCGTTCTCACCCCAGGAACGTAGTTTGGTTTAGCCCCATAAAGATGAGAAAGCCCGGGACCATGACATGCTTTCATGAAATTGATGTTTTCCAAGTACACAATTATTCCATCTTAGCCAGTTACCCACAGTTGAACTTCTGGTGCATAAACATTTAACTTCAGTAATTGAATATTCAAATAAAGCCATAGCATGTGGATTCAGAAACCACCTGTCTCCTCATGTGGGATGCTGAGAGTCCCAGACTCCTGGGTGAGGGCCCTCCTTTCTTTCCCTGAACTGCTTGTACTTAGTGAGGCTGGCAAGGAGGGAGTTGTATCAGCCTGGGGAGTAAACCACTTTGCCCCCTGGAATTAGAAACTCAAATACATATGACTGTAGAAACGTTGTAAATTGTGATAAGTGAAAGGGTAGCCATACTATGGAAGCTCAGTGTAAGGGGATGACCTAAAATACAATAAAGAATAAACAGAAAAGTGTTAAAAGACACCCCCCCACACACAGAGGCTCTTTTCTATATGGAAATAAAGTGTTCATTTGAAATATAATCAAGTCTCAAAAAATATAATCAGATCAGAGTTAAAATTCTGGCTTCAGGCCCCCGACTTTACCAGTGCCCTGAGCAATGCTGAAATGATAGGAAGGTAGGAACTCCACGGTGGGAGGCACACAGGCTTGCCCAGCAGGAGCAAAACACCACCGTGGGCTTTCATTCTGGGGGTCCCAAACTTAAATGAATTGTGTGTGTTCGTGGTCAAGGAGCGCGCTGATGTTCTGAGGTATTTAGAATTTCAATGTGTATCTGGACCCATCTTAGCCGCACACTTCTACTTTTTCCCTCGGCCATCACGTGATGACAGAGGCTTAGCTCTTTGAGTACTCAGATTGCACAGAACAGGTATCTAGACTATTGGGCAAGAGATGGAAAACCTTGAAAAACTGAAATATGATGCATTTGCGCTCGGCTTCTTGCATGAAGAGGTGCGGAAGGAATTAACAGCTGCCCCTGCTTCCTTCGTTTTACATCTCACAACGTTGGCTTTGTACTGCAAGGAAATTAATTGCCAGGTCAACCTTTATACACATTTTGCAAAATCACCATACAAATCCCTAAACTTTGATCAATAATCGATTACTCGTTAAAATGAAATAACTGTAATGATGACTAAAAAGTGGGCAAGCAACGCCAGGGTGTGATGGCTCGTATCTGTGATCCCAGCACTTGGGAGACTGCGGGACAAGGATCGTTGTGAGTGTGAAGCCAGCGAGGCTACATGTTGTTTTTAGTTCCAGTCTCCCCCGACACGTTCCGCCACAGCCCTATCCCAGACCGGAGCTGGCTAGGAAGCCACTTGGTTCCCCACCCTGGACAGGAGCGAGAAGATGCCCAAGCCGAGAGCCGTGGGGAAGCCCCGGGGGACGTTTCTCACGTGGGTTCCTAGGACCGCGTGGCGCCGCCTGATCCCGATTGCTGAGAACGAACACGAGTTGGCATCTGGTGGACCCGAACTCCTTTATTCCTGGACCCGAACTCGAACCTGAACCCGAACTCTAACTCCCCCTTATTCAAGGGGTTACCCCGATAAATAACCTCTTCCCATAAGGGCGTGGCTTCTCCCCTCGAGCAGGGAAGCCTTAATTAGCATGGCAGGGGGAGTGTTCCTAAGCAAGGGACCCGCCCCAATGCAGACAAACATGTTCCTTTAGCTTCTTGTGAAGCAAGCAAGTTATAATATTCTGGCTAGGGACCTTCCCGGGCTGGGAGAGCAGAAGTCTGCCACGCGTCACATCCCACGTCACCTTTTCAGGGAGCAGGGGCACTTGGCCTTGACTTCCACTGCTTTCCAGCCCCCGGGTCCCACAGCTACATAGTGAGTTTAAGGACAGTATGGGATGGGTACGCAATTAAACCTTGTCTTCAAAAGGGGTGGGGACAGAGTATTGTTATTTGCTTAGTAATTATGAGCATTTAAAAAGTCATTTGTAGAATAACCAGTTTTTCCTGTCACAACATAAACAGAGCTGTTAATTGCATTTAAAACATATTTAGGACCACCAAACAATATAGCCTTTAGTATTATGGTTGAAAATAAATTTTATTAGTTTTGAATATTACTCACTTCTCTAAGACAGTTTTCATAGCACTTAACCCTGTCAACCAATCAATCATTTTTACTGGTGTTTTTGAGACAATCTAAGCTGGTTTAGAACTTGCTAAGTAGCTCAGGCTTATCTTGAACTCAAGATCCTCCTGCTAGGATTCTCTAGTGCTAGGATTACCTTGGGTAGACACACCCGATTCAGTCGTTCTTGTTTCAAGTAGCATTAGTAGCCACCACTGGTATGAAACATTCTAGGGGACACAGGACAGCTCTCATAGAAGAATTATGTGACCTCAGATTGACATAGCTGATGTGTGCAGAACAAATGGTATTGTACTCGTCCTCCGTCTGTCCATCATTCACCTAATGGATGCTGAGGACAGCCAAATCAGATGTGGTTCTTACCTTCAAAGAACTTGTCAAACTCTTCAGAGGTTGCTGGAGAAACCAGAGCAGGAGCAGGATGCTGGAGTAGGGTAGCAAGCAGTAAAACTGACATGGCTACACACAAGGGGCTGGGAGCCAGAGAAAGGGCCCTGCATTAGCGAGGGAGGGGGAGTTACTCAAGAGCATAGTTACTTGAATTAATAAAGCCAAGGCAAAGTACATACACATACTGAACAGGAAAAGAGAACTGTCTCTAAGTGTCTCAAACAGAGAGACTCCAACACAGGGTTATGTGTATACAGTTGGGAAAGTGGCAGATGTGCTGCTGACCCTTAGGCTGGAGGGGAGAAGGGGCAGTCACTTGAGCCCAGGAACTGGAACCACCTGGCAGGATCTGAGACATGACAGGGGCAGGAGGGAGGGAAGCCAAGGCAAAGACAGATGCCATCCACAGAGGTTCTGGGGCCTCCTTCCCCCTCTCTCACCTCCTATGATTGGTTCCCACTGATCAAACCTATCCGATGCCTTTAGTCACAGTAGCTGGGAATTGTGGTTCCCTGCAACTGAGACAACACCCACAGGAGAGAGAATCTGAGAGTAGAAGAGGAGCATCAGGGGAAAGCCTGGCTAGACATGTGATTCAGAGGTGGAGAGCTCTCCTAGCATGCGCAGAGCCCTGAGATTAGTAAGTTCCACAAAACCTAAACAAAATGGGCCTGGCTGGAGTGAGGTCTGGAGGGCTGCAGTCACTGATGTGGCATCCAGTGACAGTTCCATCTGCAGATCAGGAAGTACCCTAGCGACAGAGTGAAGGGGGCGGGGTGAGCAGGTAGCCAGGAGCCAACTTGTCCAGGAGGAAGGCACCTTAGGCTGGAGATAAGGTGGTGTGCTGCTCCACAGTTCTGCAGGACTCGTCGGCCAGGTAGTAATGGTCTCTGGGACCTGGTGACCACAGAGACCAGGGGAAGGAGTGGTGATGGTTTCTGTGTTCTGGCCAGTAGATAACAGTGCTGGGTGAGATTCTGTGCCCATCCATTGTGCTTTTACCCACTGCTAACCTTGCAACTCCCTCCCCTTAACAGTCAAGACTCCTGGAGGATGACTGAAACCTCAGATAATGCTGAACCTTAAACGGAGGATTTTTTGTTGTTGCTGTTGTTTGCATGCCTAGGGTAAGTGCTCATCTTTTCTGTAAAGGAAGTGCTTTCCTTAGCATGTTTGAGTTTCCACCATCTCTCCTTTTGTGCTTTAGGGCTATAATTCAGTAAAACAAGAATATTTGAACCCCGCATTGCAATGCCATGACAACCACTGACAACTGAGACGGCCACTGAATGACTAACGGGAGGGAAAGTGGAATATATGGTGTGGATAAACCAGACAGAGATGATCAGAGAAGGAAGGCGAAAAATGCAAAGGAAAGCCTATGAATTGTCTACTTTTGGGATATTCCTTTTAATGATGATTTTTGGGTCATATTTGTCTGAACATAGCTGGAAATGAGGAAATGGATGGGGATGGCGGTGGGTGTTGAGTGGTAGTGCTCAGCCTCACTGGTTATGGGCATCAGACGTGCTCTAAGGCACTATCTGTAGCCCAGTGAAACTGGTCCATACTTTTACTCCTTTAACATTTCTGGTTTCAATGCATTTTTCTACCAGTATCACATTTTCTACAATTTACATTTTAATCAGCAGGTTTTAAGTATATATCACCGATTTTTTCAAATTTAAGTTCTAATTTAAATTGGCTGGTTACAGCTGTTTTTAGAGAATTCTCATTACACGTGGGGAGAAATATTCCACTGTAAAGTTCATTCACCCTAGAGTCCAGCTTGTGGGCAATGGGATTTCACAATATTCCCATCCCAGATTCTTTCTTGTAGTTCTCTTCATAAGTATCTCTGGCAGTGTTCCCATGATTTATAAGGCTCGCATAAAGCCAGGAATTGAATTGAAGCCCTTGTTAGTTAATGGAGGTCAAAGCATCAGTTCTAAATAATGCGACTTGGTGTGTTACTCAGAGATTCCAGGAAAGCTTTCATTTTTTTTTCCCCGTGATTCTCACTTTCCGCTCTAACGCAGTCAACAGCAGTGGCCTTGTTCAGCCCACGGACAAACAGTGAATCATTAGTCTTCTGAAACCGTTGCCCAGGTTGTCTGTGAGTGTGTCGCGGAGTCTGAATCTAAATTTAAATATGCTTTAAAGTAAATACTTACTAGCGTTGTGAGGGTGTAAACATCTTCCACCTAGAACAATACCGGTAAGCGGTGCCTGATGATACTGCCTGGGAGGCTGAGGCAGGAGGATTGATGTTCAAAGACAGCCTTGGCAAACTTAGTGAGACCTTGTCCCAAAGGAAAGGGGTAAAACTAACCACAAAGCAGCCTCAGGGAAAAAGAGAGGGCTCAGTGTGGAGTGCTTGTCTGGCATGTGTGGGCTCTAAATTCAGTTACCAGTGAAAACAGAGAGAAGAAAGAGTCAGCAGCGTGCCATGGTTACCTTCACACACAGTCAGGAAAACGAATGCAGCTTTATAGCAAGACAATCCTGAATAAGCTTAAGTGTGCAGTTCGCACAGTTCTCACACCTGAAGAGTCCACAGACTCGTTCATCTAGCAGCCAGAGGAAAGTATCCCCGTGCTTTGGTATACATGTGGTGAGACGCCAGCCCCCCGGAAGCACGGAGTATGGACTTCTACCCCCTTTAGGGGTACTGGAAGGACCTCCTAGAGAACGTGACCCCTGCAGTGGATCTGGAGGAAGATTAGGATTTACACTCAGGATGTGTAGACGGCTGGCCTCGTGCCCTGTGATTCTCAGCACTTACTGCACTGGGCCGCCGCTCCAGCTGCACTGCTCTGTTCGTCAATACCAGTGTGTCAAGGACTTCCCCAGCCTTTACCTGACAGTTCTGCCTTCACTCGCTGCCTCGCAGGCACACCATGTTCCCAGCTGCCCTTCGCTCATGCCAGCTTCCTCTCACCGTCTTGAACTGCTTGTGGGGCTTGCCCTCCTGCTTGCAGCCAGTGGAGGGTCACGGCGTAATGAGTTGGTTGACAGTGCCTCTTATTTTACAGATGGCACGAAGCACGGGTTACTGAGATGGCTTATTGGAGAGTGTGTGACAGCATAGGTTTAACATCTAAGCCTTCCCGTGTCTTCCAGAGAGTGTTTTCAAACTACCCAACACTGAACCAAGTGCCTTGAATCCCTTGAGCCTTGAGGGTCCCTTTAACACAGGGTTCGTCCTAGGCTAAAAAAGTCTCATGTGCCCTCTACCAGTGCCATTAACTTCAGCCAAGCTATAAAGTGGGAATCCTGCCCCCCCTCCCCTGTTTAACCAACACAAGTCTACTAAGATCATTATTACTACTCAGTCTGCAGTCAGTTCTTGCCTGTGAACTGGACTTGGGTACTTCACTGTTCATTTGAGGACTCCAAGGTATGAACACAGGCACACTCCCATGTTGCTGAGGGTGAACAGGTGATTCAGACAGTTACAGATTTCACCTCCAGTCTCAGTGAGAGAGTTCAAGACTCTGTTCACATGGTTTATTTAAATGCAGCCCACAGCTCCTCATCCCTCCCACGCCTCTCACACGTATTCTCTGTTAGAATACTGCACAGCAGAGGGCACAGTAGGCCATCAGTCTTCCTATTAGTAGAGTGCAGACAGGCTAAGTCAGTGGAGCCCCCCTCATCCCGGTGACATCAATCCTTTATCTGTTTTTCCCTTGCTCTCCCTGGCAGTCCTTCCTCACTGGGCACGGTGCAGGGGCCAGAAGGGAAAGAAAGTGGTGTGCAGAAGCAGATGAAACGTACTGCTCTTTGCATAAGATCAAATTCAGCTTGAAAACAGTAAGAATTGAAGGTTAGGTTCTCCCCACAGGTTCTCTCCTGCCTTGACTATGTCTTGGAGGTAATGACGTTGGCCAGCATCTAAAAGCAGCTGGGATTTGATTTGTGGGGGTCAGAAGCGCTGTAATTGGAGTCGGGCGCCCAGGCTGCGGATCCCAGCTGTGGCTCTGTCTCCCTATGCATTAGTGTAATGGCATGCTTTGGAGAGAAGAGCAGCAGGACCTCCAGACAAATGGCCTCACCTGCCTGTGTAGCCTTGCAGTTGTCAGTAAAGCAAAGCTAATCCTGATGGCCCCGTAGACTGAATACACAGCGGTACTGCACTAGACCTCAGTCAAAGGCCTAGAAGCAACGTAAGCACTATCTGGACGATGCCCTCTTGTAGTTTCATAATCTGTCACTCCATTATTAATTCATCATTTGTTGAGAATAGGAGGGCTGTGGCATTTAAGCCATCCTGGGAAGGCTGAGAAAGGCCGAGCTGGACTTGTGTGAGGGGAAAGTCAGTGATGTGGTGTTTTCACTTTGGGAAAGTAGGAAGTGCTGAGAGGAGGCAAGGGCAGGGGGGTGGGCACAGGTCTGTATAGGGGTTTGGATGTAAGACAAGAGGGAAGAAGGCATCTGATTCAAATGCCTGTGCCTGAGTTTCTAATATCCCCATGTGTTTCTTTGCATCGCTCTGGAGTGGTAGAGCTTTCTAGATGTCTCCTGCACAGAGCCTTTCTTCTGTCTTCACTGGTTTGGTGTGTTGGGCCATGAGTCCCTGTAACACTGTAGGACTCGCTCACCGGGATTCTGAGATATGTTACAGCCTTCTTCAGACGCTTGGCTTCTCCCAGGAGCTCACTAACCAAGCTCTGCTCGTTCGCAGTGCTGCCTTACAGACTGGTGTTTCAGCGAGCGTGTTTGGAAGTATGTAGGGTCGGTGTTTGAAAATAAAAGATCCCCTCCTGTTCACACAGAGAACAAGGTCTCTCACCGTTTGCATGACAGGGTTTTCTCAGGATTTCGGGAGTTTGCCATCATGTTGAACGTACACCCCTAGCTGTCTCTTTTTCGTTTCTCTTTTTTAGGAATATATCTATATATATACAATCCTCGTTCTTGCTTTGGTGAAAAGAGAATCTTAAAGTAATTTTTAATTAATCAGCCTTGACCTGGGGCTTCCTTTTTTCTTCTGTTAGCAGTTGTTAGGTTGAATGATCAGCCTCTATAGAGGCGCCTCCTTGGGGACAATGGTTAAAAGCCTGCTTTGTTTTGTGCTGCAGGCAGTAGCAGTGACTACCGATCCAGATGTATGCAGCAGATGTGAAAGCCAGGCTGGCGTCCTTGGAGATGAAGATCTGGAGCTGGGACCCCCAGTCACGGGCATGAATGGGGGTCTAAACCAGGCTGCCCACCCCAAGAACATGACAACAGCGCAGGACGGCCATGGGCAGGGTGCCACAGCCACCTGTTCAGCCTCCAACCCGAAGGCCCCCAAAATGGTGACGTCTTCCGCATGTCAGAATGGAGGCTGCAAAAGCAGCCCCAGCAGCGACCCTGAAGCCACGGAAGCGAGGCTGAGCCCTTCCAAGCTGGTGCGCCTCTTCTCGGGGAGTCGGAAGAGGATGAATATGTACCCTGAGAGGCCCCGATCAGTGGTTCTAGTAGGGAATTCCTCCACTTGGAACGCGCTGGCCTCCTTCCGTAAAATGGGATCTTTTAAAAGACTGAAATCCTCTGTCCTTCAAGGAATTCAGAACCGGGAGGGGGCAGATGTTTCCAAGGAAGAACCAACAAAAGACCCAGGAAGGGCTGCTCCCAATGGTACCATCTCCGTCCTGGGAAAGGGCCTGAGCAGGTGCCCAATCTTGGGGCCCGCAGACGATGGGACCGGGTCTGACTGCTCGGATCTCGAGGACACGGAGGATGCCTTCCAGAGGAGCACGCACCGCTCGCGCAGCATCCGCAGGGCCTATGGCCTGGGCCGCATCAGCCTGCTGGACCTGGGGCGGCAGCCAGCACCGGAGCCCGCCCTGTGTGAGATCCGTGTACACGACCCTGAGCCCACTGGCGCTGTGCCTTTGCCGCGCAGAAGCAAGAGCATCGACAGCCTCAGTGTCCTGAAGAGCTCTTTTAAGCGAAAGTCCGCATCCAACCTCACAGAACTTTCAGGGGACAGGCAGGTGCCCCCCAGGACTATGAGCAGCTCATCCACTGACTCTGAGAAGCCGGGTGGCTCTGAGAGAAGGACCAGACGCTGGAGGAGCCCCATCCGGGCCAAGGACTTCGACCGAGTCCTAAGACTGGTGAGCAACGTTAAGGATGCGGCCTGGAAGAGGGAGGCTCCCAAAAGTGCAGCCCCAAACCCAGGTCCAGTCGCAGGGGATTCGAACGGGCCACTGGGGCCACGGAGCAAGCTACACGATGACTACTCCCGCCGTGCCAGCAGCCACGTAGAGCCAGATGCCAGGCGTGGCGGCCCGTTGACCACACCCTGTGTCCCTACACAGACCACTGCTGAGCCCTGCGTTGCTCCAGAACCCCACCTGGATGTGGACACCGCAGTGTTCCCCCTGGAAACCAGAAGTGCTCAGCCTCTGGGCAATGGTGAACCTTGTGCCAGCAGTCCCTCACCAAGTCCCACAGACCCGGAAGGGTTGAGCCAAGCCTCCAATAGCCATCCAGGCTCCAATGGCAGCCAGCTTCCCTTTGAGCCTCTACAACTTCTCACCCCTCTGAGGCCCACCACGCCCAAGCCCCAAAGCCCTCAGAGCCCCGGAAGTACTAAGTGCCCTAGCAGTGTAAGCGTGCTGTCCCTCAGCTCAGCGGACAGTGAAGAAAGGACCAAAGATGCTGCGCCAAGGCAGCCAGGACCCGTGTCCCTTCCAGATGCTGTGCACAGGACAGCTGGCGATGAGGGCGGAGACAGCGGTGACAGCTATTTTCCCATGAATCTCAATGGGGCCGCCAATCTAGAAGAGAGGAAGGAGGAGGTAAGGATCCAGGTGGAGTCCCTCTGGTGGGTGACAGTTATCAGGAGGAGTACTTGTCTAGTATTGCTCTGCCATTCACTCAGGGATTTCCAAAGACTACTGATTCTGTCTGTGCCACCTAATCATGTTAAATTTTAGCAGAGGTGGAAGTTGTTGAATTAGTTTGCCTAGTTCTGGAGGGTTTGGGGGATGTGCCTCAGTGGTAGGCACTTACTTGGAATGTACAAAGTCCCAGATCTGATCCACAGCATCACACCTCCCCCAAAAGGTATATTTTATCTCACATTGCTAACAAATATGATTTTTTTGATGTGGTGTTTACCACATAATTCATTGGAAAGATGTTTACTGAGTATCGACAATATGCTGCTAGGTTCTGGGGATAAGGAATTAATGCACCCATTAGGGTTTCTCAAACTTCTCACATTCTGAAACAATTTCTGTTACCCCGTATCATCTGTGTATTTTAAATTGTTGCTGTACCCTTTCCAACAGAGTCCTTGTGAATGCAGTTCTTTGTGTTGGAGAACATTGCGTGTCTTGAGTCTTTTATTTCCTAGGAATGAGTTAGAAGTGTGCAGCTCAGTGCCTCTCAAACCAAGCATGATGCTTCTTCAAAGAGATTTTGATGACGGCCCATCATACCTATTCTTAGGGTAGAGAGCTACATGAACACTGTTCCTTTCACATCCTGTCAAACATCCAGACAGTTGTACTTCAAGTCTCACTTTATAAGAACATTCAGAAATGTCACCTTACATAGCTAAAACACATATCCGTGTGTTTGTGGTGTAAATTGTTCTTTGAATATATTTCTAGACTATGTAACAGCTGTGAATTGGTGCTTGAAATAGGACATTACCCCTTAGCAAATGTCCCCTCCCACTAAGTCCTGGAGAGGGTCAGCAGATGAACGATTGCACAACTTGGTTTGCAAGCAGAAGCCAGGGCAGCCCGTGGGCTAGCTGTTACCAATTTACTGAGATGAGATCTTGCTCTATAGCCCAGGTTACCTCAGAGTCACAGTCTTGAGTGCTGAAACTATTGGTGAGTACCACACTTCCATGCCTAACAAATATCTATTTTTGACCTTTGCTGTCCCAAGACACCTAGATCATAGGGTCTTCTGGAAGGCTCTAGAAAGTAGAATCACTTCAGGGTGCTTTGGGGAGATCGAAACCAGCTTTAAGGATACCCAAGCATCAGAAGTAAGCTACCCTACTCTAAGCCTGAGTGTGTCTGTCAGAGCTTTCCAATACTGAAGAGGATTTGCTCGTTTGCATACTTAAAAAAGAACTGTGGATCCCAGGCAGCCCTGAGAATAAACACTGCCTGGGTGTGGTCATGCACACATGTAATCTCAGTGCCTGGGAGGTGGAGGCAGGAGGACTGTGAATTATCCAGACCGTTCTGTTATATAGCATGACTGTCTCAACAAAGAGTTTTGTTTTGTTGATGGTTCTGCTGGTTCAGATCAAAGACTAAGCAGTCCTGTTTGGCCCTTTGTAGCATATCATGACAGCAATCTGTGTCAGAGGCACTAATGACATCTCAAGATTGGAGGCAGAAAGAGAAAGGGTTGGTAAGGTCACATAGTCCCCATCAAGGGCATTCCCTAAGTGACTTAAGGGCCTCCCACTGTGTCTCCCCAGAGAGGTGCACAGCACCTCTTAATACTCTTACCCAATGACTAAGCTTTAGCTTTGGACCTTTGGAGGATTGAACAACCAGACTAGCCTTGGTGGGACAGTCTCTCCAGCAGACACTCTGTCCTGCCCCCATGTTTTGGAGCCCCACCACCTTAGTAAAGGATCTTCATAAATCTAGTGGGTTCTGTATGTTAAAGATAGGATCCTAGGGCTGAGGTTGAGTGCTTCCCTCCTGTGCTGAGTGATCTCCAGGATTGTATAAACCCAGTATGGTATCACTTGCCCTGTAATCTCACCCCTCAGAGGTAGAGACAGGAGGATCAGTTTAAGGTAATCCTCAGCTACATATAGTCTTTGAACCCTGTCCCAAAGCAAAACAAAACACAAAATAATTTTGTTGAAAATTTAAACAGCTTAACAAGATTACTATGAGAAGCTGGGGGTGGTCCTTTGTAAAACACGGCCTCGTGCTACCACCTGGTGGTGAGTCTCAGTAAAGAATAGTGGTTGAAATGACCCTATTATTTCTTCCTTTAAAAATGCCCTTCAGAAGCTGAGTGTCCTGGCACAGATCTGTAACCCCAGCAGTGGAGAGTCTGTCACTCTGCGGTAGAGTTCTTACCTAGCACTTACCAGGCCCTGAGTTTCATCTTTGTACTTGGAGGATAAAGGCCACTTGGCATTTATTTGTTAATAGTGCTGTTCATTCTCTAGGAAGGTACAGGAACCGTAATGTAGAGTATTAATACAGAATTCCAAAAGGGATAGTGTCTTCCTACCTGTCTGCAGTGTAGAGTCACTGGCTGTAAGTAGGGAGCTGTGAGCCTTTCCCAGGTACTGTGACAAATCTTTTGTAAATGCTTCTAGTTTAATGGGACTCTGGCTCTGCTATTTGGAAGACACCAGCTAGATATCTTGGCAAACTGGGAAGTCTTGAAATTCTCTGGGTCTCGGTTGTCCCTAGAGTATGGAGTGACTTTCTGCCTGGTAGGTTTGTGGGCGCCATGTAGTCATTTATGTTAAACGTTTACCTAGCATCTTAGCATTTTCAAAATTATTATATTAAGTGTGTTTTGGCCTGTACATATGTTTGTGTACCACATACGTACATTGTGTGTGCCTGGTGTTCATAGAGGCCTGAAGAGAATGGATTGGATTCCTTGGAATTGGAATTGTAGATGGTTGTGAGTTGGCATCTGGATGCTGGGGAATTGAACTGGGGTCCTCTGGTCCTCCAGTCGTCTGAAAGAGCAACAAGTGCTCTTAACCACTGAGCCATCTCTTCAGCCTCTATTCCTCTGATCTTTGTGTATATAACACTGCACTGTAGTTTACAAGAAGTTGAGAAAATTTTCAAATAATTAGATTGGTTCACATTATTTTTTTTATGAGACTATATCTTATTTATCCCAGGTTGACCTCGAACCCACCATAAAACCTTGAACTTCTGATTCCCCTGCCTCCACCTTCCAAGTGTGGAGAGATGACAGATGTGAATCACTGCACCTGTTTATGTAGGGCTAGTGATCAGGCAAGGCTTCGTTCAGATTAGGCAAGCCCTCTAGTATTACCACCTTTGTGAGAGTTGAATCCCAGCATGTCCTAACAGTGGTGCGTTCCATTCAGTGATGACAACACGTCCAGTATGTTTTAATTCTACCAGATGTAAGAGTCTGCAGTCACATAGAGCCCAATAAGGCCTACAAGTGACTCCGAGATGTGTGTGAGAATTAGCTAGCATGGAATCAATCCCACAAAAAAAACATTTTTAAAGAAACGTGGAGTCATGGTTCTAACTCACTTGTCCAAAATTGGTACCAGTAGTGGCAGACTTGATAAGGGCGACCACACTGGACGGAAAGGAGCCTGGAAAGGTTCTGTAGATCTCTCTTTTTGCAGAGAACAGTGAGTAGTGTCATTTTGTTTGATGTAGTAGAACAATCCAGGTTAAGATGCAACAGTTTGCCCGGTGGTGGTGGCACACACCTTTAATCCCAGCACTTGGGAGGCAGAGGCAGAAGGATCTCTGTGAGTTCGAGACCAGCCTGGTCTACGGAACGAGTTCCAGGACAGCCAGAGTTACAAGAGAGAAACCCTGTCTCAAAAAAAACAAAAAAAGATGCAATGGTTATGATCAGGTCACCCACACTCTCAACCTCTGTGCAGAGAATCTGGACTTCCTGGTGAACACCGAGGAGCCAGGAAGTGGGTAAATAGAGACACACCAGGCTCAGCACTCTGGAGAAGAGACTTAGAAGGAAAGGGACCAGAAGAAAAGTTGCCAACTGATATTTAAAAAAAAAAAAGCCCGAAGGTGGTAAGACAAGGTGAGAGTGGACAGTAACTGAGAACTGAGCCTGAGTGAATGGAACTCTAAGAGTGTGAAGAGCACCAAGAGCTGGTCACTACCCTGCCCGCCAGCATCTGCTGTGTGCCAGATGTGGGGGGAAGAGCTTTCATTGCTTTTTTTTACTACAAAGCCGTCACTATCCTCAAAAGAAAGATGATTTGCCAGCTGTCAATCATGGTAGCACTTGAGAGACTGAGCTTGAAGGATTCCCCGAGTTTGATCCTTGAGTTTGAGGTCAGCTTGGGTTGCATAGCGAGTTCCAGGCTCGCCTGGGTACATACAGAGTGAAGCCCTGTCTCCAAAACATGAAAAAATGAACATGGTAATAGTGGTGCGTTCTCCTCATGAGAGGGTACAAAGCACCACAAAGGTGGGGTTAATACACAGGACAAAAGAAGCAGAATCGGAGAGGTAGTTGAGGGATCCTGGAATGTTGAAGGCCTCGCCACTGGAGAGTGGACTGACTGGGAGAAGAGGCAAGTGTGTTACTTGAATTCCAGATCTGCCTCTAACGTGGGCTGACCAGTCCTTCCACACAGGCTGCTGTGAGGCTAACCCAGTCTGACCAGCCCTCTATACAGGCTGCTGTGAGGTTAACCTAGCCTGACCAGCCCTCTACACAGGTTGCTGTGAGGCTAACCCAGTCTGACCAGCCCTCTACACAGGCTGCTGTGAGGCTAACCCAGTCTGACCAGCCCTCTACACAGGCTGCTGTGAGGCTAACCCAGTCTGACCAGCCCTCTACACAGGCTGCTGTGAAGCTAACCTAGCCTGACCAGCCCTCTACACAGGCTGCTGTGAAGCTAACTCAGGCTGACCAGTCACTCCACGCAGGCTGCTGTGAAGCTAACCTAGCCTGACCAGCCCTCTACACAGGCTACTATGAGGTTAACTCAGGCTGACCAGTCACTCCACGCAGGCTGCTGTGAAGCTAACCTAGCCTGACCAGCCCTCTACACAGGCTACTATGAGGTTAACTCAGGCTGACCAGTCACTCCACGCAGGCTGCTGTGAAGGTAAGCGAGGCGACAAAGGTGTTTAGAACTCCCGACTTACTGTGTCTGTCGGAGGCTTGCTTGCATATAACAATGGCAGGTGACTAGACTGCCGTACGTGGGGAACTGCAGGTGGGCTAGCTGACTTTTGCGTGGGTGGATGGGTGGAGAAATGGAAGATAAGGTTGGTCAATAGGTCTGGATATGATTAGGAAGGATCTGGCATGGAGCTCTGGACTCGGACTTTACCCTGCAGGCCGTGAGGAGCCAGGGAGAGTATGAGCAGGGACAGCAGAGGGACCTGTGGAGTCATGGTGGACCGGGCCAGCTTTGCAGAGGAGCTGTAGCCCTCCTAGTCCGGAGATCATAGGTGTGCACCGAAGGGAGGAGAGCATGAACTGTAAAGTCGTTCAGCAGTGTCTGGTGCAGCCAGTCTATGTGAGTATTTGTGGGGACAGAGAGTCAGTGATACTTGGTACCACATGGGAAGCACCTTGTGTCCGGATGCCACCCACCAAACAAGCCACAGACTAAGTGGACTGGGAAGCAAAAGCAGGGACTTCTTTGGCACTTTAAGGACCCCGCTGCTAAAATAAAGCACCCCTCCCACTTAGGGCAATAGCATTGTCCAGCAGGGAAACAGGCTCAAATTCGGGCCAGTCTTCAGCTTGAATGAATGACTAGGGTCTTCTGATGCCGCTGCTTCTCTGCAGCTTAGTGGAGGGACAGGAGAACCTGGCACAGTGTGGGCCCCTGGCAAGGCCTGAGATGCTGCTTCTGGGAGACTTCAGTGACATAGAAGTTATGTCACACAGTCACTAGAATCAGAAATACATCTACAGAAATCACCCTAGCTGGGCACGCATGGAGTGCTGTGTTCAATCCCCAGCACCATAAACCAGACCTGAGGGTGCATGCCTGTAATTCCATCACATGGGAGGTCAAGTCCAGCCTAGACTATGTAAGACCCAATAAAGAGAAAGAAGGAAAGATAGTGAGATGGCTCAGCGGGTATAGACTCCTCACCAAGCCTGACAGCCGGAACCCTCACGGGAGAAGGGAAGAACCAATCCCCCCGTCCTCTGAAATCCACACTTGAGCCATAACACTCATGTGTGTATACATATACATACAGATAGATGTTTTGTTTTTTAAAATCCATGTTTAAAAAGAAAACTAAGGGAGAAAATCTGCTCAAGACCGGCGTAGCTGTTTTACAGAGGTATAATAGGAAGCTTGCAGCTTGATGGCATTTAGGAAACAGGCAGCTGTTGTGACAGTCCAGTTAGGTTTGCCTCCCCACGCTCCCCCAGTTTAGAGATGGCGTGTGCTCTCAGCCCAGAAGGGACAGATGCTGATTGGATTTGTGTCACCGTGTCTTTCTAGTTCGGGGCCTTAACCACTGAGCCATCATGGCAGCTTGCTGGGTTTTTTTTCTTTTTCAAGTCATGGTCTCACTATGTAGCCTGGGCTGGGTAGAACTTGCTATGTAGATCAGGCTGGCTTAGAACTCATAGAGATCCAGCTGCGTCTGCCTTCTGAGCACTGAGATTAAAGGTGTGCACCACCGTGCCTGGCTGTGTTTTTGAGTGAGCATTTGGTGATTTTTGTAAGTTCAAGGACTCAGGGAGCTATCAGGTGATATGTTTATCTTTTGAAACCTGAGTTTCTCAATGGCATATTGTGCTCAGTCTTTACATGTGTCATGGCATGTTGCCTGTTTTAGTTCTTTATTCCTTTTGAGCCAAATAGTAGGTAGATTGCATCTTGTTTATCCATTTGTGGTCACACAAATACTAGTACTAATGAGTCAGAGGCAAGAGGATCTCTGGAAGTAAAAGGCCAGCTTGGATTATGTATTCAGACTTGCAAATAAAACAAACAGAAGTGTTAAGAGTTCTGGAGAGATGAGGATCTAACAGGGATATGGAAGAGCTGTGCTACCGAGTAGCTGCTTAAGGTTGGAGGCCATGGCATGATGAAGACCCAGCAAGCTACTCATGTATTTCAGTCTAAGTCTGAAGGCCGGAGAACATCGCAGTGATGTGAACTCTGATGTCACTCCTGGAGCTGATGAGCCAAACTCTATAACATGAGATATGAGATCGACAACCCCACTCAGTGATATGGAATGCCCCATTCCTGTGGGCCCTCTGTGGAATAGATAGAATCTACCCATATCTAGTGGTCAGGGTTCATCTTTTTACCCCTTCCGTTGACTCCCATGTTGACTGAAAACACCCAGAAATATTACATTACTGTCTGGGTATCCCCAGCCCAGTCAAAGGGACATATACTATTAACACCACGTATGAATTGCAGATAAATGCACGTACTCTGGCCTGCCTTATATTGTTAACCATGTCTTCTGAAGTGTTGAAAAGTTTCAAGGTTCTGATTTCCAAGTTCTGGGCAACCCAGGCCCCGAAGAATGCTGAGCAAGCACTTTCACTGAGCGACACCCACAGCCAAACTTTCAAATGTTGCTGTGTTTTATCTTTTGCTATAGTCCCGCTGTATAGATAATAGTCCCCCTATTATCTTTTGAGATAGTCCCACTATGTAAATCAGGCTGGCCGCACACTAACGATCTTCTTGCCTTAACTTGCTGAGTGCTGGGATTACTGGTATGCTCTATCACATCTCCCTTGGATGTGGCTTCTTTTTCTAAAACGTGTTTCCTTTCTTTACCGTGTACCACAGCGCAGGTGTTGAGCGGGGGACAGCCTGTGGGGGAGTCCGTTCTCTCCTCCCACTGTGTAGGTCCCAGGGATCGAGCTCACATGTTCAGGCTTGGTAGCGAGCTCTCTGTGCTAACTTATATTTGTTTCTCGCTCCTGAGATGCTCTCAGCTATGCACCCCACCCCTTTATTTCTCCTTCTTTTGGAGGGAGAAAAAAATCCAAAACGAAAAGAGAACCGAGCATGGCGGCGCATGGCTAAAACCCGAGCATCCTCCAAGGCTGAGGCAGGAGGATTGCCATACATTTTAGGCCAGCGTTGTTTTACCTGTGGAGACTCTGCCCTTCAACCTCTAGCCCACCCTCCAAAAAAAAAGAAAAGAAAAGAAACAGAAAAAGAAAAAAATGACAACAAGAAAAGGATTGTTTGCAAAACTGTGAAATTAGACATTCAGACCCTGACTCCATGTGAAGTAGTCCTTTATCTGTGTAGCTGAGTCATTTTCCAAGTCTTTTTCAAAAGTTGTTTCCATCTGCTCTGAGAAGTTTTATGCTCCTTATTACACACAAAGACGCTCTTTTTACAGTGACAGTTTCATAGAGTTCTGGTGGACCCCCAGTGTCCGACAGGCTGGAACTTCATGAACTTACAAACACTTCTGAGCTGGGCGTAATGGCACAGGCCAGAGTCTCATGGGAGGCCAACCTGGGCTACATAGTGAGTTCCAGGCCAGCCTTGACTACATGTGCGACCCTGTCTCAAGAAATAAAAAAATAAAAACCAACCTTCTAAGATTATTTCTAAAAGCTGAAATCTGAAGAAATGCCAGTGTGCACGTGTTAGGCTTCCAGTGGCTTATCTCCAGACTAGTTTGTCTCTGGTTAGATGTCATCAAAGAGGATTTGCCCTGTGAAAACTCCAGCCTGTGGTGAGCACCCCTAGTCCCCGAACTCAGGAAGAACAGGCAGGAGGATCACAGCCCACGAGTCATAGGCCAACTGGGAAGCATGGGGGAGACCTCATTTCTTAAAAAAAGAAAAAAAAACCCACAGGAATAAACAACAGGGTGAGAGAGATCAGAATCACACAGCTGAGCAAGGTCCTCATTCCCACCTCTTAAAATTTACACGACACTTACTTACGGAGTGAATGTTTTACTTTACTGCAGTTAACCTGTGTGAGAACCCTGGCAAGGTAATAAGCAGTTCCCATTGCCTTTTCTACTTACTTTTCTTTCATCACTTGTTTAAGTATTTGAGAAAGGGTCCTTGAACTCCCGATCCTCCTGCCGCCACACTTAGCCCTGTCTAGGGGGAGAGGGAAACAGTTTTGTGCTCCGTTGCTCAGGCCGGACTCAAGCTCTGAGTCCACGTGCTCCTCTTACCCCAGCCTCCTGACTGACTGGGATCTCTGTTGACTGCCAGACCCAGGGCACTGGACCTAGTTTTAAAAGTATTTTTAATCATTGAGTGAAGTTAACCTTTTTCTCTCCCATTCTGGGGGATGGAACTCCGCCACTGAGCCATGACCCTACCCCAGCATATGATATTAATGTTATGAGCAGCATTAATAAACTTCCTAGTAACTCTTGTTAATGAACTCTTAAGCAGTCTAACGTTTCTGAAAGACTGGGCTCAGATGTAGCTCAGTATTCAAGCGCCGTGTCTAACACATGCCAGATTCTCCTCACCGAAAAGAGTAAATATCAGAAACTCACATTAATATGAGCTGTTGTCATAGTATTTTGAAAGTTTTCTCTCAGTTAGTGGCTTGTTTAGTTCGGGGCTAGAAAAGACATAATAAGCCTTAACTTGAAATCCTAAAATAAGAAAACTAAATCTCAGTATTCTTTTTTGGGGGAAGAAATTCTAGTTGGCTGCCTAAGAAATTTGTTCCATAGTATACATTTTTGTGGCCAATTTTCTCTTCCAGAGCTTCCCTGTGATAAGATCAGAATGGAAACTCCTTCCTGGCTGGTAGGGTGACAGCTGTGTCATCTGCATGTGTCTGCTGCTGATATCAGACGGATCTGATGGTTTCTTGGGTGGAGGGAGATGAGGGCAAAAGCGTACACTCTGGTTTCGGACGTCGCTCAGGTTTTCTCTAATGGTCTGCTACCTTGTGCTGTTTTGAAGTGAGTGCTCCCTTCCTGTGGAATGGCACAGTTAAACCCAGGGAGAAACTTAAGGATTGAGGAGCGGTGGCTACAAACAGACTGGGAATTTGAGGGAGAGACTGGCTGGGTGAAGGGGACAGAGGCTTTACACACAAAAGCTCCAAGTCTTCTTCTCTTTCTGAACATATTAACATGTCTATATTAGTTTATTGCATTTTTTATTTTGAGAGAGGATCCTGCTGTGTAGCCCAGGTTGGCCTTGTCCTTTCCACCCTCCTGTCTCTACCTGATGGGTCACAAGTCCTACTTACGTCTCTGCACTTGCTTTTAACTCTGAAAAATTGACATTCATCTGGGATCTTGGGAGTTCTTAATTTAAATCCTAGGACATGTGTAAAACTCACACATATGCACGCCAACACCATGTTGCTGAGGCTAGCTTCAAACTCTTTGTTGACTGTGTCACATCAATTTTCATTTAGGGAATAAAGTACACAGGTTGAACATCCCTAATCCAAATGAAATTCAGAATATTCCAAATTCCAGTACTTGTTGAGTACATGATTATACAAATGAAAACTCCATTCCATGAAACTGTTTTGTCACAAAATTGTTAAAAAATGACCAATGAATTACCCCTGGGCTGACCATAATGAGGTGTAGGTGAAACAATAGTGAATTTTTCTTTTTGACTTGGACTCTGTCTACTTTGGGTTTGTATTGCTTTGATAAAAACTGTGACCAAAAGCAACTTGGGGAAGAAAGGGTTTATTTCACAACTTACAGTCCATCATGAAGGGGCAGTCAGGAAGGAACTTAAGGCAGGAACCAGGCAGCAGGAACTGAAGCAGAGGCTGTGGAGAGGAACACTGCTTCCTAGCTTAGTCCTCATGGTTTGCTCAGTGTGCTTTCTTATATACCTCAGGACTATCCAGGGTGGCACTGCCCCCAGTACGCTGGGCCCTCCCACATCAATTATTAATCAATAAAATGATCGACAGACTTGCCTACAGGTAATCTGATGGAGGCATTTTCTCTTCCCAAATAGCTCTTGTTTGTGTTAAGTTGACAATAAACTAACCAGGACAGACCCCATCCCTGAGATCTTTCATTATTTACATTCAAATCCTCCAGAATCCAAAAATAGTCTTGTATAAACTGAAGAGATGACCTCTCCAAGGTATGGTTGAAGGGGAAGGTTTTTATTGTATGTATGGGGAGGGTACAGCCACAGAGACATCCGGAAGAGTCCAGAACAGAGAGTGAGAAAGGAGTAGATTGAACATGGCCAGCAAACTGGACTTGGCTATGGGAGGAAAGAGAGGGAGGAGAGAGAGGAAGAAAAAGAGAGCTTGCATGGCTGAAATGGCAGTCATTTTGCTGGAGCAGAACACTGGACCTGTGCTGGAGATCCTTGGCTTTTTGAGTTAGACTCTCCTTAATGCTTTCCTCTAGGTGGTCAGGAAGGTTAAATATGGAAGCATGTTCAGGCGTTCCCACTGGGAAGCTCTGTGGCCTCTGCGTCACTACAACGTATCTTCCCTTTCTCTCTTCCTTGGGTGTAGCTGAAGTCCTGTGTCCAGGCCTGTGGTACCCTAGGAAAATTCTGGGAAGTAAGCTTGTTGCAATATGCATTTTCTCCTTCCTTCCTTCCTTCCCTCCATCCTTCCTTCCTTCCTTCCTTCGTTTCTTTCTCTCATTCATTCTTCCTTACATCCTTTCTCTTTCTTTCCCTTCCCCCTCCCTCCCCACCCCTTTCTTTTTAGGTTGTTTTGAGTCAGAGTTTCTCAGTAGCCCTAGATGTCTTGGAACTTGCTATGTAGACCAGTCTGACTCAAACTCAGAGATACGCCTGCCCCTGCCTCTGGAGTGCCACTACCATCCAGTGCAATATGATGGTATATATAATACCTATAACTCCATCTGAGTCATTTTTTTAAATATCCATAAAGTATCTTTAATAGCATTACTGTAATATTTTCTTCTAAATTTCCCTGCTGTCTTAGTTAGCTAGACTTGTCTAACAAGGGATGCACAGTGGATGACTAAAACAACCGACTAAAACAGCAGGTCTGGAAATCACAAGTTTAAAGTCAAAGTGTGTCAGAATTACACTCTCTACAAGTCTCTGAGGGAAGAGCCTTCTTCGCCTTTCCCAGTTTCTGGTGGCATGGACAATCTTTGGTTTGTAAATGTGTCACTCCTTGGCTGATCATAGAGCTCTGTTGGTAGGATGCCTGCCAAGCATGCCTGTTATCCCAAGAGTTGGAAAGTGGAGGCAGAAATATCAGAAGTTCAAGGTCATCCTCAGCTATGTGTTAAGACTGAAGCTAATTGGGGCTCCATAAAACTCTGCTTCCAGACAGATAAATCACATCAGTCTCTACCCGTCCTTGAGTAGTTTGCTTCCTTTGTGTTTGTATACAAATTTTCCTCTGCTCTTAAAGTCAACAGCCATTGGTTTAGGGTAATCCAGTGTGAGCCCCTTCTAATGTGATCACCACTGCAGAGAACCAGATTTAAAATCAAAGCACACACAGGTATGCAGTGGTTAAGAGTCCTTCTGTCTTGGGGGCACTTGCCAGCTGACCCTGTGTATACTTATTGCAGGTCTGCCTCTGAATAGATGCCATCACTTCAGGTTCTTCTAAACATTTTTCTTTTTATCTCCAGTTCATAATTTCCTTCCACAGATATGTTTCAAGGAAACAGTTTATATTAGTTTTATAGTCTTTCATTTTTTGTAAGTGAAGAAAGAAATCCTGCATAGGAAGAAAAAGAGTGCTCGCTGACTGGGAAAGCTGCTTTAGAAGAGTTCAGAAAAGCAAGAGTTAAAAGGGCAGTCACCAGAGTGCAAGGTCTGTTTACAAAGGTTTATGACTTGGGTGTGACTTGGTCATTCACGCCCCAGAGTCTTGGACTGCTGCTGTGTGTTGGGCCTACTGGTTTGGATCTGGCAGAGCTCTGCATGGCCATGTAGGGCCCTGAGCACAGCTTTTTAAAGCCTGAACAACTCTGGAAAACATGGATGTGGTCAACTGCCTGTTTCTCCAGTGTGTATGTGGGCCACCCCTGCCCATGGCTAAACCTCAGGTAGGTTCTCAGCCTGCAGAGAAAGAAGGATGCCTGCTGGAGTGTGTGTTTAACCTGTACTCTGTGGAGTGATCCTGGACAGTGTTCCAGAAGCACAAGAGTTATGCTTAAAATAAAAAGATTTACTTTGGAATCAGTGTAGCTGTGTAGCTGAGTCCTTGCCTGGCACTGGCATGCATACAGGCCCTGGTTCATCCATGTGCGGCAGAGGGGCCTGCGTTTATCCATATGTAGCAAAGTCCACATTGGCTTTGGAAGGGATCTGTCTCCCTTTGGCTGAGGAGCAGCATTTGAATGTGAGCTCACTCTGAGGCTTCTCTGCAGCTTCTCCTGGAATGGATATGCTATTTTGTAACTAGATTTTGGGATCCCTAGGACATTTTGTTGCTTTTTAGAGGGTAGCTTCTTTTGCATCTTCAGTGGAGCTGTGTAAACTCTGAAGCTGATTACGGTTGGATTTCCTTTGCGCTGCCTGTATTCAGTAGCTGGCACAGAGGCATGGCAGGAATACTTGCTGGACGGCTTTGGCCGTGCCTACCTTACCCAGCCTCAGTCACTTCCTGGTATATTATTTTTATTTTTGGCATCAGTAAGAAAATGCAAGTCGTGTGTTGCATAAGCACAAAACAAAGCTTCTAGCCATTAAAAAACAGTAACAAACACCTAAAACTTTCAAAAACAAATAACTGTACATTCCTTTGTGAGTAGTTAGACTACTCCATGCCTCCGATTTTGTTCCTTACACTTCTGTTTTGTTTTTTTTTTTTAAATCAGGTTGTCTCTGACCCTTTTTAAATGGCATCACGTAAATGGATTTATTCTTGCTGTGTATTTAAGTTGTCTGTGTCTTTGAGTTAGTAATTTGTTTCAGTCACCAACAATAACCTGATTTTTATACAGAATTCAGAAAATGATTTTAACTTTATGATTTCTTTCCTTTTCCCACGGTGATATTAGGAAGGATAAAAGCAAACATATCTTCTCCTGGGTATGTGTGTGCATGAGTTCCCAGAAAAATACCTCCGGGAGGTGGTGAGGATTTGAGGTGTCTGTACCATTTTGATGTGGAGAGGAGGATGGGAAGGAAGTTCAGTGGGAATGAGTGCCTTTTAGGAGAAGTAAATAGACTGGTAGATGAATAAATGAGGAAAACCAGGGTTGTGGTTCTCCTCCTCTCCAGCAGTGTAAGAAAACAGGGTTGGGGAGGGGCCTTAGGACCATTGAGTTATTTGGGGAAACTGTTATAGGTACATAAGGGTTGGGGGGGAGCTTTTCTCAAATGTCTTTGGCCCACAGTACCTTCTCAGGTGTTTTTAAGGTACAGCACAGCAGCGTGGACAGAGATTGTGGAATAGAGATTTGGAGGTCACCTGAGTAGCTGTATGGCCCTGGACAAACCATTACACGCCTTTCTCTGTCAGTGTTTCTAAGTTAAAGAATGAGGCGGCTGATACAGAGCATCTGTGAATTCCAGCATCTGCGTCAGCACAGGGTTCTCATGGTTGATGAGCTGTACTTACTTATGGGGTCCAGTATTTAATTTGATACATGAATACTGAGTGAGTATTCTCACTATATATCCAGGCTGGCTCTGAACTCTGGTTAATCTTAGTGAATACTTAACCATATCAGACTGGAAATTAAGCAAGCCTTTGTTTTTGGACTTTGTTGTCACCGGCATGAGATTTCTCCTCCTAGGCCTCCATCATGTAACTTTATTCTGGCCCAGATTATCTCATGGACAGGATGAGACCAGGCTGCCTGGGATTGCTGTGGCATCTCTTGACCACCTGCCTTTGACAGTGCCCACCACCTTTGCTGCCACCTCTGCCTTCCTATGTGGGCATCTCTGCCTACTCTGAGTATCTATCCCAGTATCCTCCCCGAACCTGTGGCTTCATAGCTTGTTTACTTTGTGTTTTTAAAAATGAATAGGGACAGCCAGATGGGAAGCAGTGTCTTCTTATCACATTGGGTCTGAGGCAGGAAGATGGAGAGTCTGGGCTAAATAAGGAGAACCCATCTCTCCTCTCTCTCTCTCTCTCTCTCTCTCTCTCTCTCTCTCTCTCTCACACACACACACACACACACACACACACACACACACACACACACACGGGGGGCAAGGGGGTGCTGACTAGAAAACATCTAGGCTTGGCTCATGGTAGCTGCTATGCCTGCTGCTGGCAACCACTGCCAGTCTCTGGACCAGCCCAGTCCTTCCTGATCTGGACTTTGAGAGATCTGCCAAGTAAACTGGTACCCAATTCCAAGCAGGGCAAGCCCTAGGGATGGCTACTCTGTAACCGCCTTTAGAGTGACAGGTGACTACTGGATAGGGCCTATCCTGCCAGGATTGCATTTGGGTCACAAGTCTGAGGTTACTTGCCCAGTCCCTGTCCCTGACAGTGACAACTATGGAAGTCTGCCCCTATTCCACACCACGAGTGTTTTCCCAGTTGCTTTTAAAAAAGTGTACGTAGCTGGGCCTGGTGACGCGTAACCACTTACTCAGGAATAGCAGGCAGTAGGCTAGCATTCAGAGCCAGCCTGGGATACAT
Source organism: Cricetomys ansorgei (assembly GCA_026225945.1). Taxonomy (NCBI): domain Eukaryota; kingdom Metazoa; phylum Chordata; class Mammalia; order Rodentia; family Nesomyidae; genus Cricetomys; species Cricetomys ansorgei. The sequence goes on from JAMJFZ010003384.1 coordinate 8,394,868, forward strand.
GGCAAAACCCTGTCCTTCCTCTTACCCCCAAAGAAGGAAAACTTATTTGAAAAATTAGATGTGATGGATGTCTAGCTTGGTGGTAGCACTTGGTGGAATACTTGCTCAGCACACACAAGGCCCTAGGTTTGATTCCCCAGGACTGCTAGCAAAAAAATAGTGCTGCCTCTTTTAGAGTCACAAAACAGTCTTCTTTAGGTAGCCCGGGCTGGCTTGATTCCACGGTCCTCTTGCCGCTGCCTCCCAAGTGCTTCGATTACTGCCTGGGCCATTATGCTCAGCTGAGGGTCATAGAATGTAGGATGTGAGATTTATCCTTTCTGAGATCCAAGGTCACCTTTGACTTGCCTACGCCCACACAGCCCGTTTGCAGTCTGATATTTGTAGGAGCCCTGCCTAGTTCAGGCCTCTTCCGTCAGACTGCGGTTCTGGGGTGAGACCCTCAAGACTCTCATAGCCCTGGATGTCATCCTGCTGCGGCATCTTCTATTTGTCGGCAGCATCCGCACTGAAGGAAGAGACTTCAGGGCAGTTGCGGATCTTGTTACACATTCATTTCTTGCACACTCACTTCTGGTTATTGTGGCTAACCTCCTGCTGTTAAACGCATTTGGGAAACACCCACCTTAGATGTATGTTGATTTTATATTGTGGACATCCTGGCATTCTGAATGTCTCTCTGTAGCTCAGTACTGGTCCCCGAAGATCCCTTCAGCTACAGAGTTATTTCAGCCTGGAATCAAATTCAGCTCATTTAATCTACAGTTAGTTGTGCTCTCGGTTACTTCAGGTGAAGAGAGCATGTGGCTCTCCGGAGTGGGAGGGAGGCAGCAGGTGTCTCTCCCTTGTTCACACCTGCCTGGATCTCTCTGAGCTCACTCAGCCTGTTCATTTGCAAAGGTGGTGAATGAGGACGACACGCGGCAGGGTTCAGCCCATGAGGAGGAGCAGACTGAGGCGCCTCGAATCTCCAGGAGGAGATGGGGCTCAGGGAGACGGCCACGGCCACTGTCTGACTATGGCCATCTGGCTAGCCGAAGCTTGTCCATTCCTGAAGACGCTATTGCCGCAGACCCTCCAGATGAAGACCATGTGGACAGGATGAACCCAGCAAATGAGATGACCACCAGCCAGGACCCGTGTGCCCCCTCGGGCTCTTCCAGGGGAGGCCAGAGAAGGAGACCTATGTCTGTGATTGGAGGAGTCAGCTTCTATGGCAACACCCAGGCAGAGGACGTGGAGAACCTCTTGGCCCAAGTAAGAGCTGGTGTCTCCGACCATCACCAGCAGAGACTCTCAGCTCCTTGCCTCTGTCCTCTTTTCAGACTAAACTGGACACTGCTTTTTATTCTGGAGGAGGGTATACCTCCTTGTCCCTTTTCCTCCTGACTTTGAAATCTGCTTGATTCACACTAACAGCCCATTCTCTCATCATCCGCTTACTAATCTCGTCTCCCGGAACCTCAGCTCACAGCACAGAATTGCCACTTGTCTGAAAAAGCCTGAGACCTGAGCCGGGGGAGCGTAGCCTGGCGTTATCTAGCGTGCTTCCCGAGGGAGTGATTGTTGAAAGACAAAGTGGTCTGTTGTTAGAATGTGAACATAAGAACAAAATAAAGATTAAATAGAAGGGGTAAGGGGGTAGATGGAGCTCAGGGATGGAGCATTTGTTTCTCATGCTCGAAGTCCTGTGTTCCATCCATCCCCCAGAACAAAGCAGAAGACCATACTAGGAGAAAAAGCAATTTCTTTTAGCTTCTAAAATGTTTCATCTCTTCCTCCCCATCCCCAGTGATCCATCACACCTTCACCCACCACTCCTGGGATGGACCCAGGTTGGAACACCCCAGGCAAGCTCTTTGTCATGGAGCAGCACCATCGTCCCTTATTCTGCTTCTGAGATGCAGTTTTGCCTCAGGTTTGACCATGAACGCCATTGGTCCCCCAGAACATTCGGCAAATATGTCTTACGTGTGAAGTGCGCACTTAAGAGATGTTCTATAGAACGTCAAGGAAAAGTCCTATCTTGGAGAAACTCATGCTTCTTCTTTGGCTCAAATCATACCACAATATATAGTCGCAGAATAGTCTGTATAATAATTTATATGCTCAGTCTCATTTTTAAAACCTGCTAGGTACTTTCTTAAATTACTTGTAAAATTTTCTGAAAAAGAAAGAAAGAAAGAAAAGAAAGAAAGAAAGAAATTCTATGTTAGGCTTGGCCTGTGTGTTAAAGTTCTTCCTGCCAAGCCTAGCACAATGCCTTACTTAGAGCAAACACTCTGAAACTCTTGCTTAACTCAGTTGAGTTCAATTCCTCAAGTGGAATGAAAAGCCCAGTGAGGTGCACACCTGTGATCCCTGGGGAGTGGGAAGTGGGTGGATGATGATCAAGGTCTAGATGGTGAGACGCTGCCTCAAAAACAAACAGGACACGAGAAAGGGAAGTTGAAGAATACTCCAAGGTCTTTAAGATCCTTTTGTTTTAAAGTGCTCCACGTGTTAGGAGATATGTCTAAACTAAACTAGAGCAAATTGTAATATATTTGAATACAAGACACAGTTGAGGGATAATCTGAGGTGCTTAGGACATACTTTATTTCTGAACATCAAAATTAGTATTGTATCCAGACCTGGTGGTTTGTGCCTGCAATTCTAGAAACTCAAGAGGCTGAGGCTGAGGGGTTGTGGGATTGAGGACAGCCTGGTCTACAGACTAATACCTTTATGTATAAAACTAAAACACAAGAGGGAGAGATGGCTCAGTGGTGCACGGTTCTTCTCTTCTAGAGCACCCATGTGGGGCAGCTCACACCCGCCTCATCCGACACCAGGGGATCAGACACCCTCAGACCTCTGCAGGCACCTCACTCATAGGTGGCATACACACACACACACACATACATGTGCTGTAAAATAAACCTTTTTTTTAAAAAAAAAGCAAAGCAACACCGGATATCTGTGACCCTGTCTGTGTGCTGTGGCCTGGCTCTTGCTCTCAGATCCTACTCTTGGCAGCCACCTTCCTAACTAGCTCACAGCTGTGTGGAGACTGCCACAGTCTCAGCCTTCCCCTCCCTCGGATGCCTCTCTTTCTGCCCCTGCTCCCCACCGGCATGCCCGCTCGCAAGCGGGATGAAACACTGAAACGGGACTGAGAGGCGTTGAGGATGCCTGTTGAAACTTTAGAGCAGCCTGCTGCCACCGAGCTTGGTGCAGGCAGCCAGCAGCCGCTGGCAGGGTTGGAAGAAGCCACTCCACATCTGCCAGTGGCTTGAGGGTGAGAACACAGAAGTGTTTTGTGGCTCGCAGGAGCTGAGACTTCCTGGCACCTTGTCACAGCTTGTCACTTCCTTTCACAGCCAGCAGCCAGGCCTCCTGTGCCTGCACACCAGGTTCCACCCTACAAGGCTGTGTCTGCCCGCCTCCGACCCTTCACCTTTTCCCAGAGCACTCCCATCGGGCTGGACCGCGTGGGGCGCCGGCGGCAGATGAAAGCATCTAACGGTGAGTCTTGGGGGCTTCCTCTGTGCCCTGAAACACTCTGCACTTGTACACTCTTGTGGCCAGGGCGGTGCTGCAGTAGTTATCTGGGTTACTCTGGATTTTAGACTATTGTTCTTACGTCGTCACACCTAAGTTTCTGTGGAGCCGACGTAAACCAAGGCCTAGGCTAGGGATCTAAGGTTCTAGTGTGGAACACCATGCCAGGCCTCTCGTAGCTTCGTCCAGTCCCAGGGCTCCTTGGGCTGACCCCTGCAGCCCATCCTCACCTGCATGGCACCTGTGACATTCTCCCTGATGCAAATCCATGTGCCTACATTTCCCGCTTGTGTAAGGACACCAGTCTCACTAAGGTGGTCCCCCTCCCCTCATGCCCTCATCATAAGTTGACACCTACAAAGACTGTGTTTTCATCTAGGACACAATTGGGGGTCTGGGATAAGGATGCCATCATCATTTGGGGGGTTCAAGTCAATCAAAAACTCGTCAGTGGTTGTACCAGTGTCTGTCATGCCTGCTTGTGCTTAGACACCAACAAAGACCAGAGAAGCATGGAAGATGTTGCTAGGCTATTGGGAATGTAGAAGGCTTTCCTCAGCCCCTACATATAGCCATAGGCAACAGCAAAACTAACTGGCTAGTTTTAAGTGCAGGGCTAAAGATATTGTTCATTTGGTAGAGTGTTTGCCCAGCATTCACGGAAGCCTGAGCACAGTCCCTAGGACTATTTAAAACCATGCATGGTGACACGCGCCTGTCATCACAGTACTTGAGAGATGGAGGCAGGAGAATCAGAAGTTCAAGGTCCTTCTCAGCTACATCGTGAGTTTGAGGCTAACTTGGGCTACATGGGACCCTAACTTTAAGGGGGGAAAAAGGAAGGGAGGGAGGAAAGGGAGATGGATTAGGAGGCTGCTGGGTGCTCCTAGAATGGCTGGGAACTAAGTGGGAAATGTATGATGTCAGTATCACTCCCGGTAATCAAGGAACCCCAGGAAGCAGTGTAACAGAAGGCTGGCCATGGTGCCACCAGGGAAAGGGGGAAGGCCAGCCTGCCCTGGCCTCCATCACCTTTCTAAGAGTCAGGCTCCCAGGATGGAGGCTCTGACTGTTTGAGCTCAGTGGCCTGTTCACGGTGTAGGCGGTAGGACAGGGAGTAGCACTGGGAGCTCAGTCCCCCTTGCCTGTGTTTGTGCAGGTGTTTGGTTCCCTGCCATCAACGTGAGTACAGAAGGGCGGGCCTTGCTCCCAGAACAGCGCTCAGGTGGTGTCAGGAACAGACTGCTCCTGGAAAAGTCCTCCCTCCCTCTGCAGTGAGCATCTACTGAGTGTCTTAGGGGAGCAGTGAGCAGGACAGAGCCCCCTGCATCCCTTAAAGCCCTGTGAGAGGAGACTGAATTAGCAGGGAAGTGTTTAGCAGGACAGGGGCACTATGCAGGAGAAGACAGCGAGGTGGGGATGCTCGTGTCCAAACCACGTCACTCCACAGAGCTGTACACCCTATACTACGGAAATGTCCCTCCTTCCCTGGAGATAACCCACGGGCTGATCAGTGCATCAGACATCACTAGGCCTAATCCCTCCACCCTGGGCAGTAACTCTAGCTCTCTCTACTTCTGCTGGAGTGCCTCTCTGGTATTCTTAGCCCAAGCAATAGTGTACCATAGTGGAAAGCAGGGATGTAGGGTCCATGAACCGGGAACACATGGATTCGTGATGTCACAAGAGGAAAACTTCTGTTTCCTCCGGAGCCAGGCCGTTAGGTGTGTTTTGTTTGTTCTTTGTTTTTGCTTTTCTAGACAAGGGTCTCTCTGTGTAGCTCTGGGTGTCCTAGAACTCGCTCTGTAGACCAGGCTAGCCTCGAACTCACAAAGATCCACCTGCCTCTGCCTCCTGAGCGCTAGGACTAAAGGCGTGCGCCACACCCGACAGGCTCTAGGTGGCGTGTTTTGACTCTACACGCCTGCCTCTCCCAGCACCTCTCACTCCATAGGGAACTGTGTCAGGCAGCGAGGTCCTACTTTATTAGCTGCCGTCACCTTCTCTCTTCTCCTTTTATCAAAAGTCAGTTAACCTGCGAAAACATCTGGAGCCTCAACCATGAGCCAAGTGCGGCCGCAGGAACTTAGGGTACAGCGTTTCCAAGACCATACAGATGACTTCTGTGTCCTTGGGTTCCATGTCCTCGGAGTTAGACCACCATAGTTGGAATTTTGTCTTCACTGAACACGCCCAGGCCTCACACATGCTACACACAGCCCTCGCTTTATCGTGACCTATTTACTAGGCAGCCGAACAACCGTGTACATGGTATTTACCCTGTAAATACTGCGAGATGACTTCAAGTATACAGGAGGATGGATGTGTGTGTTACGTGCTAAGGTCATGCTATTTTAAGTAAAGAGGCTTGAGTATCCACAGGGGAGTTTGGCATCCAAAGGGCCCTGGAACCAATGCCCTAGGGTACAAAGGGGTGCTATGCATTCTAGCATTTGAATATAGACTCCTAGGTGGGATTCCCTAAGGCACTGGTGATGTTTGCGGAGACAAGGGTGGCTGGGGTGGTGGAGAATGGGAAGGGGCAGGGATGACACTGAGTAGCAACCTGGGTGGTGAGGAAGAGGTAGTGAGGTCCCCTGGAGCAGCAGCAGATGCTCCACTGAGGTTCATCAAGGAGGCTGGAGTGACTGAGCTCAGGAAACATGGACAGAAGAGGGCACTATGGTCAGTGTAGTGGCTAAACAGAAGGCATCTCATTTCCTGAGGAGTTGGGGTTCTAAGTACAGTAGGGAGTCACTGCCAACAGGAACATGGTGGGTTCTGGTTTGTGCTTCAATGAAAAACAACAGAGCTGAGCATCCCAGCACTCCGGAGGCAGAGGCAGGCGGATCTCTCTGTGAATTCGAGGCCAGTCTGGTCTACAGAGTGAGTCCCAGGACAGCCAGGGCTACATAGAAACCACGTCTTGAAAAACAAACAAAACAAAATAAAAACAATAGCAAAACCTTCGCGCGCGTGTGCGTGTGTGCGTGTGTGTTTTGAGTGTCTGTGGGCATAAGCATGCCATAGGGTGTATATGGAGGTCAGAGGACAACTTGCAAGAGTCAGATCTCCCTTTTCACCATGTGAGTCTTGGGGATCAAACTCAAGTTGTCAGGCTTGGTGGCAGGTACCTTTACTCTCTGAACCATCTCACTGGCTCCTGGTTTGTATTTCAGAAGGGAAGGATGGCCAGGCCTATGTGGTAAAACATGTCTGTAATCCCAGGAAGTTAGCCAAGTTAGTCTGGGCTTCACAATGAGTTCCAGGCCAGCCTGAGCTGTACAGCAAAACCGTATCTCAATCAATCAATCAATCAATCAATCAATCAATCAATATTAAGAAACAGAAATTGTGAAGGAGAAAAGCAAGTGCAGTAGTTTGGGGTAGGGCAAATGAAGAGAAGAAAGAAGATGTGAAGGCTGCTGTGTGAGTCCTGCTGAGATCCACAGTGGCAGTGACCACCAAGGCCACCCACAGTTCCCATGGGTGTTCATTTCCCTGAAGCAAGAGGAGGCCGAAATGACTAGCCCAGGCTGTGACTCAATGGACTTGAGCTGGATGTCCCATGGAAGGTCTCCTCCCCTTGGAGATGAAATTCAGTTTTGACAGAGCAGTGCTAAGTGGGAGGGAAACAGTTTGCAAGTGTGCTGTGGAGTAAGAGGGTAGCTGCTTCTATGTTTACCCGTGGTTTCCGGCTGTGGCTTAGCATCCCCCAGTGACATGAGTCACAGGTTCACAGAATGTGCCCCTACAGGGTATCGTGGCAGCACCAGGGTGTGTCTCCAAGCTTCCTGAACAACTGAGTTGCATCGAGGCGGTGTTGGGTGTGAGCCAGTCACTGGGAAGTTGTAGGTAGCATCTGGGGGATGCCATGGGTGTCTAGGAGCCTTTGATGAGGCCAGCGAAGAAGCAAGGGCAATCTGTGTTCAGCACAAGTGGTTTTTTCAGTGAGGACAAATCATTGTCCCCTTTGTTATAAAAATGTCCATTGTAATCAGCTTTCCACAAGTAGCTATCTGGTTCCTACAGAAAACCGTATCATTAACCCTGGCTAGGGGCGGGCTCTGTGGTCTAGCTCAAGCTGGACAAACTTTCTGCCACTATGGCCTGGTGAGTGTTTTGCCTCTTTGTGAGTCCACTGAGCCACTTACCATGATGAGTAGAGATTAGCCCATGTCTGCATCGTGAGCATCATGCCCACGTGGTTACTAAAACAGCATGTTTTCTGTTCCAAGCTCTGAGTGTCTTCTGATATCATTCAAATTTCTAGCCCCACATCAAGGCATACCCCCCATAGGCGTTTATTCAGGTTCAAAGGATTAAACATTCCTCTGCAGCCCCGCTCTGTTCTTCCCTCATTCCTCTAGCTATTCAGTCAAGCCATTAGCTCGCAAGCAAGCAAGCAGGCACGTGTGCAGCTCACTGTGTCTGGAGAATTAAGTGCTTTATCCAACTGAGGGTTATTCTGTCCATTGTGCATGTTGACCAGGTAAAGGGCAGAAGCTTGTCGACAGGAAAATGACTCACTTAGTAGAATACCTGCCTAAAGATGATGCTGTGTGGGGGGACCCCGACGCAGGGCCCGAGGTTTCTCTTTCACACTGGCTGGCCCACAGATGTTTTGTTTCATTAGTTAAGTGACACCTTAATGGAGGTGCTCGTCACCTTTGGTCCTATGGACCCCAAGATCAGTGAGGTGCAACCAGAGACTTCATGAGTCAGATCACGGCCCTACTGCCTGGAACAGCAACTACCCATTATCCCTTGCTTCACTTGCATAGCAGTTCAGGTCTCCATGGTAACGATGGCATCCCTGGCCTAGATGCCCATTAGGCCTGTAGCTTATAAAAGCTGCCACCATGCTCATGTGCTGGCTTGTGGCTCCTATTGGACCATCTCCTACCTTTCTGTCTGCCGAGTTAGGGATCCTTTCTTTCTAGATGCTAAAAGGTTATACTAGTTACTTTTATGGCGCTATGACAAAATCAACAATGTACGGAAGGAAGTTTATTATGGCTTACTGTTCCAGAGGGACGAGAGTCCAACCTGACAGAGGGGGGATTGGGAGTCAGAGACAAGCATGGCGGCAAGTGGCACGCATGGCAGCAGGAACAGGAAGCTGACAGCTCACATCTTCAAATGCAAAACAGAGCAAACTGGAACTGGGGAAAGGCAGTTAACTCTCAAAGCTCCCTCCCGCCATGATGTACTTCCTCCAGCAAGGCTTCCCAAATTTAAAGACCAAGACTTTAAATACATGAGCCCATGGGGGACATTACCCATTCTAACCACCGCGTTCCACTCTCTGGCCCCTACAGACTTGTGATCATATCAAATGCAAGATTCATTTAGTCCAACCTTTAAAAGCCCCCAAAGTCCTTCTCAGTCTCAGTACTGTTTAAAAATCCAAAGTCTCTTTGGGACTTAAGGCAACAATCTCTTAAGTGTGACCCCCTACAAATTAAAAAGCAAGCTAGATACTTTCAGCATACCACAGCGCAGCATATACATTCTGTGCCGGTTAGTTTTGTCAGCTTGACACAAACCTAGACATGCCTGGGATGAGGGAACTGAGAAAATACCTCTGTAAGATTCACCTGTAGGTGAGTCTGTAGGGCATTTTCTTGATTATTGACAAATATAGAGGGGCCCACTGTGGACAGTGCCATCCCTGGACAGGTGATCCTGGATGGTATAAGAAAGTAGACTTAGCAAACCATGAGGAACAAGCCAATAAGCATCACTCCATCATGGCCTCTGTCCTGCTTCAGGTTCCTACAGTGACTTTCCTGGATAATGGACTCAAAGCTGTAAGACAAAATAAACCCTTCCCTCCTCAAGTTCCTTTTGGTTGTGTTGTTTGATCACAGTAATAGAATCCTGACTAAGACAAATTCCCATTCCGGGAGGGAGAAATGAGGGCACAAAGGGAAATACTGGACCAAAGTAAGACCAAAATCCAGCAGGGAAAACTCCAAATCTATAACTCCACGTCTGATATCAAAGTGCTTAATATGGGTTTGCCCCTTAATTTTGCTGCTCGCAACATACTCTGCGGGCAGCATCCGCTCCCTCGTATGCACCTCTCCTTGGATGACTGTTTTCTTGTCTGGCATCTCCAAAATCTCGAGGTCTCCAACCCAGGCTTCATTGTCACAGCTTCACACAATGGCCTCTCGCAGCCTCCTGCACTCTCAGAGACTTCATGCAGGGACCCCTGTCACACACCACTGGCCTCAGAGGCCCTCTGAAACTGGGGAGGAAGGTGCATGACCCCTTCACTTCATGCCTCAAAATCCAGCACCACAAATTCCTCTGACAGCTTGGAATGGAGCCTGGACCCCTCAAGCCGCATTAGCACAAGTTTCTGTTTATTGTTCCTTTCTAGGTTTCTCTCACAAGACAGCGGATGCAGTCTTGACCTGAGGGCACCTTTCTTTTTATTTCAGTGAGAAGCCTGAGGCTCTCCTTAATGAGGCTAATCTTCCTAACAACTACAACCTCTCTTAGGTTGCCTTGGCTACAGCATTCGTCTTACTAGTGTTGTTTTTCTCTCCAGACTGTGCATTTTGTATTTCTTTCTGGTCCACTTGCTTTCTTGTATGTAGACATTCACATGCCTTATTAATACTAACTACACCCCAGATTCTACATTATGTTGTCCTGAAGATTTCTGCCTCACGTAAATTAGTTTTATTTTTAAATTTAACCTCAGGCAAGTTCTTAGGACATGGGCAGAAAGCAACCTCTACCCCAGTTGCTGTTACAGTCCTCACTGCTCTCTGAAACCTCTTGAGCTGAGCCTCTGCATTCTCATTGCTTTCAGCACTCCTACAAAGATGAACCCTAAACTGTTCCTATAATATTCAACTGCTTTTCTAGTTCAGAGTTCCAAAGTCTTCCGCACTCCTCCCTAAAACCAACATGCACAGGTTCTTTATAATCACCCCACTCTTGGTACCAACTTCTGTCTTAATTACTCTTCGGTTTCTGTGATAAAATACCATGACCAAAAACAACTTATAGAAGAAAGAGTTTTATTTTGACCCATGGTTCCATCATGGCAGGAGGAGGAGAAAAATGAGGAGGGTCATGGCAGCAAGCAGCAGACATGGCAGCTTGAAGGTATGCAGGAGCATACCTTCAATAGCAAACGTGATGCAGAGAGAGTGAACAGGAACTGTGGAAAGGCTATGAACTCTCAAAGTCTGCCCCCAGTGGTATACTTCTTCCAGCAAGGTTGCATCACCTCTTCAGACAGTACCACCTTCTGTGGACCAAGTATTCAGATATCTGAGCCTATGGGGGAGATTTCTCATTCTAACCACCATGGAGGTGGTTATCATACATACGAGCAAAGTTCTGAAGTGACCTCCAGGAACCGTGAACCTACAGATTCATGGTACCACCCAAATAGATGTAGCTGGTTTTATCAAAGTTATGTTCATTTATAGAGTGTGTGAACATTGCAAGGGGCCTGCTATCAGCAAAACAGTTCATTAAACAGATTGTTTTGAGACTAGGTGTGACAGCAGACACCTATAATCTTAGTCCTAAAGAGGCAGAGGCAGGTGTATTATGAGTTCAATGCCAGCCTGGGCTGTTCAGTGAGACCTATCTCAAGAAGCCCAAAGCAAAATTTAGAAAGGTTGGGGCTGGATGGTTAAGAGCACTAGCTGCCCTTCCGAGAGGATCTGAGTTCTATCTCCAGCACCTCATGATGGAGTACAACTATCTGTAACTCCAGTCCCAGGGGAAATCCAGTGCCCTCTTCTGGCCTTCACAGGCACTGCATACAGAGACAAACAGGCAAAACACCCATACACATAAAGTAAAGATTAAATTAAAACAAAAAATTTTTAAGATCATTTTTAAGAGTCAAATTGGGAACTTTTCATAGAGACTGAATTTTGATAATGTGAATCATTGGCTTTGTTAGCCGGGACAGCGGTAGTATTATCAGCTCTTGTGGGAGGGCTGGAATATCTAAGCACTAAGGAAGATTCAGTAGTTAACTTCTAGATGAGGCTTCTCTTTAGTGGGAGAGTTGGAGAGAGAAGGCAAGGAGAGCTTGAGGGGCAGAAGATAATCAGGAAGCTTGTTTACAGTCCTGTGGTTACTTAAGCGTCTGAGAGTTTTTATTCAGAACCTCCTGCCTTGTTTTTGTTTGTTTGTGTTGGTTTTGGTTTGGCTTTTGAGATAGCTCACAAAGTAGTCTAAGCTGGCTGGCAGCCCAGCCGCAGGGACCTGCCTGTTTCCACCTCTCAGTCCTGAGCGTACAACCATGTGGCTCTGGGGATCTGACCTGGGTCCTCAGGCTTCCGAGGTAAGAACTTCCTGATGGAGCTATCTCCCCAGCAGACCCGACTTTTAAGTTAATATATCTACATACTGAAATGTTTTCTGCGTAAAGCTAAATAAAAGATTTGTTTTCAGGTACTCTAGAAAACTTGGTGGGAAACGCTTGACATAAAGTTTGAGACATACTGGTAATTGTTGAATCATCTTTACACTACTCTCTCAGCTTCTGTGAGTGCCTAAGAGTGTATTTCTTCCTGTATGGTGGGCTGTTGTCAAAGTCTGCAGAAGAAGAGCTGTCTGGGCTCAGTGGTAGAGCATATGCTTGGTACGTGGAAAGCCCTGGGTTCCATCCTAGTCATCAAAGAAAACAGAGGTTAATATCTACAGCCACAGTTTTCTCATTTTTACTTAGTTGCACTTGCGAGACATGGTCTTGCTTGGCCCTAAGCTGATCTCAAACTCAGGATCTTTCTGTTTCTGCTTCTCAAATGCTGTGATTGTAATTATGCACCCCCACACCCCTATAGCCAGCTTTCATCCCCCCCCCCTTTTCCTTTAAGAAACGAAGATCTGTGCCTTCTTAGTGAAGTGGTCTCTCTTCTACCGTGTTTGCCACAGTGGCAGAGCTAGGCTAGCTCTGGGCATTTCCCTCTTGTTCTGTTTAGAAACCAGTCTTATCTTTTAGTACCCACGCTGTGCGTGAAGGAAGGTCATGTGGGCAGTCCAGAGACCCGCCTTTCTACAGCATGGGTGCGGTATTGGAGATAACGGAGTAAGGATGAATCACAGTGGCACTTACAAGTGTCTTTATAAAGTCCATCTGTAAAAATGCTGTGGTCAACCGGGTGTGGCGGTGCATGCCTGTAATTATAGCACTCACGGGACTAAGGCAGGAGGAGAAGTTCAAGGCCAGTGTGGGCCAAATCTAGGGTTTTGGGGATAGGTCCCAAGGCCTTGAGCATGCTAGTTAGGCCAGTACACTGTCAGTGACCTACATTTCCAACCCTTTAATTTTTTGGTTTTATTTTATTTTAGTTTGAGTGTCTCCCTAAGTTTCCTAGGCCAGCCCTGAACTCACTCTGTAGCCTGGACAGGCCTTAAACTTAACATCATCTTGCCTCAGAGACCAAATTGCTAGGATTACAGGCATGTGCTACCCATGCCTGGCCTTTTTAGTCCTCCTGTTTTCAACACATGAACCCCAGAGAAAATGTGGTATATATGTTTCTAGTCTGCCTAGTCTATATATTTTACCAAAAGTCATATCTGAAACTTTAAAAAATTCCTTATTCAATTTGCTGTTAAGATAAACTGTGACTATCATAACAGTCTTCAGAAGAGAAGACTGTCCAACTTCCTCAGCATCTAATCTCCAGTAGAATTATGATCCGGTAGGATCATAATGTATGCCCGTGTACTGACGTCAGTAGATGTGGGTAGACCACTTTGAACAAATCGTATCTAGGGGACTGGGGATGCCCAGTTGGTAAAGTGTTTGCCATGCTAGCATGAGGACTGAATTTGGATTCCCCAGCATCCACGTAACAATCAGGTCCAGGCAGCTCAGGCCTATAACTGAGGTGGTCGCTGGAGGAGGCAGGGACAAGAAGATCCCTGGGACTCCATGATTAGCCAGTCTACCTTAATCAGTTGTTAATTCCCATTAGTCAAGAATAAGACCATTACCACAATGTTTGAGCCAAATTTGAAGTGAGCTTTAATTAAATACTGGCCAGGATGATGGACTCTGGCCAGGACCATTCTGGGGTTCCCAGAAAATGGCAGAGTCAAGTTTGGCAGGGGCTTATAAAGGCTACATACTTCCCACCTTTGTCCAATCAGAGACAAGCATACATCCTGACATACTTCCTGCTCACGTGTACCTACGGTGTGATCAGGCACATCCAGTGCCGTTGGAGCAACCAAGCTTGTTTGTGAAGTGGAATCATGGCTTGTTGTGTTACATAAACAATACCCCAGGATTTCAGGAAGTATCTGTCCTTGGGCAAGTGGGCTTACAGGTTAGAGGCATTTTGTTTTCTTAGGCACAATGATTAAAATTTAAAACATAACTTTAGCTCTCACACAGTGAGCCTCATGTCTCGAAACAAAGTGAATGGTTCCTGTTAATCCCAAATCAGTGGAGAAAAAACAAAAACAAACAAACAAACAAAAAACATTGCCACAAAGTCCAAATGGAATTTAAGCAAGTTTTCAATATCAGCCAATAATGATGGAAAGTTGGCCAAGACTATGTGGAGGTTCCCCCTGGGACGATGTCCCTGAGCTGCAGTTTGTGGGGATTTTTAAAGGCAAAACCCATGAGGGTATGTGTTTTCCATCTGGTCCAATCAGAAGCCAGCATACATCCTGATGTATTTCCTGCCTGGGCATCTCACACCTGCATGCTTCCTGTCTGTGTATTTCCTGCCTCCTACCTGGACTTCTTCCATCCACATCCAATCAGGGGCAAGCATATATCCTGTCATTAATCACGTTTGGACAACACCCAGGCTTACACATGCATGCACACACATACATACATTCACACGCATACAAACATGTATACAATATATATCTTATATATCTAAAGTCCTATCTAGGCTGGGCATGGTGGTGCACACCTGTGATCCCAGCACTTAGAAGACTAAAGTAGGTGGATTGAGAATTTAAAGCTAGATTGTGCTGTATAACTTCCCCTCCCCCAGTTATTTTTTAAAAGATTTTATTCTTAATTATGTGTGTCTGTGTGTAGGAGGGGGTACATGTGCCTGGGGCAGCCGGGGGATTCCCCTGAGTTACAGGCATTTGTGAGCCACCTGCTATGAGTGGTGGGGACCAAACTCACATCTTCTAAAAGAGTATTATGTGCTTTTAACTGCTGGACCATCACCGCAGCCATGTTAAATTTTTAAAAAACATTTTAGTGTAATTCAGCAGGACACACTTAAAGGCAGGGTTCTATCCTCAGCACCACTTAAAAAAATAAGTCAATAAAACTTCAATTTATCAGTAAGTAGTGTGTTAAAGCAGTTAGTAATAATGAGAAATACTGAAGGAGAGAATGGCGAGGTTAACTAGGTACAGTAATAGCAACTAGAGCAGAAAAAGCATCTCTCCTGGAGGTGAGTTAACTTGTTTTTGCTTTAGGTTGTTTCGTTTTCCTTCCAGTGTTTTGAGAGAGGGTCAAAGAGAGAGATAACCATTTTGTTGTTGTTGTTGTTTTAATTTTTTGAGATAGAATTCTCTCTATAGCCCAGGCTGCTTCAAATTGCATAGCTCAGATTGGCCTCAGGTTGACAAGAACCCTTCTGCTTTAACCTCCCAAGTGCTGAAATTCCGGGTGTGAGCCACACACCCCGTGTGAATTGACTTTTTATGGCTTTATAAAATCCTTCTAACTTACTCCAATAATCATTCAATTTAACTATTATTTTCTGCATTTGTGTTTGTGTGACTACCTTCCCTTGAAGTTAGGAAAGAGAGCCAAAGCAATCCAGTCTAGATTCCTAGTGTACTAGATTGAATCTGTCAATCTTCGGCAGAAGACCACGAATTTCTAGCGCCTTTGTTGTAATCATGGATCATCACCATACACATAGAAGCAACTGCAAATTCAGTTGTCCCCTGCCCTACCCCGTGCCAGGGATCCAACCCAGTACCTTGCATATACCAGGCCAGTGCTCTACCACTGAGCCATGTTCAGCCCTATAACCCCAGTCCTTTCACGGCGTGATACAGAAAAAGAGCATTCATCTACAAAGGACCCTTGAGTCAGATCACAGTTGTCCTTCTTTATATGTGTGATCCATACTTACATACTAAACAAATCTCAGATAAAAATATTTGGAAGAAAAATTGTGTGTAGATTGAATATAAACATTTCCTCCGTCATTATTCCGCAAACAACCCAGTGTAACATCCTTCTACACCACGTTTGCACCGTTTTGGGTGTTACAAATCAGCTAGGAATGATTAAAATCTGGGCGAGGATGTGTATAGATTCTGTCTTAGGGATTTGAGCATCCCAGGGGGCTGGAAATCCGCCCAGGGCAGATGTGGAGGGAGCTGGCCAACTGTTTGCGAAGGAAGCTGGTACAGCCAATGACTAGTAAGGGGCGGGGCCATGAAAACATGCTCTGAAGTTTTTTAAAATGCCATGTTTGGCTGTCAGGAAGAAATCAAGTAAAGTTGGGTGTAGTAACACACACACACACACACACATACACACACACATATACACATACACATACACACCTCATTCACATAGAAATGTAATCCCAGCACTGAGAGAGTAGAAGTTTGAGAGTAGCCTGTTACATGAGGCCTGTGTGACAGTATTACAGATGGACTGAAATAGGTCACTGTTTTAACAGTAGTCTACAAAATCGATACAAAGCTAGAACTAAACTAGGCATAGGGAATAAGATTTACATTTCAAAATAAACTTTTTGTTAAAATTGTTTTTTGGTTTGGTTTAAATTTTTGAAGTAGCGTTTCACTCTGGAGCCCAGCTAGCCTGGAACTCACTATGTTTTCCAGGCTGGCCTGGGACTCACAGCAGTATCGTCTCCCTTCTGAATGCTATAATTACAGCTGTGTATCATAATTACTCAGTGATTTAAAAAAAAAAAAAAGGATGTCAGCAGAGGACACACTACCTTTTGCCTTAAGACAAATTCAGCAAGAACTGTTTTTAATTTTTTTCCGCAATTTTCTTTTCATTTTGAGCAGGTGTATCCACCTGCGTGTGGGTATGCGGTACATGATTGCAGGTACTCAAGGAGACCAAAGGCATCATTTCCTCTTAGAACTGGAGTTGTAGGCAGTTCTGAGCCCTGACATCGGTGCTGGGCATTGAACTCATGTCCTCTGCAAGCCCAGTTCACGTTCCTAACAAGCTGGTGTCTCTCTAGCCTTTGAGGGCCGTTTTAGAGAAACTTCTTGCCCTAAAAAAAAAAGAAAAGAAATGGCAGTGCCTTCCACCACAGAAAAACTTGTTGCTTCTCAGTACAGTTGACGCAGCGATTCCCCCACTATTATTTAGATAATGGGAAAAACGTGCCAGGAGTGTTTGCCAGGGTCAGGAGGATGGTCAGAAGAGGTAGCGCAGAGTGTTCAGTGCCATCTTTTTGTGTGGACCTGTGGGTGGGTCCGTAGTTACTATTATCTGCAAACTCTTCCTAGGCGTGGGTTCTGGCCAGTTTCTTCAGTCTAGCTTGATGATCCTCCCATTCCCCAGGGAGCAGGAACCTTGAGGTGCTCAGTAGGGATGCATGGGCTTAGCCTTGCAGGAGCCCCAAGGGCGATGAAAGTTACCCACCTTGTGGGCACTTCAGGGATCTGGAAACACCTACTATTCCCTTGGGGGATTCTGATAGGGTCTGAATCCAGCTTGCTGCCTCCCTGTCTGGCCCCTCCCCGGGCCCCGCCTCCTGCCCACCTGGCCCTGCCCCCAGTGGGCTGCTAGGCAACCGCCCAGCTCCTCCCTTGCTTTTATCATCTGGTAAATGTTTACTACGCAGGTATAAGCTTGGTTTATCTAAATAAAAAAAATGTACCAGACCCTTTCCAGTGTTTAAGGGCCAGTAGTTTCTAAATAATTGTGTAAGCACAAGGGCACTTCCAGTTTTTCTCACCTCGTTTAGAAGTACAAAATTTATGAACTTATTTTCTTAATTAGGAGCTGGTAACAGCTGTAAGAACGCCTCTGTGTGGGTTCAGTCTTTGGGGTTGTTTGTTGCGTTTTTTGTTTTTTTTGAGACAGGGTTCCACTGTGTAGCCCTGGCTGACCTGGAACTAACAGAGATGTACCTGTCTCGCGTGGGACGGCCTGGCACTGGTTCCGTGTTTTTTATGATTAGTCAGTAAGTCTGAAACTGTTAGGAAATGCTGTCTGAAGTCTTGTTAGTGTTCTCTCCGGAAGTACCCGGCTGCTCCGAGCCTGTCTGAGTCGGACTGTTTATTCTGTTGTGTGGTGCTGCCGACTCCCGCTTCCTGTAGCTGGGGCTGAACAGCAAGCTATACTCATGGGGCCTGGGATTTTAATTTTGTTTGTTTTTCATCTGTCTTGTTTGGGTTTCCTTTTCTTCCCTTTTCTTTTGTTTTTCTTGTTTGTAAGTTAGATTTTAAATGTGCTGTGGCTTCAAAGAAACTTCTGTTTAAAAAAAAAAAAATGGGGCACGGTGGTGCGCACCTGTAATCCTGTCACTTGGGAAGTAGACCCAGGAAGAGTCCGAGACTGCATTGGGCAGTGTAAGAACAAATAAGGAAGATATAATGTATATGTATATAGAGTTATCAGAGAATAATACATTGTTAATTAATTAAAAGCCAGGCATGGTGGCTTATGTCTGTGATCTCAGCACTTAGGGAGCAGAGACAGGAATATTATAAGTTCAAGTCAATCTTGGCTACAAGGTGAGTTCCAGGCCAACTCCAGCTACGGTGTAAGACTGCCCAGGAAAAAACAGGCCTCAGGAGGTGGCTCAACGGGTAAAGTGCTCACTGAGGAAGTATGCTAGTTCAAATCCCCAAAACTAGTGTAGCGCTCCAGGGTGGCAGCATGTACATCTCCAACCCCAGTGCTCCTGCGGGAAGATAAGAAGTGGGCAGAGTCTCTGGAAGCCATGGGTCACCTAGCCTGCCCTGCACAGATGGAAAACAAGTTGACCCTGTCACAAAACAAGGCGGAAGGCGGGAATGGACATCCAAAGTTTTCTCTGCGCTCTGTCCACATTAGCACTTGGTCATGTACACTCTCTCAGTCTCTCTCTCAGGGAGGGGAGGGTTTTAAAAAATCACAGGATCTTTCTGTTTTGGGTTTATTTACAGAGTATTCTGGCCCTACTATAAGTGAGGCCTTTTTATTTCAACTGTAAAGACCTCAGCCGAAAGCAATTGGGGAGGGAAGGGTTTATTTGACCCTCATGGTTCTGATCAGAGATCAGAGTGGTTTTAGTTTTGTTTTTTTTGTTTTGTTTTGTTAGAGAACACAAGGGTGGGTAGAGAGGGGGGGATCTGGGGAGGAGTTGGGAGAGAGAGTGAATCCGATCAAAACATATGCCATGAAAATCTCAAGGAACTTTTATAAAAGTGAGAAGAGGGAGAAGAAAATCAAGGAATCTGTATTTCGGTTGCCTCACCAGTGTCTGGTTTTACTGCTGTGCTGAGAAGCCGGAACTGGAAGTCATAGCTGATGCATCACGGTATGGATTGGGCAAGAAAGCCTGTACGCTGGAGGAGCCCAGCCCTGTCATCGTGAAGGTGAACAGCTGCAGTGTTGCTGTTTGCAGCTGAACCACTTGTGGTGCAAGTCTGTGGGTCACTGTCTGTAACTCGCTCCCGGGAGGAGGGGTGCATGCAGCCCAAGTTGCTGCTGCAGAGAGGATCTGGGTTTAACTAGCCCAGGGGCTTTGGTAGTGGGGAGGACTTAGAGACCAGTCTACTTGAAGGAAGGAGGAGATGGACAGCCAGGAACTGCTCTGGGGTTTGAGCTGGAATGAGGTGGTCAAGATTTGCGTTTAGGAGCCTTCATTGGCTAGATTATGGAGTGGGAAGCTGCCTAATTAGGAAAAATGGCAGTAGTGCAGGGGAAGTGAAGAGCTTGGAAGTCTAGAGAATTGTCTGGATGCTGTGGGCCAGGCTAGAGTCCATGATGATACTGATGTCAGGGTAACAGGCAGCAAGTTCCCAGCCCTGTGGGTGGAACCAGAGCCCTGAGTTCAGTCTTTATTAGGCCCCTGACCACAAGGCTCTGTTGCGAAGGAGATGGACCCAGGCTAAGGTAAGGACTTCTTAGATCAGAGGTGTGTGTGTTGGGGGCTTGGGGATGGGGCTGGAAGAGAAATTCACACAGATAGAAAATAGTAGCGATAAGAAGAGTCCCAGGAGTTTGGAGGAGCTTCTGGGTGCAAACGAGATTGAATGCATGCCCCAGCAGCTTATACCTGTAGTTTCCAGATACTTGAAAGGCTGAGGCAGGAAGATTACTTGAACCCAGGAATTGAAGACCACCAGCCTGGCCACCACAGGGCAACTCCATTTCAAGAAAAAGATCAAATGCCAACAAACTGGACAGAAATGAGTAATTCCAGTTATGTGACTCAGGGCCTTAGAGGAGCTTGGTGACCTTCATGAAAGGGCCTTTGGGTTCTGCACTAGAGCAGGACACTGCAGGAGAAAGCTGGGAAGGGGTCAGGACTTTAAGACTGAAGCCCTTGATACATTTTGCTGAGCCTGTGTGATGCTTTCCTCAATTTATAGCTGAAAATATCCCGTTAGTGCCAGTGCCAAGGTTCGATTTGTAATGACTAAAAAGAATGTTCTGGCCCTGTGCAACAGCCTCTGAAAGCTCATTAACACACACATGCTGATGTTCACTCTTGCTAAGTAGTTTTCGTGTGTGCCAGGAAGTTCCGTCCCCAAGGCTAGGGTTGTGGCTCTTCTGAGCTCTTACCCAGGATACCCACAGTCCTAGGCTCCATCCTTGGCAATACAAAAGAGTGAGGGACATTCCTTGATTTAAGATTATGGTATAATGTCCAGATAGCAAGAGACTTAGCCTCCCCCGTCTGTATTTCTGTAAGATGCTCACATATTGATTGGCCATCTGGGAGCCTCGTGTGCCCACTCAAGATTTTTTGCCCAGTTTTCATTTTGTTTATTTGATTTTTTTTTGTTCAATTTAAAAAAATAATATCCTCTGGATATTAACCCAGCTCTCGCTCTTCCCCTAAAAGTGAGGGAATTTACTTATAGGTGCTGGTTGCTTGAATCATGTTTTATTTGATTTTTTTTTTCAGTTACATAAATTGAAATATGAGAAGCACTAGAAACACATTCTTTGCAAAGTCTCTTTTCTTCTGTGTGTGTGGGGGGGTCTCCTGGGCACACTAGGGTCATCGGATGAACATAGCACTCGGCTGCATTACATCTCCTTCCTTCTGCACTTCCCATACACTGGCGGTGCACTTCTATAACCCAGGCACTCAGGGGTTAAGGTAGGGGGATCATGAGTTCAAGGCCAGCTTGAGCTACCTAGCAAGAGCTTTTAAAACACAAAACCAACAACCAAAACCAAAGCGAAACACACAAAAGCAAAGGCTGAGAGAGAGCGGGAGAGAGGCAGAGACGGCGTGTGCCTCTTACAGCAAAGTTAGATGTAGTAAAACTCTTTGAAATTATTTTCATTACATTAATTTTTTTGTGTGTGTGCATGTGCACAGCATGCATGTGGAGGTCAGAGGACAATATGCAGGAGCTGGTTCTCTCCATCCATCTTGTGGGTCCTAGGTATCAAACTAAGGTGGTCAGGCTTGGTGGCAAGCGCCTTTATCCGTCTTAGAGACCCTTGAAATCGTTGGTCAGCACAATGGTTATTTTCCCCCCACCTTTGCCTTAGTGGTATGTGTGTGTGTTCAGCATTCTGTTTCTATATTGGAGGAAGTAACAGATTTAAATATTGATAGTTCACTTTCAAACAGGCCGCATGTTTTTGCTTTTCTTTGGTACAATTGACAGAATAACGTAATTCAGTCTGAGAGGAGAGGAGGCTTACACAACTAATCTGTTGCCTGAGCACTGTTGGAATGGTTTTCTGATGAACCGTCTTTTGGGTCCAAAGGCAGCGTAGGATCCCACTTTTCCAATGGGACCTGCTGACCAGGGGCAACTTACTTATCTCAGAGTCTTAAAATTGTCAGTAAAGGGAGAAGTGACTCAGCACTGGAAGAACTGGCCTGGTACAGTGTGAGTAACTATTGTGATCCATTAGAGGTCACTCAGGGGCATGAGCAGTGAGCTCTTCAGTCACTATTTGGCCACACCTGCCAGTGGCTCTTTCTGGACACCCAGATATAGCTCAAGCTAATTTAGAATATATACATTCGGGTTGTTACGGGAGAAATGGCTACTAAATCTTTTCCATTGATTCTTGTGACCCGAAACTGGTCAGTACATAATTACCAGCGAATTACCTAAAAATTTATTACCCTGAGGCACCATTCAGCATTTTCTTAGAATGAAGGGCAAGAAGAAGAGCAGTCACCAGTGCTCAGGAGTGTGGTTCTCACCTGTGTGGACAGGTTCAGGTGAGCGTGGGACACCTCTGTGATGCCTTCAAGTGTAACTTTTGCTATGGTATTGGAGTGGATGTGTGTAGTCTCAGGATGCCAGAGAGTGTGAGTCTGAGACCAGCCTGAGCTGGAAAATGCCTGCCTGCATGGCCTCCACTCTCCCAGTCCCCGAAAATCCTTCTCGTTTGAGCTTTATCATCATTATTACTCACGGTATGTCTGCTTTGGTTTCTTTGTTTGTTGGCTTTGAAGTTTTATTTTCATATAGTGTGAATACCTATATACTCTCATGATGCAGCATCCACGTGGAGGTCAGAGGAGAATTCGTGGTATTTGAGTCTCTCCTTCTACCACATGGGTCCCAGAGATCGAACTTAGGTCAGGCCTTGTGGTTGGTCTCTTTACCCAATGAGCCATCTTGCCAGCCCCATTTGCTATTTTGAGACAGAATCTCACTATATAGCCCGAGATGGCATTGAAGCTGCCCTCCCGTCTCTATCTCCCAAGCCCTGGGGTATGCCCACTATGCCCAGACTGCTCCTGCATTTTTCTTCATACCATTCTTCGAAAGTTTTCTCTGAATGAAGAATCCAGGCCGGACACAGTGGTTCACACCTATAATCCCAGTCCTTGGAACACTGAGACAGAACTGCCTCAAACTCAAAGCTATCCCAGGCTATGCCAGAGAGTATGAGTCTGAGACCAGCCTGAGCTGAAAAATGCTTGCCCTGCCTTACAGAGTGAAGCCCTGTCTTAAAGGGGAATAAAAACAGAAATATGAAATCTGATCTCAATTGCTTAGCACCTGAAAAGGGTGACAGTAACCGGGGCTGTAAGGAAAATTGGTTAGGGCTGCAGTAACCCCAGCCATGTCAGGCGTAGAGGTCATGGGTGCTGTCCCATCGTCCCTTTCCCTGCTTGCGTTACCCTGCATACCAAGGGATTATGGCATTGGCTGTACTTATTTGTAAAACAGGATGAATCCATTTATCTGTAGGCACGTCCTTGTGGTCAGTGTTTTGCTGGCTGCTAAGACTAAATCGTAGACTCCATCCCCAGCCCTGCGGTGAGATAGCATGGATTCCACAGAGTCCGAGGAATCCAGAAATTGTGAAAGGTTTCCTTTCAAAGAAAGGATTAGGACCAGGCCATAACTGCCTGCAGTCTGCTGCCTCCAGGCTGAGGTTACATGAGCTCTCCAGTAGCCACTCTCCAGCTGGTATTCTGTGGCTTATCATTGCCTATAATCAAGGGTTTTAAAAAAGAACAGAGTGTTCTGTTTCTGTCTCAGAAAAACATGATAAAGAACCTAACTTTTTATTATTGTTACTATTATTATTATAATAGTTACAGGGTCTTGCTGTGTATGTAGCCCAGGCTGGCCTTGAACTCTCAATCTCTCCAGTGCTGGGATTGCAGGCATGCACCACCACTTCCAGCTCAGCACTTACAGTTTCTCGGCAAACTCGTAGCTTTCCATCTTCTGGCAGTGAAAGCAGTCTCTGTTGTATGACTTGCGTCTGTTCCAGTTTTTCTAAAGTAGAATTGGAAAGGAAAACCTTCTCAGAAGACCATGTGTCTAATTCTCAGGTTTCAGAGAGTGACTTTTAAAGAAGAGAGAATACTAAACACCCTAGGAGGGAGAGCAAGAGACCTAAACACCTGGCACAGGCACCCCTGTGCCAGTTTTTTGTCCTGTGACTGGGTTGACCTTACAGGGAAGGAAATCAAAGCCTGGGCATGCTCTGAGGCTTTGCTCAGCTCCGCTGTCCCACTGAAGAAGTCAGAAGTAGTGGTGGCACTCAAACTAGATCACATAGGGATGGTGTTTTAACTAACTGGAGAGATACTGAAACGAAGATAAAAAAAGGGGTGAAGTGTATCCTTGGCCGCTAATGTGAGGGTCTTCCTGCCTCAGACTTCCCTAGTGCTGGAATTACGAATGTGAGCTACTTTAAGACAGCACCCTTTTTAAAATTTTAGTTTCTTTCTTTCTTTCTTTTTTTTTAATGTGTATTGTGGATGTGAAGAGACCACACAGGTGTGTGAAGGTCAAAGGACAACGTGGAGGAGTCAGTTCTCTGCTTCCACCATGTGGGTCCTAGGGATTGAACTCAGATCATCTGGCTTGGCAGCAAGCATTCTTATCTGCCAAACCATCTTGCCACCCCTTTCCTGTTTTTAAAACTTGCATGCATTCACTTGTGCGTGCCCACGCACACATCCACCCACATGCCACAGTGTGTGTGGAAATCGGTGGGCAGCCTGTGAGAGTTCTCTTTACTGTACACGTCCCCCAAATCAAACTCGGGCTTGATGGAATTCTGAACCATCTCTCCACTCAAGACGGTATCTTTTAAAACAGTTCTGTTTGTCTGTGTCCTTGGAGAGTGTCTTGGAGCAAGTTTGGGAGCACGTGGAATATGAAAGAGAGAGAAATCCTGAGCCTTCATTTGAGTCATGTAGAACGAGCTTCCCGAGGCATGATGTGTCCAAGTCCATAGGACCCTGACCAGCTGCCGTGGCTTCGAAGGCACAGGATGTCACGTCCCTTCAAGGCTGTTCTTAAGAGAGCGCTTGGTTCTCGCTGCAGTTCTCAGTCCTAGGCTCTTGCATGCTGTCATGGTGGACCTCCCCTTGGAGGAGCCTGCGGCCTCGTGGTCACATCTAAGCCCAGATCACGGCCACACTTGTATAGTTGGCCTACGGTAACAGTGTCTGAGGCTGTGGGTCAGTGTGACCTGGGGAATGTTAGGTTGTATGGATGTTAGATATGTCCTAGATATCTCTAGCACTAGCCTATGGTGTGTATATTAGTAATGTATGGTTTTTAGTGTGTGTGTGTGTGTGTGTTTGGGTTTTCACATACATCTATGTAATGCTAGGGTTTGAACCTAGAGCTTTACCATTCTAGGTAAGCATTCTTCCTATGAACTATATCCCCTACCCTTTTAACTTTTTTATTTTGAGATAGGGACCTATTAGGTTGACTTGGTTGGCCTTGAACTTCCAACCTTCTTGCCTCTGCCTTCTGGATGCTGGGATTAAAGGACTGTATTAGTCACTGTTCTGTGATAAAGGAGATACAAAAAGAAGAGTTTATATTTGGGCCGATGTTTCTGTTCTAAAGGGATAAGAGCCCACCATGGCAGCGAGCAGCAGGCATGGAGGTAAGAGCAGGAAGCTGAGAGACAGACCACATCTTCAAACACAAACATCCCGCAGAGAGACTGACCTGGAATTAGGTGAGGCTATGTGCTCTCGACTGCCTCCACCCAGTGACATACTTAATCCAACAGGACTGCACCACCTAAACCTCCCCAAATAGCACCACCAACTGGGAACCAAGGGTTCCGATGCCTGTGGGGGGCATTTCTCATTCTAACCCCTGTATTCTACCCCCTCACCCACGATCATATAATGCAAAATGAGTTTAGTTCAACTTCAGAATCCCTCATAGTCTTTCACAATCTCGGTGCTGTTGAAAGTCCAATGTCTCTTCTGAGACTGAAGCCATCTCTTAAATATACCCTCCAGTAAAATCAAAGAGCAAATTACATACTTCAACATATAATGAATGCCACAGAATACACACTGCCATTTCAAAAAGGGGGAATGGGGGCATATTGGGCCAAGACTGGTCCAAAGCAAGACTAAAATCCAGCAGGTCAAATACCAAATCCTGTAGCTCTGGGTCCAGTGTCAATAGGGCTTGGATGGCTCCTTCCTCCGGCTTTGCTATCTACAATCTCTCTCTCTCTCTCTCTCTCTCTCTCTCTCTCTCTCTCTCTCTCTCTCTCTCTCGGCTTCTCTCTCTTTCGTCTTCTCTCTTTCTCTGGTTGGTTTCACTCCCTGTGTGCAGCTCTCCCCCACAAATGTCTCACAGCTCTGGCATCTCCAACATCTTGAGGTCTCACTACAACCCAGGCTTCACTTTCTCAGCTTCACACAATGGCCTCTCTCAGCTTCCCGCCCTCTCAGGGCCTTCATGTAGTAGTACATCCGCTGGGGTGGCTCAGCAAAGAAGACAGGAGACACTTTCATAGGTGTAAACTCTGCCAGACCTCAGCAGAGGGAACCACCATCCTGGCCAGCACCAGACTCCATAATGGAACCCTGAGCGTCTCAGCTCAGGTGTTTTATTGATTCAGAACTCTTTAGTTCTACGGATACCATATGCATATCATTAGCAATCAACTTCCCCCACAGAAATCCAACTCCTGCAGACAATACAAAATGCCAAGGCCTGTGCAACCGTTTTCCAACAGTGTGCAAAAAAAAATTATTTTAAATACAACTAAAAATAAATTTCCACAACACCTTCATGCAGAGGCTTGTCTTCAGTGGCTCTCTGAAACCCGTGGAGGAAGAATCAATGCCCTTCACTCTTGCACCCTCACGCCTCTAAAGCCAGTACCATGTGGACGACACTGTTGGCTGCCAGCTTAGAATGGACCCTGCCCCTCTTGAACCACATCAGCAGCAGGAGCAGACAGCACTCTCTTTCACAGTTTTGAAGTTTAGTTTGGTGGAGTCTTGCCGTGAGGGCACCTTCTCCTGCTTCAGGTGAAGAGCCTGAGGCATCTTCTTAATGGTGCAAATTAAACTACAGCCTCCCTTCCAGCATGCACCTTGGCTGCAGCCTTAAGATCCCAATGTGCTCTTTGTCTCTCCAAACTGTACATTCTGAATTCCTTCCTGCCTTACATGCTCTTTTTCATTGTGGACCTCCACCAGCATTGTGAAAACATAACCATTCCACAGACTCAGTGTTATGCAGTCTTAAATTCTCCTTCACCAGAGAAATTAGTCCATTACTTTTTAGTCTAGCTCCAGGAAAGTTCCCAGGTCACAGGCAAAAGGCAGCCAGATTCTTTGACAAATATTGTATGAATAGCCTCTAGTCCAGTCCCTCATATTCCGCCCCCCTCACCCCGGAAACCTCTTGAACTCCATCATCCACATTGCTCTCAGCACTGCTGTCTTACAGGTTCCTGCTAGAGCAACCTGCTAAGCTCTGCTTACAGCGTTCAACTACTTTATTAGTCCAAAATCTTCCATATTCTTCCAGAAAATAACATGGCCAGCTTCTTCACATCAACAGCCTACTTTCTGGTACCAATTTCTATATTAGTTACTTTTCTGTTACTATGATACAATACCATGAACAAGACAGCTTAGAAGGAAGTGTTTATTTTGGCTTACAGTACCAGAGGGTAAGAGTCCCATCATGATAGGCATAGCAGCAAGCACTAGGCATGCCAGCAGGAGCAGGAGGCTGAGATGCCACATCTTCAGATGCAAGCATGAAGCAGAGAAAGCAAAACTGGAAATGGGTGAGACTATATACTCTCAAAGCTTGCCCCCTAGTGACACACATCAGCCAGGCTGTACCACCTATACTTCCCCAAACAGCGCCACCAGCTGGTGACCAAATGTTCAAATGCCCAAGCCTATGGGGGACAGTCTCATTCAAACTACCACATGCGCCCCCATGGCTAGCTTATTTTCTCCTGGTACTAAGTATTTGCTATCAATATGTGACTTATGACTCCATTTCTATGAGTGATTTCTTGACTTGGTGTCCTCCGTGTCCCTCAGGAATAGGTTTGTTTGGAAGGAGAGGACTTTAATTTCCATGCTGCTTGAGGTTTTATTGGAGCATTGGCAAATGTAGACTGTAATCCCTGAGTGTTTTTTTTTTTTTTTAAGCCTGAAAGTCAAACCAGTTCTATTATACTAGCCCCACCCCTGGTGTGTGTAATATGTGCACACACCTGAGAGTGTGCATGCATGTAGCGCCAGAGACCAACACTGGATGTCTTCCTCGACCTTTCTTCGTCTTATTTTTGAGACTGGGTCTCTCATTGGTTTGTCTGAAGCTTACTCCCAAACCCTATGCCTCACGAATGCTAAGCAGGCTCCCCATCATTGAGCCACACTCCTTCGAGTCCGAAATCGTCTTTTAAAGGAAAGATTTGAAACTGACTTGGTTTATATCTGCTTCACCTTTACTTTAGGTTATTTGTTTTGCTTTAATGTGTGTGGGTATTTTGCCTACATGTATGTAACTGCATATGCCCCTGGTACCCATGGAGGCCAACAGAGGACTTCAGATACCCCGGACCTGGAGTTATAGATGATTGTGACCCTCCATGTGGGTGTTGGGAATTGAACCTAGGTTCCAGGGAAAGCATCTAGTGCTCTTAACCACTGAAACATGTCTTCAACTTCTTGTCTGTTTTTTAATAAAGTGAAATTTATTTCCAGTTGTTCTGGAGGTCAGGAATTTCAGTGTCAAGCTACCAGCCTCTGATGAGGGCTTTCCTACTTGTGTGGTAGAAGGTATCATGTGACCAGAACAATGGCTTGTGTGCCTTGGGGTTTTGTTTGTTGATATTTGTTTGTTTGTTTGTTTGTTGAGTTGGGGTTTCTATCAGTCTAGGCTGGCCTCTAAGTCACTGTGTATCTGAAGAGGACCCTGAACTTCTGATTCTCCTGCCTCAGTCTCCCAAGTGCTGGGAGTACAGGTTTTGAAACTATAATTTCCCTGGGAAACTTTTCTTAGCAGATTTAGGGGCGGGATATAGCCACAAATACTGGAACCTGTAACGTGGTGCACAGTCAACCAGGGAATTAAGTAATTGGGCAGCCTCACATTCTGAAGCACTATGATTTTTAATGTTTTGTTCATCTGGTTTACCTTTAGAGACAGTGTTTTTATCTGTAGGACAAACTGTCTTGGAATTCACATCCTCCCTCCCTCCCTCTCTCCCTTCCTATCTTTCTCCCTCCCCCCTTCTCTCCCTCCCTCCCTCTCTATCTCCCTCCCTCTGTACGTGTGTGTGTGTGTGTGTGTGTGTGTGTGTGTGTGTGTGTGTGTCTGTTGCTGGTGATCAAGCTCATACCTTACATTGGTAAGTCCCACTGGGCACTGAGCTACAGCTTTGGTACTGTTGGATTGATTTGTTTTGAGATTAGGTCTCCCTACCTCATACAAAAGGCTAATTTTGGGCTTGCTGTTCTCCAGGGTGCAGGGTTTATAGAATGCACCACCTGACCTAGCTTGATGCTATGATTTCCCAAGGAACTGGATGTTCCCAGGGTCCCCTGGGAGCTAGCTGCAGTGGCTCAGGACCAGTAGCCTTTGTCAGTTCCCAGCGAGGTGGCCCAGCTGCTCCAGACACTTGGTAGAATCTTTCAAACAGCCAGGGGAGAATCATGAGTGCCCCATTTGCCCCTTCTCTGCCTGTGAGGAAGCCCTAGTCAGTGAAGAAAGAGCAGCAGTGAGTTGTACTCCCCAGGGTTTTGAACACAAGTTCACTGCATTTTACCAATTGCTTTTATTGCTTTTCTAACCCATATGTTGAGGATGGGCATGCAACTGCGTTTTACGTTTATTAACTCATTGTTCATAAAGTCTGAAAGGCAGTGACTTCCTGTCCAGAAGAAATGAAGGAAGCACACTGTTGACAGCTGTGTTGAAATATAAAGGAACAACCTACTAATTGCCCATTATCTGGGAAATACAGAAAAGCATGGAGGGATTAAGCATAACTCACACTGTTATTTAATGGGACCTCCTTTAAAACAAAGTCCATATTTCACATAGTAGCAGATACAAGTTTTACTTTCATGATGTAAAGCATACACATACTTATTATGAATCTATCTTTTTGTCTGTTTGCATTTTTCACATGTGTATCTTTTAAACAAAAGTCCCTTCTTTAGTGATTCCATAAATTAGAGTGTGTATTATGTAGCATCATAACTCAAATTTTTGGCATTCCATGCTGTGAAATCCTAACTCCACTTTAAAACTCAGTGACCTCGGCGGTGCTTTTCTCTCTGAAACAAACAGCTTTGAGAAAGTACTCTGAAAGACTAGAGCAGCCCTGGGGGTTGGAGTTAAAAGTGGCACTTTTCAGCCACCAGCACTGAAGGCTGCCGCTCTGCTCTGTGGATTTGCGTTTAGAATTTCCTCCCAAAAGTCAGCGCGTGGTGGTGTTGCTGGAGCAACTCAGCCTGAGTCACGGGCAGCAGGCTGTTAGTTTCTGGGCAGCTCTGGCCAGGAGAGCACACAACACTCAGGAGTTCCCGCAGCTGCCAGCCTGACCGGCCACCCACCGCAATGAGCTGAAGACTCCTGGTCACGCCCTCAACCTGCTGTGTGTGTTTAAACAGAAGGATGGTAGCTAGAGGAGAAATAGCAAGATTTTGGAGTCTGGAAAGCCTTCACATGGGTATGTGTGCAGAGGTCGAGTTCTCCGATGGGGTTGTGTTGCTGACTCTTACTCTCTGAGCTGCAGTTCACATTCTTCCCTTCCCTGCCCTTCTCTAATCCAGTGTGAGTGTACCTTGGAAAGAAGAGGGAAAATGTCACTCTTCCTATGACAGGGTCCATCAGAGCAGTTGATCTTGGGTATGACAGAGTAGGCAGAATAAAAGATCGAATGGTAAGGATCAAGTGTGGAGCACCTTCTAGGAGCGGTGGGATCCTGTGTTTGCTCCTGGAATTGTTACTGGGTTTTGTTTCTGTTGCATGAATTTCCTTTCTTTTAAGTGCGTATCTGTCTTTCTGTGTGTCTGTGTAGAATCTGTAAGTGTTCCCTCCTGAGCTGGGGGGGGGGGGAGGGAAGGTCTAAAGCTGAGAATTGGTTTTAAATTTTAAACTTACTGTTTTGAAAGTAATCTGGCCTAGTTCAGTTTGTGCATTATGCTCATCTTACCCTTACTTGCTAATATTCCTTTTATTAGCAACTGGACTAGACTCTAAATGTGAAAGAAATGTTATCCTGGGATGTTATAAATTGTAATCCATGCATTTCTAAGGAAATAAGAGAGAGGGGGAGTGCTTCACAGGAAGAGTCGTCCCCCCCCCCCGACTGCAATGGGATGCTCTAAAAACAGATCTTGTCTTTGGTCTTGCCTTAAATAGATACCAGAAACGTGTGCTGAGATGAATGGAAATTGTAGTTGACAGCTTGAAGGCAGGCCCGGCCAGCAGCAAGGCTGTTTGTAGTTGGTGCTGTCTTCCCTGTTTGGATAGCTTTCTGTGCCAGCTGAGACAGGACATGGATGTGGTTACAGCTTCTGTCTCTGGCAGATTATCTGACAAGACTAGTGTGGGTGACAGACTTGGTCATGCCATCATCAGACACAGCACAGCAGAGTAAAGCCAGGGTGGAGGGACTGGGAGACCAAGAGGGTTGATGGTCACATATTCCTGCGGCCTCCTTCAGCCTGGGTTGCCTGTCAGGAGGAATGCTCTCTCCATGTCACCAGAGATGCATATACTCCAAAATCTTCCATGGAGGCTTGTCCTTTGGGGAATGAACGGGTGGGTTCTCAGCCTCTGTGACAGCCTAGCCGTAGAAGGCCAGCCACCAACTCCTCTACTGTGTCAGTACAGAGGGGCAGCTCTCCAGCCAGCCTGCTTTACTTCCCTACTTTAGGACTTCACTCAAGCCACAAGCTCAAAGTCTTGGCATGCTGTGCACGAGCACAAGTGAAATCATGGAAGTAGTATGATCCCTTGTAATGATAATTGTCTGAAATAACTGAAGCCCTCCTTGGTGGGTAGCTGCACAGGGCACTCTGAGAGGATAGGAAGGGGCATGAATCCCAGGGATAGCTGGTGGATGCTCCTGAAGGACTGGCAGGAGCAGGATCATGGCTTGGCATATCTAGCCTTGGAGCCAGACACATGATCTACCATTTGGGAACAGTAGATGTGATTCCCATTTTTTCCAGGTTTTTTTTTTTTTCTTTTTTCTTTTAAGGTAGGATCTCTTAGTTAAGGCGATATCTCTTAGTTTAGTTGGGATCTCTTTGTCCAGTTAGTCTGGACCTGAACTCAAGATCTGCCTGCCTAACCCTCCTGAGGCTGGGATTATAGGTGTGGCACACCACCACAGCTAGCTGATCTTGAGCCACAGCCTCCTCCTAGATAAATTCAGGGCACTTGTTAGGTGCTGGATACCATGCTGGATACAAACCTGACCAAGGCTGGCTTCCCTAATAGATCCCTCTGGCCGACAAGGTGGCAGTTGGACCTGGCCAATGGTAGAGGGAATCTAGGAGGGATAGCCCCTCAGGTGTCAGTCAGCAAGGATGGACGTGAGCAGCCTCTATCAAAACCAGGGACCCACAGAGGTGGAACAGCTGGCTAAGGAGACAGCAGGCACTGCAGAGCATGTCATTGGTAAAGCTGGGGCTTGTTACAGGGCACAGAGAGGCCAAGATCCTCCTGGCTACTGGCCCAGAGACAGGCACCCTGGGGTGCCAGCTGCCTAGGCCTCCCAGCCCAGTCCATGCTGTCTGGTCACATTACAGATGAGCACAGCGATCCAGAGAGTGAATGGCATAACTCCAGGCAAGCTGACTACACAGACAGGAAATATTCATTGGTAGCTTACTTGATGAAATTGAAGACTTACCAAGCCATCTGTAGCAAAATGAATCCACTTCTAGAAGCTTGTACTGGTCAGGCTCAGTCGTGATGTGACTCCCTCCTATCAGCTCTGGACAGCCAGAAACATGTCGCATGCTGGTGAGAGCTAAATGGCGAGAATTGTTTCTAAAAGATCCTTAGACGTTATGAAAGGTTACCAGCAAAGGGTTATCAGCAAGGGTTCACTTGTAAGACCTGCTTGGATCTTATTCTTGGTCTGTGTGCCCCAGAGGTGCAAAGAATAACTCCTTTTGAAGAGTAGATTTCAAGGCAGCAGGACATGATAGTAATAGTTTATATTAGAGTGATAGGGGCCCATGCTTTATTTAGTCCGGCCTGCATCCGTGGCTCACAAATGAGTTCCTGTCCTTAAGGTCTGTGGGACATAGTAGTGGATACAACTAACTGAAATAGAATCACAATAATAATGGTACAGGATGATAAACAAGACCGATGCGTACGTGTGGGAGGTATTGTGAACGAGGAAGTCTGGTGTGCTTCTAGAACAGGTCCGGAGATGGCTGTGGTAGGGAATCAAAGCATAGATAAGAGACAGCTAGACAATCAGGGAACCTTCCACTAAGACGAGACAGTTGAGCTCTAAAGAGCGATTCAGAACCCTGTGCTGTTTGGTGGGTGAGGGTGGGGGTGAGGTGTGCTTCTGGGTTCGGGAAGGAGTCAAACAGTGCCTCCAGTCAGAGCAGACACACCGGAGGATTCCTCAGCAGCCACGCTTTCCCTTGCCCTGCGACCTGTGGTCAGGTGTGGTGGGGACCGGCCGCAGACACACGCCGTAGAGCACGCGTGCGCGCGGCTGTGCTGTGGGGTGAGGTTAACCGGAAAGCCCACTCACTGCCTCTCGGTTTTGTCAGGCACCAAAGCCATTCCAGCGGCTTTTGGAAGCAAAATTCGCAGCTCCCACCTCACTCCTGCCTCGATGGCCAGAAAACAAGGTGGGGGGTCTTCATTTTCCTAAGCATTCTCCAAGGTGGCAGGGAGCCAAGTCCTTGGGTGTTGGGGGGGACCCCCGGAGAAGAGTGTGAGCACTGTGGTGCCCTCTGTGGGAATGGAGGCGGCCTGAGGTTGGCTCTCTGGGAGGAGGGGCCGGGCCCACCATTTCAGCTGTAACCACAGCTGCCCGCCTGTGAAGCCATTTCCGCATTTGGAGAGGAAGCTGGAATAGCTTATCTCAGCCTGGAGGAAGTGGAGTGTTCAGCAGGAGGTTTTCTGAAATGTATGTTTTTAACAGACTATTCTAAGCAAGGGAATTTCCCCAAAACAAAGCCTTGGGGAACCCCCACCACCAGCAGGAGCTGGCTGGCTGGCTGGGAAAGGGCACTGTGCATTAGCAAGTCTGTGGGTGACAGCCAGTTCCTTCCTAGCTGTGCCACCTCCAGCCCAGCCCTGAAAACTAGCTGAAAGGCTGGGTAATTCTCACCTTGCTCCACATCCGCCTCAGACAGCTTGGGTCAGGAGTGTTTTTCTCAGTTACATACGAGAATCATGGCTTTCCCAAGGTGGCCTCACTGGGATTCAGACCAAGCTCTTGGGACTCACAGTCCAGTGCGTTGAAACCCTGTCGCTTTGTGCAACAATATGCCAGGGAGAAAGAGACTTGTTTATTCTGGGAAGAAAGCCCCACCAGGCACTGTGGGTGGGCTTGTTCTCCAGGGCACAGCCAAGAAGGTGGGGCTCCAGTTCTGATACTATGTGATGTCATTTCTTGTTGCCAAAACTCACCTTTAGAATCAGATGTCTGAGTTCAGAGAGGATGGCCTGCCGATTCCTTTAAAAAACTTAGCGCCCTTTCTGAGTGTGCTCATAACAGTCCTGTTACCTTGTGAGCCTAGACATTGGCCGGTTCTCTGTACATAGCACGCAGCCCTCTGAACCCTTTCCTGGGGTCATATCTGGCTGGAGGTTTCTCAGATGTCCACTAGAGAGTTGTTCCCTCATCCAAGAAGGTAGCAGACTTTGAAGTTAGAAGATGTGGGCCATTATGTAAAGGACAGGGCAATTGAGTATATAGATGGTACCCCATGGAAACAGCCTTCCTGTAGGTGCTAACCTACCATGTTGGTCCAACCAGAGCATGGTAAACCCACTGTGTTGTGTATCTGGAACTGGTAGGCTCTTGAAAAGTGTCCTGCCAGAATTGTCTTTAGCTTGAGGTATGTGCTGACCTCAGCACACAGATCTATTAGATCAGGGTAGGGACTCTCTTAGTTAGCATGCCCAAGGCCCTAAGTTCAATCCCTAGTAGTACCCCCCCCCCAAAAAAAAATGAAAAAAAGAAGATAAAAGGGAAGCCTTCCTGAATTTGGCTAAAGCTTTAGTTAGCAAGTACTTAGAAATAGAGCTCATCTACTCTTGTGGGTGGGACCTAAAAGTCTGGGGAGCTTAAAGTAACTTTAGTTTTGAGCAGCCCTGTCTTCATGTTTTCAGGATAATTTTGCTGAGAGAGGGAGAACTAGTCTTCCCCAGGAATGAGCTCCAAAATGGTTATATAACACCAAACTGTCAGCCCTGAAACCAGTACATATGAGCAACACTAAACAGGCTCAGCAGGTTGTGTTTATATATTTATTCATGTGTGTGTGTGTGTGATAATAATTAAAGAATAGGGCCATGAATTTGAGAGGGAGTGGAGACATGGCAAGGACTAGAGGGAATAGGGAGTGATATAATTATGTTTTAATTTAAAAAACAAAAACAACGTCACAAAGAGAAAAAAGTCCCTTTTCTACACTTACATTTTTCAACAAAAGAAACGATACAGA
Source organism: Cricetomys ansorgei (assembly GCA_026225945.1). NCBI lineage: Eukaryota > Metazoa > Chordata > Mammalia > Rodentia > Nesomyidae > Cricetomys > Cricetomys ansorgei. The sequence goes on from JAMJFZ010003384.1 coordinate 8,430,024, forward strand.
TAGGTGGGCCCTTGTGAACTGGCGGCGGGGATATGAACTGATGTAGCCGCCTTGGAAAACAATATGAAGCTCTCAAAATCTTACCACAGAACGAGCAACACCCACACTATGCTGATGGATTTCAGAACCCAGAGAGCAGAAAGCAGGGCCTCCAAGGGATGGCGAGCGCACTCCTGCAGACTGCAGCGTTCCCGCCTCGGCCAGGCGGTGGACGCAGACGGGCAGAACAGCGAGGGAGGCACGCACAGCGCTGCGCGCGCTCTCCACCCTTAATTCTGGCCCGGGCAACACAGGTGGACCGTGAGTGTGTTGTGCAGAGCGAGACACTCGTCACAGCAAGGCTGACACTACCCAGCTCCGGACACAGAAACAGGAAATAGAGAGGTAGGGCTGTCAAGGAGTAGGCAGGCGACAGAAGAAAGAAAGGAAGTTAGTGTTTGTATAGGGTTTCGGTTTTGTAAGATGAAAGAGTTCTAGAGGTCCACGTACAACTGTGGACCTAACAGCTGTAATGCACAACCTAACAAGAGGTTGGCAGGAGGAGGCAGCCTGGACTACATAGTGAGACTGTCTCAAAACACCTAGTCAAAACAAACAATTCTCTTTTTAATTATTTGTTTATTTTTCTTGGTTTTGCTGAAGCACATTTTGAGAATGTATATTATTTATTATACAGAATTACTATAGGATAACAAGTCACCCTTACTGACTTCCATGGATACCAGAGGATTTGAAGCCTTTTCTCAGCTTGTAGGAAGTGACCCAGGGAAGAGGTCACCCACAGAGGTGGGCTTTGGCATCCATCAGGCCCACACAAGGGTTTTCAGAGGCTCTTTCCCCATTAGCAGTTTTCAGCTCAGCTGAAAACCTTTTACTGCAAGTGTCTGGCAGCAATCATACCACCGAAGCAGAATGCAGTCCAAGGGGGCCTTGGATGCTGTAGAAAAAAAAACCCACCGAGAGCTTTTTGTGAAACCATGAGGCCAGGATTTTGGGTTTAAGGGGGAAGTTGCACAGAGCACGGCTGGGGTGTGGGACAGAAGGCATGAAGACTGACTTAGACGAAGGCCAACTGCAGAATTTTCTAGCCATCATCTGAAGAGGGTGCTGAGATGGGAGCCAGGGAGACCTGGTGTCTATCCCAGCCCGGCCTGGCACTGTGTCGCTCAGTTATGCAACTTCTTGGAACCTTGCTTCCCCTCCCCACCCTGGCAATTTGCTGCCCATTGGGAAAGCAGTAAGTGTCTTCTCTGCTCCAGGTGTTTACATGGGGCGCTGAGCACGCAGAAACAAAGCCCTTCTCTCTCCCTCTCCCTCTCCCTCTCCCTCTCCCTCTCCCTCTCCCTCTCCCTCTCCCTCTCCCTCTCCCTCTCTCTCCTCCATGGGACTGGGAACCCGGAGTCATTAGGTTTAGGAGGAACTTAAAATCATTGATATTGTCAAGGTTACAGAGGGCAAAGAATGAAGACAAGTTGAGTCAGGACACGATTAGGGCTCGCAGGAAGCCGGGAGCAATTCTTAAAAGGAACAGGGGCTCAGCAGTTACTGCTAATCCCAGAACAGGTTAGAAGTATTGAAGTTTTGATACCAGCCCATGTTTACCGCCTGTCACCCAGATATTCTATCCTGTTATCAGTAATAACAGGCATCACAGAGGTGGCCAGCGCTGCCCTGGAGTGGGAGGGAGAAGACTGAGGACCTACCACATAGCAACAGTAAAAGAACATTCTGCACGTCTATACAGTTTAATTATTATTTATGCGTGTGTATCTTGGAACAACTAGTGGAAGTCAGTTCTCTCTTTCCACCGTGTGAGTCCTGGGCATAGAATTCAGGTCCTCAGGCCTGGCTCTGGGTGTCTTTAACAATGAACCATCTAGCCAGTCCCCGGTTTCATTTTATAATGCATGTAGTTAATTTATACTGATTGATTGATTGATTGATTGATTAACAGAGACAGGGTCTCCGTACTTAGCCCTGGTTGGCCTTGAACTTGTAGCAACCCTTCTGCCTCTGCCTGGCGATGTGGTTTTAAATGGGATGGTCAAGAAGCAGGAGTCTTGTCTGAGGAGGGGTGTTATGTATGAGCATCAGGATGCCGTCAGAACCAGGGTGACATTGTGTGAGTGTGTGGTGGGCACTTCAGGGCTTTGACTCTCAGCTGTGGCTGATGAGCAGAGACACAGTTTGAATTAGTGATGTAATGGCTGTCTTGGTATAAGCCACAGGTGTGAGGCAGGGAGGCCAGCAAGAGGTAGCCCGTGAATGTGACCCGGGCTAAAGTGTTGAGAGACAGGTGGGAGTTGGCTGGGTTCTTGTCCCTTTTGGAAGTAGAGTTCAGGGAGCATGCGAAAGGCAGGAGAGGAAGAATGGGCCTTCAGTATATAAAACATGAAAACTTGCTCCCGTTGCGGATGGCAAGACTGAACTCGAAAGGTGTCAAGTGTCTTTGTCCAAGGTCCTTTAGCCAGAAAGTGAAGCCAGCACAGCAGCCTGGGAAGCAGTGACGCACGATCATGTCTGTCTTGCAGCTTGTGCTTGCGTATCTGTGACGTGATGGATGTCGGGAGGTTGCTGTGGTCCTCACCTCTAACCTTTGTTGTCTCCTTGTTGTGCTACGCTTCTTTCCCTACACTGCCCATTGTCTGCCTCCAGCTACGCCCACCCCCGTCGGCTCATGGGAAGACTGAGTCAGTATACTTGGGCTAAGGGAAGCTACCTTGCTTCTCTGGTGCTCAGCAAGAGCTTCACTGTGGTCTTGAATCTGTCTCACAACCGACTTCATGCGCGGCAGCAGCTCAGAGAGCCTTTGGTCGTCTGTACTTGTCACTTTGCAATTCCCCTCTCCTGTGAAGCCTAGCATGTTTACTAGTGAATTTTCCATATTAAACTCCTGTAAACAATAGATTGTAGGTGACAGCTTACTGGCTTAGAAAAACAAAAACAAAAATAATAAACAACAACAGCAAAAACCCACTGATTTTTCCCAGCAACAGGCAGATAAGATGGCAGAGCTCTCACCGGGCCAACACTGTTCAGTGGTTCTTTGAGGGAGAAAGTGTCGTTTTCAGGGCTTTGCTCTGTCAGAGAGGCCCCGGTGCCTTTCTTTTATGCTTTTATCTGCTTCGGCCGTAGCTGAAATGTGATAAGGAGAAATGCCAGCGGTGTTGGGCAGTGCCAGGCTGCTGCTGGCCGACATCCAAAGATTGCTGCGGCTCTGGGCCCCAGCCAGACCAAGGAAGGGTTTGTCTGTATTCTACCCACCCGCAGTCAGAGCCGCTGTCTCCACTGCAGGCCTCAACCCACCCACCCCCTGCTTTACAAAGGCTTTTATCTGTAATGCTTTCTCTCGTGCCTGAGACACTTGACTTATGTGCGCAGAAAAACTAAACGCCTCGTGTTTCCCGAAGGCTTCCTTCCTCAATATCCCATACACCTACCCCAAGAGCATGCACTACACTAGGTAACAGGTAACCATCGTTTCTGTGCCTGCACGGCCTGTGACCACAGAAAGGGAATGCCATTAAGATTTAAAAGGAATAGATGCTTACTATGAGCTCAAGTGTGTTTCTCAGACTTCCTGAAGACCTCATACCCCCCCCCCCAGCCCTGCATCCTTGGAAAGAGGGGGGAGCTTGTAGATGCTGAGGTCTCAGATCACACATGGACACATTGGTAGTTACCCGTGCCCATCTGTCTGCCCTTTACCTGGGGAGTCAGAAAGACACCAGATTCAGGACAGCATAGGAGCTCCCGAGAGTGCTCCTATGTATCTTGGCTTTGGGTTCAAGTTCAGGAACACCTTGACTTACTCCCTGAGGTACTCCCAAGGCAGCTCCCTACACTGTAGGGAGAGCTTGCCCGATTTCTGTCCGGGATGGGAACTGAACACTGCAAGAGCCAGCAGCCACTGTGTCCAAGGTTCACAGACTCATCAGCATCCGGGGACTTGACAGCACTGAAGTACAGTTGGGCAGAAGTGTCTGTACCAGCCTCTAGGCTAACAGGAAAGCTCTGAAACTGGGGTGACTGTGGAAACATTGTGGGGTCTGTGGGTGGCAGAAACCCCTAGCCTCAGGGAGAGTGGCGAGAAAGCGTGGGCCTTTAAGCAGGCCCGGGTGGGATGGCTGCAGCAGAGGGGCCTCCTTCCCTCTGCACTGCTTCTTCCTGTGATGTCCTTTCCCAGTCCTTCCGGAGCCTTGCTGAGCTCCCAGCCTGAGCATGACTTCTATCACCCGTGGACTCTATTGCTCCCCGTCTCCCAGGGTGGCACCTTGTTACCCTTCCCTGCAGCAGCCTCTTGTCTCCCCGGGATCCCCGTCTTTTTGCAACAGAGCTGTTCAGTCCTGCCCTTTATCACATTCTGCCAAAAGTGTCTGTCTGAGACCTGCAGCCTAAGGGGGCCCTGGACTACAAACTCATTACCGCCTGAGTCGAAACTCAGAGAGAAGCAAATTGAAATCATATTGGTACCATATTCCTGTGATCCAGCCTTTGGCCAAGGCAGCAGGATATGAGTTCCAGACCAGCCTGGGCTGGTAGTGAAAATAGTCACGGAAACTGTCACACACTGAAAGAGCACCCACGGCTTTCTGTGGCCCTGGCAGTCTCCTGTCTCAGTCTTCCCATTCTTACCTTTCACTCCATGCCCAGAAAGCCCCTGGCCACAGGAGATTCCTTCATGGGTACATGAAACCTCAGATCAAACCTGACATATACTGTCCTATTTGGGCATACCTCTGATAAATTTGAATTTATAAACTAGGTACAAGGTTCAGATGAATAAGAAGAATAATAAAATCAACAGCAATAACAAACACATACCATAGGAATTGAGGGTACTTGCCTAGCATGCACAAAGCCCTGAGTCTGTCTGTAGCACCTTAAATAGAAGCCAGCAGGCGGACGTGGGGGTTGTTTATTTCTGGAAATTGCTATTTAATATTTTTCAACCATGGTTGTAAGTTAAGGAAACCCTTGGAAGTGGAGCTTTGGATTAAGGGGTCTTCGGTCATGGAGTCAAGTGTGACGTGGGCTTCAAATTTTTTGCTACCATTTGCTCTTGGTTAAGAATTGTCCCCATGTCCTGACTGAGGTGGTACTCTTCCCTGAAGAGCCTTTCTCGGTGACATTATTTTCTCCTTACAGCCTCCCTACCTCCTTTTGTGAACCTGTTTCTGGCTTGAGTGTTAAGCACTGAGCCCCCCTTTGCTCTCCTCAAAGCTCCAGCTCACCAGCTGTGGGTCTTGGCTCCTTGGTGCAGATGACGTTGGTCCCATGTTCCCCAGCAGCCACCAGGCCTCCTGCTGGAGAAAGTGGTTGATGGAGATGTCCCTGATGATGTACCAGAGAGAGGCTAAGCCCTTATGTCTCAAGCACTCAGCAATGGTGAGAGGAGCCCAGTGTTCCAGAAAACATCTGGGCACGTAGGTGTTCTAAACAAAGTGCTACCCCACCTTTTTTATTAATAATTTTTTAAAAGTTCTTTTTTTATTATAATGCAATTATATCATTTCCTCCTCCTTCCCTCTCTCCAAGCATTCCCATATACCTCTCCTTGCCCTCTTTCAAATTCATAAATTTTGAAATTAATTGTTACATACATGCATGTATATGTATATACATATATATTCCTAAATACATAGTTTGTATTGGATAACTAATCGGTGTGTTCTTCCCTGGGGAAGACCATTTCTCCTACTCGTAATTCCTTAATTGACTATAGTTCTTTGTGTAAGACTGAGAGCTCATGGGGCCCGTCTCCCACCCACATTGATATCTGTTGTTTCGTCCTTCTGCTCATGTTTGGGCCGTCCTGTCGGTGGGATTTTATGTGTAGCTTTGGTTATTACTTGGAGACACAGTCTCACAGCAAACCCTAGATCCTCTGACTCTTACAGTCTTTCTTACCCTCTTCCAAAATGTCTTAGGTGTGGGAATGTTTTAAGACTATCCACTGGGACTGGGCTCCACAGCTCCGTATTTCTGTCGGTTGCGGTTTTCTGTAATGGTTTCTGTCTTTTGGAAAGAGAAGTTTCCTTGATGGGAGTGAGAACTTCACTTATCTGTGGGTATAGGGCAAATATTTAGGATGTAGTTAGGGATTATGATGGCTTAGTAATGTGGAGGTTGTAGGTTCTCCTCCAAGATGTGTGAGCTCAGTGGCCCTGGGTAGTGCCCCCACCTTTGAAACTCCTCTCTGTTGTCTCGGTAAAGATGCCCACAGTTTCCAGTTCTGACACTGAGCACCATTCATTGTGAACGGGTAGTCTGGGAGGAGAATGACCCATTCTGACCCATGGACACCTTCTGGCCTTAGTGGTACTGTTTCCTCACAGGCTGCAGAAGAGTATCTTTCAAAAGTGATTAAATTCTCATGTTCTTGACTTCCTCGAGAGTATCAGCACATTGCTTGAAAGAATTATTATGGTCTTCCCTTTTTCTTTTCTTTTTTTAAAATTTTAAAATTTTAATTTTATTTTACTTTTGGTTTTTCGAGACAAGGTTTCTCTGTTGTAACTCTGGCCGTCTTGGTACTTTCTCTGTAGACCAGGCTGGGCCTTGAACTCACAGAGATCCACCTGCCTCTGCCTCCTTAGTGCTGGGTTTAAAGGTGTGTGCCACTACATCCCGGCTCCCCCCCACCCCTTTTTTTTTTTTTTATACAAGGTCTCACTCAGTATCTTAGGTGGGCTTCTAAGCCATGGTGATCCCTCCTGCCTCTGCCCAAGTTCAGGAATCACAGCTACTTGATACTGTGGCTGTTATCTGTATTCTTTATATCCATTTGGAGTGGCTTTCCCACTAAATCACAAATAATTCTGTCTCCCTTATAACATTTTGGCAATATCCACAAAGGTGCTGGGACACTGGGCTCTGGCTGCTTTTGGCACCAGCTGCCACCTGAGGTTAGGGTGTCAGTGGGGGTTTCCTAACACTTCCCTACTCTGGGTGAGATGAAATGACCAATCTCCTTGAGGAATGTTACCAGCGGCCACTTGTTTCGCCATATAAATTGTTTGTAGCTAGCTGTGTCTTGCTCTGCAACCTTGGCTAGTCTAGAACTCAGTGCGTAGCTCAGGCTGGCCTGAAATTTGCTGTGATCCTACCTCTGCCTCTTGAGTGCCAAGATTGCAGGTGTGAGCCTCCATGCTCATCCGTTTTAAAACATGCCTTCTCACGTTTTCCCCTGCAGTCGCTTCAGATGGCGGTGCAGAGTCTTCGGCCTTAGTGGATGACAATGGTAGTGAGGAAGACTTCAGCTATGAAGAGCTCTGCCAGGCCAACCCTCGGTATCTGCAGCCAGGCGGGGAACAGCTGGCCATCAATGAGGTACCAGAATCTTACATATGCTAGATACTTACTCTCAAGGCTGTGGCTACCTGATTATTTCTTACTGGGCATGTCCTAAAGCCTGGGACTCTGTCTAGCTGGTTTTCAACACTGAGTTTCTGCCATCATCCAGGGAAGTGTAAGATGCTGTGTCTCGGTTACTGACAGTCATCCCCATAAGCACTAAGGGAAGCAGGTACTGGTCTTCAGGGCTGGCTGTTCAGCTTTTTAAATGTGTTCATTATCTCAGGAGACTTTTTCACAGCTGATCCTGGGATAAATGAAAACACTTGTCTGCATTTTAACAAACACAAGATAAAAACATGAAATTACACTGGGCCTGGTGTCATGTGCTTGTGACGCCAACTACTCTGAGGCAGGAAGCTCACAAGTTCAAGGCCTCCCTGGGCAGCTTACGGAGACCCTGTCTTACATAAGGGCGGGGTAGCTCAGTCACAGTGCTTGCTATGCGCACACAAGGCTCTGGGTTCTACCCCCAACACTGCAGAGAAGAGAAATGAAATGATTTGCTAGCAAAAGGCAGAACTGGAATTAACCATGTGTTTCTTAATTCCCAGTCAGGTGCGTTTCTGTTTCGTTTGTTTGATTGGTTGATTGATTGATTGATTTTCCTACTACACTGCACCAGGGCATCTCTCCTGACTCCCCCACTTTTTTTTTCTTTTTGAGATGGGGTTTCTCTTTGTATCCCTGGCTGCCTTGGAACTCTCTCTACAGACTGGGCTGGCCTTGAATTCCCCCTGCCTCTGCCTCCTGAGTTGTGGGACTAAAGGCTTTCACTGCTGTGCCTGGCTTTGAATTAGTACTTTTTATTTGAATCCTTCCGAAAGGCTTCTCCAGGTTTGGACATTCTTGAGCGGAGCTCATGGAGCACGACTTCACTAAGGTCAGCACTTAACCACTGTGTGGCCCGAGGCAGGTGCTGCGTCCCTAACACCATTTGATGTTCTGAAATCAAAACTTTTTTTAGCTGTGCTCGGAGTTTGGGATTTTGTATTGGGCTATGGAACCAGTCAAGTCTTGCAAATGTTCCAGAATTTGGAAAACTGGAACCCCAAACCCTCCTGGCATATCAGATAAGGGACGCTCATGCTGTATGTCTGTGCGAGCTAAGACTTCACAGTCACCTGCTCCTGCTCCCCATGAGTCGATGGGCGTGGCTGTTCTTCACCTTTTTACTAGCTGTTACATGTCCCAAGACCACGTGGTGTCCTCTTCAGTAACAGTGAAGTTGGACGCAGGACCTGTTCCAGCTGGTAGTGAAGTGAATGGTGCGTGTGTGATGTCTGGGTTAGGGTGTGAGGGGCTTGCCGTGTGAGGAAGCCTGGCTCTGCCGTCCAGTGTGGTGTCTCAGAAGGGTTTGTGGAGCTGAGACTGCGGACACTGGATTTCTTAGATAACTAGTCTCCAGCTTCCTTCCCTGCTCAAGACTGGCCTTGTGCTTTTCTGACTTCCACAGCACGAAAGCTATATGCCTGTGTTCAGTAGAAACGATACTTCAGATCTGGGGTTTTGGTCTTTTTTTGGATTGGCCGTACAGAATGACCATTCTCTTCTCTTTCCCTTTCAATACATTGCTCAGTGACTTACGTGATACTCAGTACTTCGTTATGTGGTACACTTCCTTTTAGATGGGCTCGTAGGAGAGTTCTGGGCTACACTACGAAAGGCTAAGTAAGCACTGACATACAGTGACTAGATGTAGTAAACGCATGCTCAATTTATGATGGTTTTGACTGAGATGACTTACCATGTTGTAACCCCATTATGAGTCAAGGGGTTCTGTACATCTTTGGGTTTTTGAGACAGTCTTACTGTATGACCCAGACTAGCCTTGAACTTGTGATCCTCCTCCCTCAAACTCCTACATGCTGGGATTACAGGTATGTGTCACCACACCCAGCACATATATACATCTTTTTAAAGTTGATCTGAGTTTCCCTATAAGAGCAAGTCACAGACACCTATCTGGTACTATTTTCCTCAATTGGTTTCACATAACCAGTTCACCTGGACAGTACGGGTCTTTCCAGACAGGGAGTAGAAGGTGTCAGGTCACCTAGCATGTGGCTCCCTTCCATCTTGTGGGATACTAAGCATGCTCTTCTGTCTTCGTTCCAGCTCATCAGTGATGGCAGTGTGGTCTGTGCAGAAGCACTGTGGGACCATGTGACCATGGATGACCAGGAACTGGGCTTCAAGGCTGGGGATGTCATCCAGGTGCTGGAAGCCTCTAACAAGGACTGGTGGTGGGGCCGGAATGAAGACAAGGAGGCCTGGTTCCCTGCGAGCTTTGTTAGGGTAAGTGTGGCCCTCTGTGCTTTCCAGAGCCATTTGTGGGTCAGGGGTTGCAGAAGAGTTTCAGGAAGATCTCAGCCTTCACCCAGGCCCAGTTCTTTGGTCATTGTGTTTAATACCACACACAAGCCAGACTTGTAGGAATTAAGGCTGGTTGGAGTCAAAATCTTAATGGAAGCAAACAAGCTACTTGACATTGCTACTCCCCAGGGACAGTGCCCAAGTGCACCTTGACTATCTGATAACTGGGCACAGAAGCTGGGGGAGGTCCTTGCCTTGCTTCTGCTAGCACCTCCCTTCCCTGAGCCTCCTGCCTCCTGCGTGTGGCCTACAGCTTCGAGTCAACCAGGAGGAGCTGCCAGAGAGCGGCAGCAGCTCCCACGGGGAGGAGCAGGCCGAGGACACCAGCAAGACCCGCCACAAGCACCCTGAGAGCCAGCAGCAGATGCGCACCAACGTCATCCGGGAGATCATGAACACCGAGAGAGTGTACATCAAGCACCTCAAGGATATCTGCGAGGTAAGTACCAGACGGAGACTGTCACCTCCTCCAACCCCGTGCGTCTTCTCCGATCCCGCAGGCGAGGCGCGGAGTCGCTTCCGCACAGATGAAACCCCGGTCCTGCTTGGTGATGTAGTGGTCTTTTCATTAATAATTTGTAGTCTCATTTTGGAGTGGGGGTGGGGAGGTGTGACTGTGTAGCAGTTGCTGGGATTATGGACACGGGCCAGCATGTCAGTAGTCTTGTACTGGTTTCAGAGAAGCGGCCATTAGTAGAAACGAGGCTGGAAGGTCACTTCCTCCCAAGCTGATTTTCGCTTTGTGCGTCAGGTGAGCGTGTGCAGCTCTGGATGATGTCAGCACCGCTCATGTAGCTGCGATCACTCAGTGCTGGAGACGAGCTTAAGTCGGGACAGCCTGTTCTTCATGGATGAGCCAGCAGCTAGCCTGCCGCTGCTCACCTCTCGTCTGCACAGTGTGTGGTGAAAGAAGTGTCTTCAGCGTGGCATTTTGGGAAAGTCACAATCTCTGGCTAAGCGTTGCCAAGCACCGACCATGAGCTGCCCCATCACCTGGCTCGGCTCGGCTCCTCAGAGCATTCTCACTGGGCACCGGGCACTCGCTGTCACTCTTCATTGCCTGTTGCAGATGAGGAAGCTGAGGGCCTGAAGTGAAGAGGCAGGGCCGGCAGACAGGGTGCCCCTGAGTTTGGACTCCGAATGGCCACAGTGTTGTGTTCTCTTAAAATTCATACAGGAATGGAGTGGTTTAGAAGCTGTGGGGTGCAGCACTTGCTGCACGTGCGTGAGAATCTGAGTTCGGATCCCCAGAACCCACATGCAATCTGGGCTTGGCAGCGTGTGTCTCTAACCCCAGCACTGGGTGGCAGAGATGGACAGATCCCAGAGCCTCTCTGGCCAGATAGTCTAGCCCAAACTTTGAGCTCCAGGTTTAGTGAGAGGTCCTGTCTCCAGAAAAACAGTGGAGAAGTGGCTGAGGTCACATGACCTGAATGGGCAAGCCTACCCACACACTCATGAACAACACATGCATGTGCACAGGTTACACCACACACATGAAGAAGGCAGTGGTCCGTAGTTTACTAGATGGTCTGTTTATGCTGTCTAAGCACGCGATGCTACTTTGGAGGTAACTATTACATGTGCCTGTGGCCTTTCCTTCCTGTGACACCGACTTTCCCGGAGCAGAGCACAGCCCTGACAGTGTGCATAGAGAAGTGGCAGTTCGCTCTCTGAGCAAGCACAGGCCTCGCGCTGAAGGTGTGCAGACTCACGCTATGTAGGGAAAGCAGGTGGTGGCGGAGTCCTTGGTGTAGAAGCTCTTGGATCTTTGCTGTGATTTAACAAACCAAAACCACATTGGCTCAGGTTGTCGGGTTGACAATGCGTGTGCCTTCACACGCTGCCCTCCTCCATCTCCCTGGCCTGGAAAATAAGAATCTAGGAAGTGTGGCAGTATGAAGCCAGACACGACATGCATCTGTCAGCCTGGCAGTGGGTTGGTGGACACAGGTAGATCCTTGGGGCTCTTCGATCAGTCAGCCTAGCCTACTTGGAGAGTTCCGGGCCGGTAAGGATTTTGTCTCAAGCAAAAAGGACAGTGTCAGAGGAAGGACACGCAAGGTTGTCCTCTGACCTCCCTACAACTGTGAATGCACATGCACCTCCACAGACATGAGCGCGTGGACACACGACACACACAGTGGCCATGTGAGTTTTTAAATGCTACCCTTTGAAACTCACTTCTGGAAACTTTAAATCCAGCCACTGGAAACTTCCCGCTTTCTTTTTGTCTTTTAAATATTTATGGTGAATTGTAATTGTAGAAGTTTGATTGTATCATCAGGCCCCCGCAGAGATAAAAATAAATTTCTCTAATTAAAACCCAGCGCAGCTTAGGAATGGTTCCACACCCCTGTCATCCCAGCACACAGGGGTCTGTGTCAGGAGGATTGCAAGTCTGAGACTAGCCTGAGCTACACAGTGAGACCCGATCCTAAAAATAAAATTCAGCCCAAGACCGTGGCACTGGGCCAAAGCCCAAACAGAAACAACAACAATCTGTATTGTTCAAATATCTCTCTACAAATAAAACTGTTTGCTTTTGTGCTCTGCAGGGCTACATCCGACAGTGTCGTAAGCACACGGGAATGTTCACGGTTGCGCAGCTAGCCACTATTTTCGGAAACATTGAAGACATTTACAAATTCCAAAGAAAGTTTCTGAAAGACCTTGAGAAACAGTACAACAAAGAGGAACCTCACTTAAGTGAAATAGGATCCTGCTTTCTTCAGCACGTATGTCACTGTTCCTCCGTTAATCATGTCCGGTCAGGCAATAGCCTAGAAAGGTACCGCCACCAAAAACATCCCAGAGGCTTCTTCCGTTGGCTCATGCACTGCTGTTAAGTAGATAGGACTTTTCTTCCCCAGAGAATGGATGATGCAAAGTCACACGTTCGTGGGCGGATGGTCACACAACCTCAGAGTTTCTCTGGTGGTGACACAAGTTACTGGTACTTATTATTTAGATTGACTGTAACCGACAGGAAAAGTTTTTGGAGATTTAATTTCTATACGTAGAGACTAAAGTAGTGCTAACAGTGCCAGCAATGTCCCCTCACTTCCTGGGTGCTGGATCTGGTGGTCTTCTATGCAGGAGGCTAGAGCTGGAGGAGTGGGTAGACCTAAAATTGCTGAGCATGGTAGTTCAGTAGGAGACCAGGCAAGAATGGTGCCCAGGCATCTTTGAGACACTGAAGACCTTGTGGCCAGAGCAACCTGTCAGCAAGCAGCTAGATAGAGACTTCATTGGTAAGCAGAGGCAAGGCAAGAACTGGCAGGTGAGTAACCACAAGCACCGTAGAGTCTTGAGGCTGTCTTTGCCATGGTCAGCCCTGGCAGGTGAGAGCCAAGAGACGAAGAAAAGGAAACTTACGGAAAAGGATTGGCAAGGCCACTTGTTCCAAACAAAGACAGAGCAGTGGTCTCCAGCACCTTCCTCATAGTGAGTGGTGTGGGGAAATCACATGCCAGGGAAAGGGGGACTTGGTGGGAGACCTGCTGCATCCAAGCTCAGCCAAGCCTGCATGGCAGGGTGGGAGAAGCAGGAAGGAAGGGCAGCTGAGAGGGCATGGCCCAGCAGCTGAAGCTGGGGGAAAGGTGGTGGTCAGGGATGTGGACTAGTACCCAGTGACAGGGTTTTTAAAACAATATCCACCCAGCCTTGAGGGAAGGAAAGATGGGCAGAGTCGAGAGTGTAGGTCCAAGCCCAGGAGAACAGGCAGCGTGAGAAGGGCAGCAGTGTGGCTGCACCTCAGAATGAGAAGTCTGCAAGAAGGGAAGTGGGCAAGGGCCTTTCACTTGGAGAAGAGGTGACACGTGGGAGCCAGGCCACAGGGTTAGTTAGGCAGTGTGCCGGCGGCACATGGTACCTCCAAGCCATAAATGGAAGGAAGGAGAGCCAGGCCCCAGAGCATTGCTTCTTCCTTCTGTTGTACTAGGAACTGCAGGCTAGGAACCGAATGAGCACAGGTGGTAGGGTCTCCGATCCCTCTACCCACCCTGAAAGAGAATCCAGTTATGCACCACCCCCAGACCACAAATGGTCTTCCTGTTGACCAACCATGAAAGCCACTGCCAAGCCTGGATTGCCCTTGTGGTCTCGGCCTGTCCCCCCTCCTCTTGAGAAGTGTCCTCACAGACGGCTCAGAGCCACTGACTGGTAAGGCTGCCTTCCCTTTCAGCAAGAAGGCTTTGCCATCTACTCAGAGTACTGCAACAACCACCCAGGTGCCTGTGTGGAGCTGTCCAACCTCATGAAGCAGAGCAAGTACCGGCACTTCTTCGAGGCCTGCCGCCTGCTCCAGCAGATGATTGACATCGCGCTGGATGGCTTCCTCCTCACACCTGTGCAGAAGATCTGTAAATACCCGCTGCAGCTGGCTGAGCTGCTCAAGTACACCACGCAGGAGCACAGGTAAGCCAAGGGCCACTCAGGGTCCATGAGCCCAGGCACCAGCCAGCCTGGTACTCTGGAATGGCAGGGACAGGTGGCGGCGGTGGTGGCCGTGGCGGCTGGTGGCGGCAGCGGCGTGGGGTAGCATCGCTGCACCGCCTCTGAGCTTCGTGGAAGAAGTTCCCAGGTCTTCCCAGCGTTTATCGCTGTAACAGGGAATATGAAGACACTCCGTCTGTGACTTCTAGAAACAGAAAAACAAAAGAATTCTTAAGCCGGTTTTGTGAGTACATGGAGATTTGGTGAGGGTTGGATTTGTTGTTGTTCCTGTTTGATTTAGTTTTGGTTTTGGATTTTTTGTGATAGGGTCTTACACTACAGCCCAGGTTCATCACAGTCCTGTTCCCGGGTGTTGGGGTTACAGGCAAGCACACCACACAAGTAAAGGGATCTTCACTTAGTTATTATTTGGTATAACTTTCAAATATTATGTTAGTATCACTTTGTAGTTATTTAGTGGTGAACCAGTTTTTAATTTTAAAAGAAATAGATATGACTACAGTGGTCCCCTTTATTCTTGGGGGATCTGTTCCTAGACCCCAGAGGATACCTGAAACTATGGACAGAACCACATCTCTACATGTGTATGTGGGGTAGATGTGTGTTTTTCTGATGAAAGCTGGACATTGCGGCTCACACCCGTAATTGTAGCACCTTGGGAGACTGAGGCAGGAGGCTTGCTGTTGGTTCAAGGCCAACCTATGCTACATAGAGAGTTTTGGGATAACCTGAACTACAGATTGCAATTCTGTCTCAAAAAAGTGAGAAATTCACAAATAAGGTACTATACAAGATTAACAACTTAACTACTAAGAGAACAATTATAACAGTATATTTATTATTATTATTTATTATTATTATTATTAATGATAAGTAATTTCAGCTTACAGATTATCTCTAGAGTTTTCCATGTAATGTTTGTAGACTGCATTTGACAACGGGTAACTGAAACTCAGCAAAAGGAAACCTGAGTTAGAGGAATGTGGGAGGGTGCGCCGAATTTGGGTAAGGGCTAGAGTCTCACCCCAAAAGCTTGGAAAGTGGCTCACCTCTGTCCTGGGCAGAGGCAGGCTTAAGAAGGAAGCCTCTGGTCGTTGAAAAGGTAGAGAAAGAGGTGTAGTCAGGGCGCAGATTTAAAGGATTGAGACTAACAGAGTAAGGAGAAAGAGATTTGTTGAAATAGATAAGAGAGAAAAAGAACTATGAAGGGTCTTTCTGTCCTGGATAGAAAAATCAGAAGAGCTTAGTGGAGAAAAGCAAGAAAGTCAGGAGAACCTTAATTTATAGAAGTTAAAAAAATAATGAGCCGGGTGGCGGCTGTGGTGGCGGTGGCCGCGGTGCACGCCTTTAATCCCAGCAGAGGGAGGCAGAGGCAGGCCGATCTCTGTGAGTTCAAGGCCAGCCTTGCCTACAGAGTGAGTTCTAGGACAGCCAGAGTTACCACAGAGAAAATCTGTCTTGAAAAAACCAAAAAATAAATAAAAATAGGAAGAAGGAATGAAGGAAAAGGCATCATAGTCGTGATTTGGGGGAAAATAAATAAGAGAATTGAGAAGCGAAGCAGACCCTTCTTGAAAGACGGAGTGGCAGCTTAACGCATTCTAAGGCGGGCAGCTGTGCCCACACCACGCGTACACACTCTGGAAGAGGGGGCCTCCCCCTTTAAAATTTTCCTAGTATTTTACCGCGGGGGCACGGCACGCATGCCGCAGCGCAAAGGTGGAGGTCAGAGGGCAACTTTATGGAGTCTCTTCTTCCTTTACCTGGGTTCCAGGGATTGAACTCAAGTCACAGGCTTGCATAACTAATTCTTGCACTCAGAGTGGTGACTGCCTGACTTTTCTCTTTTGAGGCCTTTTTTTTTTTTTCCTCCCTCTGAGCATTTACAGATTTTTATTATTTTTCTTGTTTATTTGGTTTTGAGGCAAGGTATTGTTATGGTGGACCTGGCTGGCCTAGAATTTGCTGTATGCATCATGCTGGCCTTGAACTTGCAGAAATTCTTCTGCCTCTATCCCCTGAGCGCTAGGATTATAGGCAGGCGCTATCACACTTGATCCAGTTTCTCTGTGTGTGTTTAGATACGGGTCTCATTGTGTAACTGTGTAGCCCAGGTGAGCCCCAACTCTTGACCCTCCAGCCCTGGCTTCTCGTGTGCTGAAATCACAAGTGTGCACTGCCAGAACCAGCCTTGAAAAAATGTTCAAAAAAGAGTGATAACGCCTCTCTCCTCCCTCCCCCTCCAAGTAAAACAGAAAAAAGATTCTAGAAAAAAGAAACAACTCCCCCCCCCAGATTCTGCCCCTCTCTGGGGGCTTCTAGCGAAAGCATTGCCGCTTTTCTTTGGGAGTGGGGGCTCCCACTTCTTGGGCAGTTCTGCATCGTGTTTGTTTTGTCCTGCTCTGCCTCTGAGAACAGGCCTGTGAAGGCAGGACCTGCTCTGTGGGCAACCCTGCAGACTCCTCAGCTCCCCTATGTTTGGTTCAGAGCCTCTGTTCTCAAGGCTACTCAGGAGAATTCTCACTCATTCCAGCAGGTCCCTGCTGTGTCATCACATGGGCTTAAGCAGTCCAGCCTGTTAACTGAAGTGTACTGCTTTACACATCCCCAAATTACTTCTGCTGAGCAAAACCTCAATGTAACACTTTCTACAATAGACACACTGTGTCCAGGCCTCTGTGTAAATCAGGCTTTTGATTTTAGCGTTTTCAGAACTTAACGGTTTTAAAGGCATGGGCTGGGGTGGTGGGGCTGGAAGATGATCAGACTTTATTGCTCATGGCCTTTCATGTCCCTTCCTAAACAAGTAAAAGATGTGACTTGATGTAAATAATTACTCTCAAAACAGCTAGTGGTTTTTAAGCAGCTTTATATAGCAGAACTGGTTATGTTGAAATCAAAGCAGAGATGAAGACAGTTCTGTACTAATGACAATAATTCAAAGTTGCTATGACTAACACTTGGTTTCTGTGGCATTAATTTCATTCATGATGATTTCTGGGAAATGAATGAGAACATTCTTATACCAAAAGAATTGTGAATTGTGTTTCCTCAGCTCACTTAACCTGTGCAGACTGTAGTCTATTCATTGTGTTTCTTCAGCTCACTTAACCTGTGCAGACTGTAGTCTATTCATGGGGAAATGGCTCTTGCTCAATGCCTTGTCTAGACTATTAGCATACAGATCAGGGACAGAGCACGTCATTTTGTCAGCCCTCTCTTGTGAGTTGCATTGTCCCCCGATTAAAACGGACTTCCCATTTGCAGCGACTACAGCAATGTAAAGGCAGCTTACGAGGCCATGAAGAATGTGGCCTGCTTGATCAACGAACGTAAGCGCAAGCTGGAGAGCATCGACAAGATTGCCCGCTGGCAGGTGTCCATCGTAGGCTGGGAGGTGAGTGGCACTCACACGTGAACGGCGTGGCTCACTGCTCCCGCACCTTGGACCCAGTGACAACATACCTTAGCATCCTGTGATCGACACTGTATATTCTCGCTTCAGTGGCATACGTGCCGATAATGATCTGTGCGTTTGGAGGGATTTTGATGAGTCTTAACAGTAAACGTCTCTATTTATATATAATGCCTACAGAGTAAGAAAGTCTGAGAGTAGGTGAGATAGCTCAGAGGGTAGGGGTACCAAACCTAAAGACATGAATTTAATTCCCAGCACCCACGTGGTAAAGTAGAGAACCGAACCCTGCAAGTTGTCCTCCAACCTGACAACAGTACTCTTTCTTCAACCCACGCCCATACACATACATTTATGCACGTGTGCGAGCACACACACACACACACACACACGCACGCACGCACGCAAACACCATACACTATGTAGTGCCCTTACTGTGTTCATCACTGATTACATCTGTGAACTCGGTGCATCTTCTCGATCATCTTTAGAAGTAGGTGCCCATTTAACCCACGGAATGGGGAAAGGCCCTAAAAGGTGTAAGTCCCTTGTCCAAGGCCACATAACAAGAGAGTAAACAGAGTTGGATTCCACCCCAGGGATCCCACAGGCTGCAAAGTCTGTGCTGGCCACCGCTGTGCTAGACCACAGCAAGTAAGAACAAGCTAGTGCCATTCGGATTGCTGCTGAACCAGGGAAGGTTCACCTACATCTGCAGCTCGTCAGAACTGGCTCTTGAGGACAGAGAAGGTGCGGATTGAGAAGGCCCAAATTCGGCTGAAGTTAATGAGAGCGGGACAACTGTTCCTTCTTAGGAGCCCTGAACTATACCTTCAGGACACTGCTGTCTGATCTCTTGTTTCTTAAGTGAAGAATCTGGGACGCAAAATTGCTCTAGGAAAGGAAATAGAAGAAATATTTTGAAGTCAAGCACTTTTGCCTTCAAAACATGCTGTGTATTATTGGGATTAAAGAGAAATGAAAATTTTATAAATGAAGGGCAGCTTCACACCACATGTGAGAGGGTTAGGGTTAGTCTCCATCCACCCTAGATATTATAAAGGAATGTTTTCCTTTCTAACCCTAGGTTCTAACGTTTAAGGGACTGGTTCATCAGAATTTACCAATGTTTAACTGGCAGCCTGGCCTTCTGCTCACAGGACCCTAAGCTACGTACTCCAGGGAGTGGGTATACACCTGACTCGGGGACTCGGGACCATAAGAGTCAGTAATACCATGTCCCTGTGCAGCAAAACCTCTGCTTCTCCCTTATCTGATGAAGTCAGTCTTTATCAGCTCCCATTGCAGATGTTGCCCGTGACTTTAGCATGTTTTTGTTTGTTTGCTTGCTTTGTTTTGTTTTGCTTTTTGTAGATCAGGAAGACACTTTGAATAACCTAGAGGTAGGAAGTAAAGAGCAGAAAAAGAGATATTTCCTGAGAAGGAGCCCAGGAAGTCAAGGTCTGAATGGCTTTTGGGGCCCTTCTTGCCTGTAAATAGGGCAGCAATGTCTGGTGTCAGGGCACTGCAATGTTCTAGAAAGACTATCAGAGGTCCTTCTGCGTCCCTGCTGCTGGCATCAATCTGGTTTGGAAAACTCACAGTAATGATTGCATTCTCTTAGGGCCTGGACATTCTAGACCGAAGCTCTGAGTTGATTCATTCCGGGGAGCTGACCAAAATCACCAAGCAGGGCAAGAGCCAGCAGCGGATCTTCTTCCTGTTCGACCACCAGCTGGTGTCCTGCAAGAAGGACCTGCTGCGCAGGGACATGCTGTACTACAAGGGCCGCATGGACATGGACGAGGTGGAGCTCGTGGATGTGGAAGATGGGCGGGACAGAGACTGGAACCTCAGCCTGCGGAACGCCTTCAAGTTGGTCAGCAGAACCACAGATGAGGTTCACCTGTTCTGCGCCAGAAAGCAAGAAGACAAGGCCAGGTGGCTGCAGGCCTGTGCAGACGAGAGGCAGCGGGTGCAGGAGGATCAGCAGATGGGTGAGTGCCCCCCACCCCCTGCCTCCTCCTCCACTGGCCTGTTCTACCCAGGTGCTCCCTCGAGAGCGGAATCCACGGATGAGGTGCAGGCACGTGCTGTGTGGAGCATTTGCAGAGATGGCTCATAAACCCCTAGGATGTGCTTACTACACTTAACATACTTTATAGATGAGATATTCTTCCAAAATGGTCCAGTGTGGTGTGGTCCTATGGACTAACCATATGGTGGTGGCACCCCCACCACACACACACACTTACCCAACCAGTAGAAACACCAGATGGTTCTCTTTATTTTTTCACTTATTTATTTTGTGTGTGAGTGTGTGTGGTGTATTCGTTCCTGGCGAGGTGATCCATGTGGAAGTCAGAGGAGGACATGATAGTGACCTGCACTATCATTCCCTGCCTTTTTCACTTGGGAAGGGTCTTACTGAACCCAGCGTTAGGCAGGCAGCCAGCAAGCCCCAGCAGTCCTGTCTCAGTGCCCCACGCCATTGGGATTATAACCGCGCACTTGAGTATACTGGCTTTTTACATGAGCATTGAGGATTCGAACTCAGGACTTCATACTTGTACAGCGTGCATTCCTACCCACTCCTGAGAGGCCATCTTCCTAGCCAGAAACGCCAAATAGTTGTCAAGGCTTCCCCTTTATCAGCACTGTTGCAAAACACTCTGAACTCACCTCACTGCCTGAGTTCCTCCTATGCGTTTCCCCATCTGCGGCATCCACAGACCCTGTACCACACATCAGAGTAAGCTCATGCTTCTGATATTCAGTAGTACGCTTGTACAGAGTGAGCATCTATAATCCCAAAATCAAAGTCTTGCTGAGCATCAATGTGGGAAATTTCCACATCTGACATCACGGGAGGGACCCAGTCCCAATGCAGGTGCCCCCAAGGTATGGTTTGGAATTCCTTTTAGTCTACGCATAAATTATCTATGAAGCATAACTGAGTTCTGTGTTTAGACTCTGGTCTCAGCCCCAAGATACCTTATGTATTGTGTATATGGAAATATACAGTCTAAAGTGTGGCATGCTCCAGTCCCATGCATTTCACATAAGGGGAAACTAACCTGTCCTTTGGTTTGTCATCCCTACTTCTGCTGACCTTTGAATTGCACGATCTCGTGAGAAGGAAGCTATCATGTGGCACTAATCAATGCAGCTCTTAGTTTCTGTGCCCAAGCTCCAGAGCATCCACACAGACTGGGATTGCAAGCACACACTGTCAGAAGTGAGCTGTGGTGCCCAGAGACCAGGGGTGCACGGGCATAAGATGGGTCTGTGTTGCCCAGATCTCAAGGATCATGTGTGTGGGCAAGCATCGCCCTGCAGCTGCCGAGTCCAAGAGGCTTTAACGGTGGTCACTGTGTCTCCTGTGCCAAGCTACAGACGTCAGACTCGGCCCTAGATTCTGCTGTTGGGCATACAAAGTGTCCTGAGGTCCGGTGTTGAAAGCACTTTGAAATCCATCAGACTTTTTTACCGTTAAAGGTGAAAATTTCTTCAGAGACTTCCGAGCTCAAACCAGCCTCCCAGGTGGGATCTTCTACTCTGTGTGGCTGTCCTTTAGAGCCAAGGAAATCTGAACCCCAGCAGCTGCCATGCATTGGCTGCTGACCGTCAGACCCTGCTACAATGAGGCTTATCACAAAATCCTTCTCATAAGTATGCAGGTGGTTACTAAAATGTGAAACAATGGAATCGCAGATCCGGGTTTGCTCACTCATTCTGTCTGGTGTGGCTAGAGGCACCTGAGTTGGAATGTTTGCACTCCTTTTCTTGAGGGTTCGTGACGATCACAGAAGCATCCTAAACACTCTCAACTCTCTTCTTTAGCTTGTATTAGTCCTTTGCTTCCTGAGCTCCTGTGGCTGGGGACCAGTGAGACCAGGTCCTCAGGCTTAGCCTGGGGCAAGACACCAATCTCTGTGTCAGGGTTTAGGGCGGGAAGGAGACTCGGTACACATCAGACAGACAGTGGGTATGTGACAGGGGAGCAGAGCCAGCCAAGGTAGGGGGTGGCTCCAAGACCGAGACGAGGGTCAGTTCAAGCCTCAGAGGTAGAATGTGGCTCAGCTCTGCCACAGTGGATCATGGCTCCTTACCTCCCAGTTCTATGTCCCACCTCTTAACTCAGGAGAAGAGCCACCCCAGCCACAGCTGCTGGTCCTCTGCTGTTTTTCTCTCTCCAAAGCTGGTCTGTCCTCTCTCCCGATACAGTTCATTTTTGCCTAGTTGGCCCACCGCATGCAGACAGCATCTCTGTCTACACACACAGCCAGGGTGCAGAGTCCCCATCTGAGGCTTTAGGCAAGAAGAATCTCCACCCACACAGCTCTTGGCACATGTGAGCGCTGCCCTGGGCCCCTTAGCCTCGGGCTCCCTTCCCAGAGCATCATGCTGTAGACCTGTAATTAGTATGACTCCATGTGGATTGGACAACGACTTGGGAATGGCTGTCTTGACACCAAGGGTCTGTGTATCATGACAATACCACCTCATATCACTCTTTAAAACACCTGGGTTCAGAGGTCATTGTGAGGCTTCTGACGATGCTACTTAGAGCCTTCCTTTTCCTCGCCTCTCAGGGTTCTTCGCTTCAGCCTGTATGTAGTGAACGCCTCAGCAGTAGTGTATGTTGTACAGTTGGTTCTGCAAAGGTTTTCCCAGGTTCTGAATATAGACCGCATCTGTTTCCAAACCCAGGAATGGAAATCCCAGAAAACCAAAAGAAACTCGCCATGTTGAATGCTCAGAAGGCAGGACATGGGAAATCTAAAGGTAAGGTTGGCAAAGTCTTCATCTCCTTCTGTGGTTCTTGTGATGACATGGAGGCAGTGCCCAGAGAGAGCCTTCTCCTGTCCTGGGTAGAGAGGGAAAGCCAGGGACGCTCAAGGAACAGACCCAGATCGACGGGCAGGTAGAACATCAACTTCAGGGTTAGATGCAAGTGTGTGAAAAAGTTCAGGTAGCAACGGAGGCCTTCGAACCTCCTGGTCCTGCCAGTGCCCTCTGCTTCCCACATCCCCAGGAAGATGATTCTGGTACCCACTGGGCCACCAGTCAAGTAAAACCTTGTGTCTTTGGTTTGCGGAGGACTCTCAACACCAAAGTTCTTGCCAGCTATAGGTGATGGCACTGCATTCCGGTCAGGTGAGGTCTCCACATTCAGTGCATCGGTGGATGAGAAGAAACTGGACTTCTTCACGAGTGTGTCCCCACTCTTGTACAGGCTAGAGTCACTTGGCAGTGACTCGAGAGTCTTCATGGCCAAGCCACATCTGGGTCCTAGTGTTCACACTCGATATCTCCCCAGGACAGATAGCACCAGTGAATGCTATCTCATTTATTCTTACAACACCCTGGTACTGTCGTTCCCATTTTAGAGATTGGGGAACTGAGGGCAAAGAGAAATCAAAGAATTTCCCTCCAAATACTCCTGGTCCGTAAGTGTGGAGAGGCTAGAGTAGCATTTGGGTTAGGGGAGTGCCGCCTGGCTCCAGGCCCTGGTTTAGAGCATGCCACTGCTTCCCAACCAAGAGCCCAGTTCTGATTCTTCACTGACCTCCATCATGGTGGAAGGGATCCTCTCTTTCCCCTGGGCTTCCTTCCCGGGAGGTTCTGGGTAGGCTTCATGAGGTAGCCCCTTGCTGGCCCCACACAGGGTATCTGAAAATCTTTGTTTCTTAGGACAGTTATTAGATGTCCTTTTAATATCTGTGAATTAGCAAAGCACTTCAAGTCCCAGAGTGGCTTTCAAGTGACTAGTCTGTTCTTCTGTCCTTCCCGAGTTAGGCTACAGCAGCTGCCCCACAGCCCCGCCCCACCAGAGCCTGCCTCCCCTTCACCAGCGCCACATCACCGTGCCCACCAGCATCCCGCAGCAGCAGGTCTTTGCCTTGGCCGAGCCCAAGAGGAAGCCATCACTCTTCTGGCACACCTTCCACAAACTCACCCCCTTCAGGAAATGAGCCTCACCCAGGGTGTGCCTCGGAGGTACCGTGGGGAGGAAGACCAGTGTCATCTGTTCAGTGTGACGCCCAGGGATGGCTTCTTGCTCAGTGCTAAACACTTCTTTTGGGGATCGATGAAGGGGAGAAGAAGTTGGACTTCATCTTTGATCTCGAGAGACCCTGACGCCCTTGTGGAAGGAAGGAGGCCATGAAGCACCACTCTGCCCCACAATGGAAGCCAAGGTGCACTGGCAGGTGGCCTGGACGTAGGAACCAGGGCTTCTCTGCATGGGAAATGCTGACTCAGTGGCCCTGTGAGTTTGCCACTGACGGTCACATTCCTGCTGCAGTCGCAAACAGTACTAAGAGCCTTTCAGTCCCTCGGGAGAAACTACATAAGGATGGCTTCTGTGGTGGTAAGGAACTCTTCGACAGGGATTGGTAGGATGCTGGCAGCCTCTGGATGGCCTGGGTCAGGTCAGGCCTGGAAAAGACAATGGAGGAAGGAGCTAGAGCTGCTGGGCAGGTGCCCACAGTTTGCCAAGGTGGAGCAGGCGCCAAGCAAGAGTGTAGGCTTCATCTTGCAAGGTTCCTATTCACAAGCTAGGGAGAGACAGGAGACACCTGTCACCCCAGGCCAGAGGGAAGGCCACTGCCAGCTGATTGGTCCCTCTCACCTCTTCAAGCAGAGTTAGTCTTGCTCACCTATCACAACCTAAGAAACTGCCGTTCACAGAAGTGATGGTGATGTGAAAAGCCTTTTAGTTTTGGTAGCATGATAATGCGCACCTGTGCATCTTCAGCAGCCGTTCGCAGATTCTTCATCAGTGAGGCAACGAAGACACAGACATTCCACAGATAGAACAAAGGGGCAAAAACGTCCTGCTTCCCGAAACAGTAGCACATGGCTGCGCCAGCTGGAGATTCATTTTAATGACTCCTTATCTCCGACAGAGCTGTCTTTTAAAGAAGACCACATGAGCTGGCACCTGCAGAGAGTAGCCGTTTTTTGTTGACGTTGTGGAGTTTGATGAAAACACATTCTAACTACATCTAAGGAAGACTGGTCTTGCATTTTAATCTACACAGTGAGCTGGCCAGGAGGGGTCCTGCTGTGTAGCTTGTGCTTTCTTTCTGACAAGCTTGTTCTTGTGTGCTATTCTTGAAAGGCTCTCGCCTCTCATCAGCTCCTGCTTGAGAACAAACAAGTCTGCAGTGTCAGAGACAAAGGTATGGGTCCATCGACACACTTCCTCCACCCTGACCCCCACATCTATAGCTAAGCCTGAAGCAAGTGACATCACCACAGATAACCTTGCCCCCGAACCTGGGATTAGCCTCAACCCTGCTCGGCAACCTTAGCATGTTCATGTATAGGCAGTACTGCTGGGGATTGTGGTCAGTCGCCCCACAGCTGTTTCTCTGTGTCATGAAGTGGTTCAGTGCACAGAGCTTGCACAGTGTGTGTGTGTGAGAGAGAGAGAGAGAGAGAGAGAGAGAGAGAGAGAGGGAGAGAGAGTGTGTGTGTTCTTGAATAGATGCCTCAACTTCAGCTGCATTTATATAACTGACAGGTTTTTGTGTTTTTGTTTTTTAACTAATAAAATGTAATGATATATTTTGGAAACTATACTTAGTGTACTTTTCTGTGCTACAGTGTGTGTGCACAGCAGTTTCAGCAGCTGTGCTGTGAGTGTGAGAGTCGCTTTAAGGACGTGGAGAGCGTCTTTTGGTCCTGTTCGTTTTTCACCGAGGATTCAACTTGAGTCAGTCTCGCTGTAGACGTCTTTCGCTGTTGTGACCAATGACAGTGAAGAAGTGATAGGTTAAGTTTGTGACTGGCCCTGATGTGTTTCCCAGCTGTCCCAGCTCCCGGTTCCCACCTACCTCCACAGACGTCCTAAAATCCCGAACGTCAGAACATGTTTATATTGAGTCACACTCAAGGCCTGGGCTGGCCCCAGGCAATTTTATACAGCGTGAGAAGAGTTCGATCCAATGTCTGTCCTAAGGATGGATCTCACTTGGGACTTCTGGGTGATTTTGAAAACGGATGTGTTTTTAGAAGATCTAATAGCTTTTGACTTTGTAGAAATCTGTATATCTGTATAAACTCTATTACCAAATGCCTGAGTTCTACAAAAAGTAGAAGACCTTAAGTATTCTTATTTTGTCTTCTCCAAACTTCCTTCTTAATTTAAGGCGTGTGTTCTACTTTGAAAGGAAAAAGAGAAAAGCAACGAAGAGCTTCCTGCCTGAATGGTGTCTGATGCTCACAAACAGCATTCCCTCCCTCTCCCTCAACGGGCCACAAAAAGGTTGATGGTTTAAAATTGTGATGAATTTCATTTGTTCTTTCATTAGTCTTCCAGAATTTGCCAGCTCTGTTTACACGGTCGGGAAGGCCTCCCGGGCTTAGATTATACCTATAATGTGTAACCACCGTGCAGTAGGCGAAAAATGATTTAAACAATTCTTAAATGTCTAGAGAAAAAAAGAACATTCCAGGCTCTGTCTCAAAATGTAAAAGGAGTGAGTGGCTGCCGTCGTCAGTCTGGTTCCATTTCCTGGTGGTCGATCTGCTTCTGCACATGAAAATCACCACCAATATAGAACGCCATTTCTAAACACTGTGCCTTCTGGTATCCATTGTCAACTGATTCCATATTCCTACGTTGCTGTTTTTACCCACATCAAAAAAGTGTATTTAATTCGGAACTCAGTTCCCAGCAGAAGTCTTTGTAAAGCAGTGATCCAACACCGTGTGAGTGTGTGGAAATCTGTACCTGGATTGCTGTTATGTGTTGGGACAGCTCAGTCCTGTTTCCCAACCAGGGTTTCCCGGAGCTGCGGCACGACTTCTGCATTATGGCTTCATCACAGATAGAAAAAGCAGACGTGTCCCTCAGGCCAGTGCCAAGAACGAGCGATTGTCTTTCAGCAGTGTACAGGGTGCTGGGCACAGTGTGGTTGGACGGCCAGCGGCCTCCCCTGTAGATCGTTCCTTCTCGGGATCCAGGGAAAGGGGAGTTTGAAAGACTTAGGACGAAATAAGTAGAAACTTGTAGCTAGTCTTACAGAGGAGGAAAGAATCAGCTTGTGTGATGTATGTCCATTTGCTTAGCCACCCCATGGGCTTCATTATTGCCTTTAGTGTTCTCCTAGTCATTGCCATTTATAGTTAGGGAGTTCTTTAAGCAGCCTCTGTAATTTAATAATCGGTCCTTTTTGTTGGTAAATATTGGTGCCCGCCGTGTGACGTGCCGACCTTCTTGGCCGTGCTTTTGGTGATCTGACTAATCCACATCAGGGTGCTGCCGTCTGTAAGTCAAGTGCTGCTCCTGAACTGATGAGTTGGCTTTGACAGTGAAATAGGACTTACGTACAAGACGCGCGTTTTTGCTGAATGAAGGGTTTTTGTTGTTGTTTAAAAAAAAACAAAAAACAAAAAAACTGTTATTTGATTTCTTGTAAATGCTGTGAATCTATATTTGTCATTTTGTATTTGTATATTAAAATTAATTTGCCAAACCGATTCTAGTGATGCATCTCCATAGTAAAGTAAGATTAAAAACATTATTTTAAAAAAAGAGAGAGAGAGAGACAGGGCTGGGGCAGAGCCCTCGGCGCACGTGAAACTGAGCGTGATGGTACACACCTGGAATCCCAGCACCTGGGAGGCGGAGGCAGACGGGTTTCCCTGGCTACAGTAAGGAGTTCGAGGTCAACCTAAACGACATGAGACTCTGTCTCGAGAAATTTTTTTAAAGCAGCAAGTGCTGGAGCTTACAGATTTTTTTCTTGCCCTGAGCTGGGTTCTTCTTCCTAAAAACTCATTCCTGATGGGGAGGAGGGAACCGCTGGGCAGGTGTTGGAGAAAGGCTCTGAGGCTGGCAGTCAAATGAGCCGGAGGAGGCAAGTTATAGTTCAGGTGGGTTTTTGGTTTTTTATTGTTTTTTTTGTTTTTCTTTTTGTTTTGTTTTGTTTTTGTTTGTTGGTTTTTTTGGGTTTGGTTTGGTTTTTCAAGACAGGATCTCTGTGTTGTAACTGTGGCTTTTCTGGAACTCACTCTGTAGACCAGGCTGGCCTCAAACTCACAGAGATCTGCACCATCACCAGGCTCAGGTGGGTTGTTTGTTTGTTTGTTTGTTTGTTAGCCATTTATGGGTTTGGAGCTCTAACTGTAAACTGCCCCTCCCACCCCCAAGTCAAGCAAACTCTCTACCAGAGAGTGAGAGCCCCGCTCTGAAAGGACAAATCTGTCACAGCGGTTTTCCATGAATGATGGAACATGGGTAACTAGCTCTCCACGTCTCCAGCTGGACAGAGCTGCTGGCAAGCCCCTTCACTGGGAGGTGAGCTGCAGCCTTGGCTTCCCTCTGCCAGGGTGTGGGGTGAAAAAGAATTTCCTCCTCTCATTAGCAAGCTCAGAAAATCCCAGTAAACAGCCCATTGTTTGCTGTGACTAATCAGAAAAGGGTTCCTGGGGGTTGCCAAGGCTGCTTCTTGCTTTCCGCTGTTTGCTCCCAGCATCATCTGTCCGCTTGGACCCTTGCCCACCCCTCCATGGGCTCCACTGGGCAAAAGGATGACAGTGACAGCCTGGGGCAGCATGAAGGAGTGGAAGGCAGCAGTACTTTATCCCAGAAGAGTTGGCGGACGGGCTGGGGGGGAACACAAGCATGTGTTAGTTGTCTGCTGTATGCACAGGAGAGACCATGTCCCTTCAGAGGAATGTGTGGCAGGAAGAACCATATAGAAATGAAATGTTCACCTTGCATCAATAGCGCCAGAGATGTGAGGTAGGCGCGTGACCTCTCCTAGGATGGAGTCACAAACATCCAGGCCAGGTCTCAACTCCTAAGAACTTCAGAGCGGCCCGAAGTCCCTGAAGGATTCTGTGGATAAGCACACAGGGCTGAGCGGTACAGAGCCTCTGTTGAGTCAGGGCTGGGGCCATGTGGTCTCTGGAGCTGGATTTTAACAGAGGACCAGGACCCTGTGGCACTGTTGGCATTCCCTAACGTGGCCAAAAAGAAATCTCAAATCAGAGGCAGAGGGATGCCCAGGGAGACAGCCTAACAGACTGCACAGTGATCTCAGCAGGCCTTGGGGGGAATGGCAACCAAGTCCTCTACTTGCGCAAAGCAAGAGTAGGAGTACCACAAACTGAGGCAGAAGAGAAGTGTAAATGGTGGCCTAAGTGCTCTTGGTTCCCACTAACTCGGGAGAGAGGAGAGGACGAGGAGTACAGCTGGAGAAGATTCCGAATGGCCAGGGTTGCCAGGGGAGAGGAGGGATCTGTGGCAGCCTGAAGCTGAGTGGGCAGAAGTTCCTCAGGCAACCAGCTGCACACACACACACACACACACACACACAGAGACTTGGGGTTCTGGCTGTAGCAGAAGCCAGACCTAGCTTTAATGGGTGCCACCTAGCTCAGTGGGTGCTGCTGAATCCAGTCCCACCTTCTCCTGGGTGTATTGTTGGGGCTGCCTGCTGTTCTAATGAGGGCATGTGGGGCGTGGTTAGCTCTGTTAAGGTGAGGCTTCCCAGTACCTGCACACCCCATCCCCAGGTGGCCACTAAGATCGAGCCCTTCTCAGTTCTTGAAAGTGTTCGCACTTTTGCCTGAATGCTTAGACACTTCTCAAGAGAAGCTAAAGAGAGATGACTGCATGACCCGGGGCCGAGCTGCAGTGTGCTCCTTGGCAGATTGAGGGTGGGTGAAGGGATAGACAAAGTCCTCATCTGCTTTTGTGCCTGGTCTAAACTAACTACACAGATGTTGGAAGGCTCTGGTCAGGCCCCATCCAATGCACCAAAAGCTGAATCTTGGACTTCCTGAAGAGAAGGTCCAACAGTAACATCAATTCTCCCCAAAAGCAGTGGATAACCTCAAGATGACAGTGTTTGCTCAGCTCAGGTTAGACTATAGAGGGAGCAGCGTTCCTTAGGAACCTCTAAAAGGGGTTTCTGCCTGCCATAAAGGGCCACTCTCCTTGGCATATGCCTGTGGCTACATATCAAAGCCACACTAGCCTCTGGACTCCTTTTCCCTATCCACATGTACCTGCTACGTGTTCTGAAGCCCACGGGCCATCCTGGCCCTTCCTGAGTCTTCCTCTCACCTAAACTCCCAGACCCCTCCGGTTCACAGGCTTCCCTCCCTGAGTCTTCCTCTCACCTAAACTCCCAGACCACTCCGGTTCACAGGCTTCCCTCCCCCAGCTACTTGTCCTCCTTATAACCTAGCATGATTTTCTACCCTTGCTTCTCTAGCCCTGGCCAGGACTGGTCTGCTTTTTCTCTCTGCTCCAGACTCCCAGATGCCTCTGGCTGTTTCCCCACCCCCCACCCCACCCCCCTTTCCTGTAATAAAAGCCTTCTTCCTAAACATTGATCACCCATTTCAGTGCTTGATTTACTATGTCTCTGCTTACAACAATGACCGTGAGCAGAAATTCACACAAACTTCCTGAGTTCCTTTTAAGGAGAAAAGAATTTTTTATTTTCCCCTGGTTCTTCAAGAAAGGGTCTCTCTGTGTAGTCGATCTTTAGACCAGGGTAGACTCAAACTCGCAGAAATCCACCTGCCTCTGCCTCCCAAGTGGAGTGCTGGGATTAAAGGTATCCACTACTACTGTCTAGGTTGTTTTTTTCTTTCCTCCCCAGGAGCTGAGGACTGAACCCAGGGCTTTCGTTTGCTAGCCAAGAGTTCTACCTCTGAGCTAAATAAGGAGAAAAAACTTTATTTTACAGTTTGGTATATTTAAAGGACAGAGCAGATCTCTGGGAGTACCAGGCCTCATCTTGAGTTTTAGAGACTACAAGTGTTACTCCCCAAAACACCCAAAGGCCTTTTCCTTCTGGCTGTCAGAGTGCCTGCTGTATTCTCCAGAGAGTTGAAAGCCAATGGGAGGATAAATTGAATCATAGGTTGCTCTTGAAGTTAGTTCGCCCTCGATGAAAGTTGCAGCAGTAAGTGTAATCATTTGAAAGTTCTAAGTAAACAAGTGATCCTAGTGGTCCACACTGCAAAGGCCACTGGCTTACCATTACAGTCCTCATTTTTGTACCAGTTACCTCGATGAGATGTTCACATTAGGAAAGAAACCTGCAGTGAGGATCCCTTCTCCCACATTCCACCTGCTGGAACGCCTGTTAGTGTCTTTATTTAGCTCAGATGGAAATGAAAAGGTGTCTGACATTTGGGAGCCAAGGAACCACACAGCTCTGAACTGGGGGAAGGTGTCCCCAGCAGAAGTGTTAACAGCTCTGAGAGGAAAGGCACCCTGGCATTCGGTAGCCAGAGAACCACAGAGCTCTAAAGTGGGGAAGGTTCCCCTTTGGAAAAGTATCCTGGCAGTCCAGAACCCAGGGACCACACAACTCTGAGAGGAAGGTACCCTGACAGTTGAGAGTCCAGGGACCACATAGCTCTGAGGTGGGGAAGGTGTCCCCACTGCGAAAGTATTCTGATAGTCGGGAACACAAGAACTACACAGTTCTGAGGTTGGTATGGGATCCCAAGCTGAGCTGGAGTGTTACGGTGTAATAGCTCCACTCTGCTCTGCTCTGATGGAAGAAGTTTCTCCTGTGTTGCAGCACTGAGGAGAAATATCCCTGGGTGAGCTGAGGTGTTGTTCTTCTTTGCTTCTTCAATGCTTCACTTCTTCACTTTGACCTGATGACAAAGACAGCTTCATGCAGCAAATCCCACAAAAGAGATTTATTGGGCATGGCTACCTCCACTTGGGAGGAAAGCATCAACTGAAGGTGCACCCCTACAGTGAGCAGGATTCAGGTTTTTATATAGATAGTATTTGGGGTGGGGCTACTTTCCAGGGTGGCCTGGGATTGGTGGGATTTTTTTTTTAACCCTATTTGAATAATCTGGGGGAAGGGGCCTCTTGAGGGGCTGGAAATGTTATAGAGGTCCTGGGATGGGCTTATTGAGGGGCTGGAAATGGTGTTAGGGCCAGAAGTCTGGAGGGCAGAGCTTAGCTACTCTCCCACCTAGAATGGCTTTTAGGGCCTTTATAGCCATCTGTAAGGTGAGAGATGTAGCTTCTACGGAGTTTAATAAATATGACACTGCTTTCCCCACTCTATCTAACTTCAGGAACCATTTAAAATTAGACTCCCTGATGCAATGCAATTGCCTGAGTACAGTTATCACCCTAAGTCTATTTTTGGAGCTAGAGATTTTTCAGATTACTGTAAACCTGGTGAGGTGAGGCCAGGGCAGGGCACATATTTCCACAGCTACACCCTAACACCCACCTCGGAACTTTCCCAAAACCCACATGCTTCACCTCTCTGCCAAGCCGGCCTACTGGCCTACCTTCATGTCCATCTGTGCCAGGCATGACCAGAGCAGCTGCATGGTGAGGGGAAGCCCTGGAGCATGCCCGCTGGGAGGGGGGGAGATTGGAGGAGGCTACAGTCCCCTCATTTTATTTCAAATGACAAAGAAGGAAGGGACAAAGCTTTCCACACCCAGGGGTGCTCTGAAGAGATGGTACCCGACTTCAGTGTCGCTGTGATTTTTTGAAGCTCATCCAAGAGATCTTGTGACTCCCTCTGTCCCCTCCCCTTCCTGCTATTGGAGTTATATTCACTGGGGAGTTCTATGTCAGGAAGGCATGGTTGTATTTACAGCGTGTGGGCTCCCTATTTGCACAGTGCCTGTATCCAGCCTGCAACTCCAGGGTTCAGGTAAGTGCACTGGAAAGGAATATATATATATATTCCTCTGAAGGTACCTGGGTTCTGAAGTAGCCAGAGGTAATTCGGTTCTAAATTTTTTTTTCTGAAGGACAAACCCAGTGTAGTGGTTCATACTTCTAATGTCACACTGGAAGGGCTGATCCAGAAGACTTGATACAGTATGGGCTACTGAGTAAGTTCCAGGACAGCCAGCCTAGGCTGCAGTGTGAGACTGTCTCAAAAAAAAAAAAAAATAGACAGAGAGAGAGAAGCTAAACAAGAGAGAAAAGCAGAGACTCTCATTTGCCAGAATTCTGTAATATTGGGTTGGGAGGAGGCATAAAAAACAGGACCAGTCACAAGAATAACAGACCTTTCTAGAAATGCTTATAGATTATCAGCCACACATTTTACTGAGTCTGTTTTAATAGTTAATGTCTATGCTAATTCGTATGGTCTATAAAAACCTCAATATGTGTTAAGAAAAGATGCATACCATGACATTATATCAAAAACATGGGAGAAATGAAGAAAGCCAACTTAGTGTAAAGGGACACCATCCTTCATGTTTTATGCTCAAGCAAGTTGAGCCTCAGCAAAAGTTGCTCTCAAGCCAGTCTGGGTAGCACACCCGCCATCCCAGCACTTGGAATGCTGAGGCAGAAGGTTCGTGACTTCTAAGCTGGCCTGAGCTGCATAGAAAAACCCTGTATGGACAAGGTAAGATTGTTCTCCTGATTTCTGTTAGATGTTAGTGTTTTGGATTCTGAAGCGATTAAGGGGACATATGTCATCTGAAATGTCTGGGAATACGCCTACCCTTGACTGTGAATTAGAGAAAATTGATCAGAAGAGGCACTAAAAGTGGCTTTAAAAAAAAAAAAAAAAGGGTGTGTGTGTGTGTGTGTGTGTGTGTTGGGGCGGGGGTTATGCCTACACCAAATGGCTGTACCACCTTGGAAGCCAGGCATCACATCATCTGGAACTCGAGTTCCAGATGGTTGTGAGCAGCCATGTGGGTACTGGGAATTTAAGCCAGGTCCTCTGGAAGATCAGGCTTGTAACCATTGAGTGTCTCTCAACCCACCCCACCCCAAGTGACTTTTTATGGAGCAGTTGGGAAGTGAGGGGGAACCCTGGTAAAGCACCAAAAACTCAACCTAGAATCTACCGGTCACTTCTGCGTTCAGCAGCAGAAGCGGCTATAAATAATCCATAGATTCTGGCTGTAAAACAGCAGTTCTCAACCTGTGGGTCTGAACACCTTTGGGGGGGTGGATATTTACAGTTATGAAGTGGCAATAAAATAACTGTAATGGGGGGTCACATCAATATGAGGAGCTGTATTAAAGGACGGCAGCATTAGGAGAACCACTGCTCTAAGAAAACTCAACTTCCTCAAGTGAAGCGAGTGTGTGGTCCAGAGGGAAACAGCTGGGTTTCCTCTTCCAGAAACACTTTCTGTATCCCGTAGTACTCAGCAGCTTCCACCAGAGGGCGATACAGTCTTTGGGACGGCAGTGTCTAGCTACAATTGGGCTGGAGAGATGAGATGGCTCAGCACTGGGAGGAGCAGGGTTCAGTTCCTGCACCCACACCTGACACTCTGGCCTCCAAAGGTCTTTACATTCGTGTGTGAGCACTTGTACACACACACACACACACACAGAGAGAACACCAAAAAGACGTTTTTCCACAGGGAAACCTCTTACCACCTCATCATTCTGAACATTAGCATGTTTGGTTATTTGCACATATTTACTTCTAGTTTTTTATTATATGCATACATTAATATCTTCAGAGTGTCCCTGATATTTTTAGTCTTTCTAAAATCATTTTAAAATCTTTAAAACCTTTATTTCACGTGTGTGTGTGTGTGTGTGTGTGTGTGTGTACATGTGCTTGTTGTGTGGGTACCTTCAGAGGCCAGAAAGAGGGCTCAGATCCCCCGGAGCTGCAGCTAGAGGGAGGTGTGAGGCGCCCACTGTGGGTGCCGGGCGCTGAACTCCAGTGCTCTGCAGGAGCAGCGCGTGGACTTACCTGCTGAGCTATCTCTGCAGCCCCCATTTAGTCCTTTTTGATTGGCCGTGTCTTTTGAGACAGTGTCTCATCTGTACCTGAGCCGATCTTGAACTCACTCACCATCCTTCTGCCTTCGTGAGTCTTTCACATGCTTCACCGCCCTTCATAACTTTTTCAGTGCTTATAGACTGTTCCGTTCCCTACATCTATTCTTAGGCATTGATAATGTGCCCTTTCCAGCTTCACAGATAATGCTGCAGTTACCTTTGGCACGCAGATCCTGCTTTACTATGAATCATTTTAGAGATGGCACTCGTGGATCAAAGGGACAGGCACCTGTTTTTTGCTTTTACAAAGGCTTATCAACATCTACCTTGCTGCCAATGGTGCATGAAGATCCGGGGTCTGATGGGTTGCATTAATTTGTTTTATTTTATTTTGTTTTATTTCGGTTTTGTTTCTTAAATCTTGAAAGAGCTCCCATCACACATAGTCCTTGCGTTCAACCGTTACTGTTCAATCCGCTGCTCTATATTCAATGACGGGGACTGGGAATTGTAATGCTAAAAACACAGTCAGATGAGTTTTTGAGTCCCATGACCTTGTATCAGATGCAGAACCCCTGCCACGCAGGTCCTGGGTGAGAGGGTGTGGCACTTTGTACACTCACAGGAATCTTCAGCTTCATCTGGAATCCCACTCCTCCACATCTCGAGGACTCAAACCCCTTCAGGGACTTGCATCCTGTTGTGAGAGCAGTTTGCCCACAGGTCTCTCACCCAGATATCAGCTCCAACCTGAGGCTGAAGGCAGATTAAAAACAGAAACAAACACCAACAGATAAGAACGCAAGTAAAAGGGTCAGTGTCTACCGAGGGAAGGCGTTGGAAATGTGCTTCTTCCAAACTCTGACCGCATGTACACAGGCCTGTGCCTCAACCTGCTGTGCACTCAGGAATGCACCACCACAGGCTCAAGTATCTTTTTGTTTCGTAGCACTGGGGGGTTAAAGCTGAGGACTCATTGTAACAGGGCTCCAGACCTTAGTAGGCCCTGAGACCTGAGCACAACCGACTCCATGATGGAAGTGCCATCATACTCTTCGCACATAGACAGCACCACCTGCCAAAACTAAAACACAGGCCTAACTCATCAAAGTCCACGTAGTTCTGGGAAAGCCTCAAAATGTACTAACCTTGTTTCTCAACTTCTGCAGTTCTGCTTCTGACTAACTGTTCTTGTTAACCAAAGTATGTCAACCCAGAAGATAGCTTTTTTTTGTGTTTAAAAGCTCATCCTGAGAAAGGTTCAAGGCTACAATGGGATCCTGAACACCCAGGATAGTTACTGACCAGCTGATAAAGACTTTCTATTGGCTTACACCTATGCCTGGGCAATCTTCTCTGGTGAATTTCCTCACAACAATAGGTGTGACACAAGTGCCTTAGCACTGAGCCAAAACCACAGCCCAAATGTGGGTGTTCTGGGTATTGCTATTAACGCCACAGATGTTTTGGTTTGTGCGTGATGCTGGGATGGAATTCGGAGCCTTGTGTGTGTGAGGTGGCTTCCTACAACCAAGCCACATTCCTCAGCTTTAATGTTTCGTTGTTGTTGTTTACTCTGATAAATATATCCATAAATTCGATCTTACCAGCGGAGCCACTTTACCTGTGTGACCGTGTAGCGGTGAGTACATCCTCATCATCCTCATCATCCTGCAGCCATCAGCATCATCTCTCTGTAGAAGTGTCATCTTTCATTGAACAGCAAACTCCCCCTCCTTCGGCTCTTGGCAACCGCCGTATTGCTTTGTCCATTGGTTGGATCGCTTTGCAGACTTCAGATAAGCACTCACACAGATCTCTTAGTCCTAGAGCGTGTCACAGCTTAATGTCCTCCAGGTTCATCCGTGCTGTAGTGTGGGCCAGGATTTCCTGCCTTTCTGAGGTCAAATGACATTGCACTGTATTGACATATTACATCTTCTGTAATATGTAATCTGTAACCCACTGATGGCCACGTGCACTGGTCCCCCTCATGGCCTCTGTGGACATCGCTGTCAGGAACAGAGTTCTTCCCTTGAGTTCTGTTGTTTTGATGGTAATTTTATGTGGGCCTTATAATTTTTAATGTGCTTTTACATATACATTGTGGTCAACTTTGGTCTTTACATCAGTCCAATGGGGTAAGAAAACATTTTTCTCTGGAAAGAAAACAAGCTTCATCAAATTGAAACAATAGATAGGAGAGTTACCTGACCTCAAAACTTGGCGTCCACATTTATTGACCCTTAAAAGTGATCCCAATCATGTGTTAGCACCTGAGGACAATCTCTCCTCTTTCTTTTTCTCCTCTTCCTCCTCTTCTTCCTCCTCTTCTTGCAACACTAGAGTCTCACTGTCAACCCAGGCTGACCTGAAACTTGTGATTTCTTTTTCAGTCTTCCCAGTGCTGGGAGTACAGGCTGTGCCTCCAGCCAGGCTCTGTGACAGGGTCCTTCTAGTCCAGCTCGGTCAGCTCCCTGTTTCTGTTTCCCCCAACCCTGGCCATCTGACAGTGAGATCAGGTTCAGGCTTTTGTCTGTGCAGAAAGAAGAGACATGCCACTGCTCAGCAACTGTGCCCATGCCCAGAGACCAAGCCATGTCCCGCTGCAGAGATGAGAGGCCACGTCCATGCCCAGCAGCTATGCCTACACCCAGAGACCAAGCATCTTTCTGTTTCCCCCTTCAGTCCAGATCCTGTCATCTGACCATGAGGATTTGGTGGCTCCTGATGGCTATGGCCGCATGCCTAAGGAGTGTGTACTCCCAGGACACCTGCCGGCAAGGGCACTCTGGCATCCCTGGGAATCCAGGTCACAATGGCCTACCTGGAAGAGACGGACGAGATGGCGCCAAGGGTGACAAAGGAGACACAGGTAGCCTCTCACTGCCTTCTTCTATCCCTTCATCCGTGCACTTGCTGCTGGCGTACAGTTCCACCTGCCCGCTGAGCCCTCACTCGTCAATGTATCTTGCAGACACTTCTCGAAGACCTGGTCTATGCCACATACTGTTAGGTGCTGAATGAAGTACCGGGCCAGGCCACCTTGCCCTCACAGGCTTCTCATCCCCTGGAGGTGACTGTTTGCAACGATAGGGCATTTGAGCAGGATACCGTGGGTGTGATGGGTCAATAGTACCATGAGGCCAGGGGAGCAGTCTGATGGCTAACTACAGTAGCAACCCCATCCATGGGGGCTGCATTAGAAGGCCCACAGTGGATGCCTAAAACCAGAGAAAGCTCAGAACCCTGTCGATTTCTTGTTCCCCCCATACGTACATAACCTATGATGTTTAATTTCTAAACTAGATAAGGAATAAAATAATCATCGATAATAAAACAGATTAAGTATTATGCTTTTAATTTTATGTGTATGGATGTTTTATCTGCATGTCTGTATACCCAAGTACCATGTGTGTGTGATGCCCATGGAGGCCAGAAGAGGGCATTGGGTCACCTGGGACTGGGGCTACTGATGGCTGTGAGCTGACATGTGGGTTCTGGGAATCAAACCTGGGTCCTCTGGAAGAGAAGCAACTGTTTTTAACTGCTAAGTCGTCTCTCCAGACTCACTCTCTTTTTTTCCCCATTTTTTTATTTTCTTTTTCTGTTTTGTTTTGTTTTTTGACAATGTCTCATATATCCCAGGCTGACCTCAAACTTGCTTTGTACCCAAGGATGAACTCTTCATCCTCCTGCCTCTACCTCTTGAGTACTGGGATTACAGGCATGTACTACTGTGCCTGTCTCAAAATCAATCTCTCTCTCTGGGTTAGTGCACTTCCCATATAACCCCAAGATGGTGATGGGTCATGAAAAACATCTAGACATAAGTTAAGTTCCAGCCTCACACACATGGGCCCAAATACGCCAGTCTCCCAGAAATTACTCCATGGCACCCCTCCTCCCCCAAAAGTTCACATCTCTCCTTTATTCTCCTCCCAGTCCTGGTACTTTTGGGATATCTGTGGGAAGTCCAGGAGCCTGTGGGACGTCCTGGTATCTGTGGATTGTCCTTTATGTCCTTTATGGATATGTCCCTTTTGCTTTATATCTCACCAATTACATAAGAGCCAAGTCTATCTCTCCTCCACCCAGAGGCAATCCTTTGTCCCTCTGGGGCAAATATCCTTTGTGTCCCCCCATCCTTTCCCTTTTTCCTCTTTCCCCTACTCCCTGTTTGTTGTAGAAGTTCTTTTTAGTTGTGTTTAAAATATTGTTTTATGCATTGTTGGGTGAGGGACTGCTTAGGTCTTGGCATTTTGTATTATCTGCAGGTGTTGGGTTTCTGTGGGTGATGTTTGATTGCTTATGATCTGCACCTGAGTAGTTCTAAATCAATAAAAACACCTGAGCTCAGGCACTTGGGATTGCACTATGGAGTCTGGTGCTGGCCATGACTATGGTTCCCTCTGCTAAGGTCTGACAGGGCTTCCACGTATGAAAATGCCTCCTTGTCTCTATGCTGAGCCATCACAGCAGGGTACTACTACACTTGTTCTCTGCCCTTTGACCCTCTGGGGCAAATACATTTCCTTTGTACTAAGAATTTGATGTCTGGGTGTGTTCTACTCTCTGTCTCTCTCTCTCTCTCCATTCCTCTGTTTCTCTCTGTAGTGTGTGTGTGTGTGTGTGTGTGTGTGTGTGTGTGTGTGTGTGTGTACATTGTTGTCAGGTTCCTGTATTCTGCTTTACTGGGGGCAGGGTCTTTTGCAGAACCTGAAACTTGCCATGTTGTCCAGGCTGGCTGGCTAGCCAAACCTCGGATCCCCCTGTTGCTAAATCCCAGTGCCTTTAGTCCAGTGCTTACCGGCTTGAATAGCCAGGCTTTGAATTTTACATGGGTGCTGGGGATTCAAATCCATTCTTTCTCTTTGTCATTGAGCTACCTCCTCAGCTCTGTCAAAACAGATTTCTTAAAAGCACACGTTTTCTGACCAGGTGTGGTGGTACATGCCTTTAATCCTAGCACTCTGGATCTCTGTGAGTTCAAGGCCAGCCTAGTCTATATGGTAGGTTCCAGGACAGCCAGAGATACATAATAGAGAGACCATGTCTCAACAAACAAACAAAACAACAAAAACAAAAACAAAAAACCAAACAAAAGCATCTGTTTCTGTATTTCTCCATGTAGTCTCTCTCTCTCTCTCTCTCTCTCTCTCTCTCTCTCTCACACACACACACACACACACAAACACAAACACACACACACACTATTCAATATATATTCTCCATATATAGTTATATAAATATTTATATAATATATATCGAATCTTATATATTCAATGCATATATTCTTTTCAACATGCCATTTCTTAGGAGCATGATGTTAACCCATGCTGCTTGGCAGGAAAATCTTCTGCTTCTTTACCTGGTCCTCTGAAGATGTGCTGTGTGTTTTATATAATCAACACATAGTACACTGCCCATGACATACATTTGCAGCTGTTTGGGTGGATGTTCATGCTCTAGCCTGCATGATCATAAAAGCCTTGGTATCATGCTACAGGATACAAGAACTGGGAACTAAGCAGGGAAAAAGAGAAGTTGGGGTGGGAATGCTCATAGCCAGGAAGTGGGAATTGGAATCTCAACTTATCTGCTTTCCCTTCCACCTAGGAGAACCAGGACATCCTGGTGGCCCAGGGAAGGACGGACTTCACGGAGAGAAAGGAGAACCAGGTTTGTGCTCTAACATGTCTGAGTTGGCAACAGCAGTTCGGCACTGCTGTGGACTGACCTGTTTGGTGCTCCCGGGATGAGCCAGTGTTTTAGTCAGGGTTCACTAAAGGAACAGAAGTGATAGAACGAATGTATATAAACACACACACACACACACACCCTCAATTACAAGCTGTGTTCTGGGTAACCCAACAATGGCTGTCTCCCAGTGGAAAGATCCAGAATCTGTTAGATGTTCCGTCCATGAGCTCGGATGTCTCAGCAGTCCCAGGCTGGTGCTAAAGAGCTGCTGTTCTTAAGTCCACATTGGAATCGTGAAGAAGTAGATTCTAACACCAGCAAAGGAATAGCCCAGGAACAGAATAGATGAATTTACCAGCAAGGATGAGGACAAGCAGGCAAAAAGCAAAAGCTTTCTTCTTCCATGTCCTTTTACACAGACTGACACCAGAAGGTGTGGCCCGGATTAGGGTGGTCTTCCCACCTCGAATGATCCAATCAAGAAAACCCCTCAAAAGCATGCCCAGCTGTCTGGCTTTTAGTTGATTCTGGATGCAGTCAAGTTGATAATCAAGATTAGCTACTACTGGCACCAACAGGTTCTGCCTCTGCATGCTCCAGATGAGTGCAGGGATCTGCAAACTCTTTCTGGAAAGGTCCAAATGGGAATTAGTCTCCACTTTGTGGGCCATGGGATCTGCCCATGAACCAAAAGGCAGACACAAATGCCACACAGGTGTTGCTGTGTCCTGGGGCAGGGGTGAGGGAGCTGTGGCTGAAAGACCAATATTTGCATTTTATATACTTTTTGCATAGTGTGGAGTCTTACTTTTATTTTTTTTTCCAGCCCTGGGCATGAAACCTAGAACTTCATGCACGCTAAGCAAATGCTGTGCCACACCATTCTTTTTAAAAAATATTTATTAACATATGTGCTTTTTAAGATTTTTTTTATTTTATGTATATGAGTGTTCTGTCTGCATGTACACCTGTATCTCAGAAGAGGGCATCAGACCCCATTATTGATGGTTGTGAGCTACCATGTGGTTGCTGGGAATTGAACTCAGGACCTCTGGAAGAGCTCTTAACTGCTGGGCCATCTCTCCAGTCCAACGTATGTTAACTATAGGTGACAATGGAGTTTGCTATGACGTTTTCATACTTGTACATACTGTTTCTATCACATTCATCCCACCGCCCTCTGGTGGCCAGTCCCACTGATGCCATTCCTCTGCCTCTGCCTCTCTCCTCCCATGTCTTTTCTCCTTCCTTATGTGTATGACCCAGTGAATTTCATTAGAGTATTTAAAGGCGCATGGGTGAGAGTGTGCTTACAAGAGCAGGTGACCCTTACCGGTAGCTAGCTACTGAAGAAAATGCGTCTCCCTCCACAACAGACTTTGACTGCATATAAATCCCTGGAGAAATGTGGGGTCCCCTGAGCTCCTTTCCCTTCCATGGCAGAGTAAGGGGTGGCGGTGGCAATCTTGTGCAGGTGATCACAGCTGCTGTGAATCCAAGAGTAAAGCAGACACAAGGCTCTCTGAGTCTTGAAAGTGTTAGTCCTGATGACACAGATGTCGTATTATAATTACTCATTCTCAACACATCCATTTTGAGAGAGAGTGTCATGGAGTTGCTGAGGCTGGCCTGGGACTCACTCTGTAGGTCGGGAAAGCCAGGGACTTGCTATCCTCCTCGCTGTCAGCCTCCTGAGAAGCCGAGATGATGAGTCTGTCTGTGGCCACCACGGCACGGTGGGATATTATTGTTGCTCATTTAAACATGTAAGCTATTCTTGGCTTATGGGCTGTGCAAAATCAGGCAGGAGCACAGATTTGGGCAGCAGGCCACAGTGTGCTGACCTCAGATGCAGTGGATGAGCACCAAGGAGGAAGATTCTACTTCACTCAATGCGTCTGCCCTACTTCGGGGAGGAAGTGGCACATGAGTGGGGCCCTGGGCTGGAGGTATAGCTCAGTGGTCCGTACTTTCCCAGAATGAACTGCACCCTGAAGGGTAGGGAGTAACCGATGAGGAGAGAGACAACTGTTATGTCAAATAATGCAACTCACTCTGGCTATTAACTAGGGCTTTTAATGAAAATACAAGAATTGTTTAAGTTAGGTAGCATTATTGTCCCGGCTCTATAGCCAAGGGAAGATGTGATGGAGGCTCCCTACCTGCTTATACAGCACGTCCACCTGTGCCGGGGGCTGGAGGAAGGATAATGTTCTGGCATGGAAGCCCAGGCTCTCGGTTCAGATGTGCCATCGCCTCCTTATCTAGGTGGAGGAAGTGAGAGATGCGAAGTGTCCTTGTAGACTGAGGGAAAATGGGTGGAAAGGACAGGCTGGGACTGGACAGCTGGAAGGCACGTGGGCCACGATGAACATCTGCCTGCAGGTCCAGCCCTTGAGGGCCATCACTTCTCTAGGCTAAGGTCTTGTTACTCAGCCTGAATTGATCTGCGCCTTTTTTTCTTTCTCTGATGTGTGCTTCTCCCAAGGGTGGCCGTGTTTCTGGGCCAACATGGACATTTTGAGCCCTTTTGGAGGCTGTGGATGTGACTCAGTTGGTAGAGTACTAGCTTAGCATGCACAAAACCCTGGGTTCTATTACCAGCACTGCATAAACCGGGAGTAGTTGAATACAGCTCTAGTCCCGGCACTCAGGAAGCACAGGCAGGAGGAGTAGATGTTTAAGACATCCAGTCATCTTTGGCTATAGTGTGTTTGAGGCCATCCTGGGCTACATGAGACCCTCTCTCAAAAATAAAAGTGGTTTTGTGTGTGTGCTTACATGTATGCAGTTTGGGAGTTTGTGAATTTTCAGACTCTGAGCAGATCTTGAATCCATGCAAAGCTTTGTTTTTCTGTTTTTTAAATGCTTAGTGATGCAGGCGTCAACATTGCTCATGAGGGAGCGTTTCCTAAACCACTTCTTCATTATCTTCATCTATTCAGGAGCGGATGGAAGAGTTGAAGCAAAAGGCATCAAAGGTGATCCAGGCTCCAGAGGATCCCCAGGGAAGCATGGTCCAAAAGGATCCATTGGTCCTACAGGAGAGCAAGGGCTTCCAGGAGAAACTGGCCCTCAGGGCCAGAAGGGGGATAAAGGCGATGTGGGCCCCACAGGCCCAGAAGGACTAATGGGCAATACTGGACCTTTGGGCCCCAAGGGCTTACCTGGTCCGGTGGGCCCCATTGGCAAACCAGGTCCCAAGGGAGAAGCCGGACCAATGGGCCCCCAGGGGGAGCCAGGAGTCAGAGGAATAAGAGGCTGGAAAGGTGATCGAGGAGAGAAAGGGAAAGTGGGTGAGGCTCCCATCTTGCCCAAGAGTGCATTCACTGTGGGGCTCACGGTGATCAGTAAGTTCCCTCCTCCTGATGCACCCATTAAATTCGATAAGATCCTATACAATGAACTGAACCATTACAATGTAGCAACAGGGAAATTCACCTGCCATGTGGCTGGTGTCTATTACTTTACCTACCACGTCACTGTATTCTCCAGGAACGTACAGGTCTCTTTGGTCAAAAATGGGATAAAAGTCCTGCATACCAAGGATAGTTACACAAGCTCTGAGGACCAAGCCTCTGGTGGCATTGTGATGGAGCTGAAGCTGGGGGATGAGGTGTGGATGCAGGTGACAGGAGGGGAGAGGTTTAATG
Organism: Cricetomys ansorgei; assembly: GCA_026225945.1. NCBI lineage: Eukaryota > Metazoa > Chordata > Mammalia > Rodentia > Nesomyidae > Cricetomys > Cricetomys ansorgei. Next base: position 8,473,726 of record JAMJFZ010003384.1, read on the forward strand.
GCTTGTTTGCGGACGAAGATGATGACACCACATTCACGGGCTTCCTTCTGTTTAGCAGCTCTTGAGACAAAGGACTCTGCACGTGGGCCTCATAGAGGGCCCTGCTGGTGGACGTGGTGTCCACAGAACTAGCACAGAGATGGTGGAATGTGACTGTATCCGTGCCTCCAATTATGGCCTCAACCCTAAAATGTAGAAGTGGAAAGCTAATCTTACAAATCCAATCATCTGAACACATCAATGATAAACTCAGAGTCACCAACAGTCCCTTGGAGTCGTTTAACTGAGTGAGCTCACCTTTGAATTCTCTACTTTGTGTTCTCTGTGTCTTCCATCTTCCTTGTCTGTCTCCTCCGAGTCTGAATCTGTGTCTGCCTGAAGTATGTTTTGTGAGTCTGCCCTTGAGTCAGTCCTTGTCCCCAACAAAGAACTTTGCTCTCTTTTATTGCATAGCCCAAAAAGTGTCACATGAAGGAAGGAATGAGGGATACTTCATAGACATCTTTAAAGCAGTTTCGCAAGGGATTAAGTTACTGTCTCCAACTATTCCCAACCGACCCAGTTGACAAACACTACTTAGCAGGAAGAGGAGGGGGCGGGCTGGATCTTGCATGGGCTTCTGAAACCAAACCTCAAAGCCCACTCCCCAGTGACACACCTCCAACAAGGCCATACCTTCTAGTCCTCCCGAAACAGTTTCACTGACTGGGGACCAAGCCTTCAAACATATGAGCCTATGTGGGTCATTCTCATTCAAACCACCACAACAATCTAAGGGATATTTATCACAATGCCACGGTTGTATGTAACTCAGAATTCCTTGAAGAGCAAAAGAATAAACAGTGCCCCTATTTGTTGTAATTAATGTTCTGTGCTGGAGCTGGAACCCAGAGTTTGTACATGGTAGGCAAGTGCTCTGCCACAGAGCTTGTTACAATGTGTTTAACACATCACCATTCCTTCATCCAGGGGCTTGTTACAATGTATTTAGCACATACCCTCACCCAGGGCATCCTTTGCATGTATGTCTGTGGTGGGAAGAGTTCTGGTGTCACTTTACTGATGGAAGGGCCATGCCGTGATTTCTGATATTAGGGGAAAGAAAGGAAAAATGGGCTGGAGTTAGGGCTAAGTGAGCATAGCACTGTGTAGCACGCATGGGTTCCAGTCTCAGCACTGAAATTTTTTTTTTATTCCACTTAATGACTAACAGCTTTAACCTGGTGTCAGGGGGACATGCCAGGAGACTACAGAAACTATTTTCTAACTTAGATGTCTATGTTTGTCAATTCTACTAAAATAGTTGGATTGAATCTATATTAATTTTCCAGGACTTCCATAACCAAGGTGGGTGGTTTAAAACATCAGAAGGTAGCTGTCACAGTTCTGGAAGCAGAAATGCAAGGTCCACCATGCCAGCAAGACTGAGACTAAGTCCCTGAAGGATGGTCTTTCCTGCCACTTCTGGCTTTTAGCAGCCCCTGGTGTCCCTTGGCCTGAAGCACATCAGTCCAGGGTCTCTGCCTGTACTCCACATAGGGTTCCCTTTGTAACTCTACATGCCAAAAATTTCCTTTTCTAACGAGGACGCCAGTCATATTGGATTCATGTCCACCCTGATATCCATAAAGAATCTACTTCCAAAAAAGGTCAAATTCGCAGGTACCAAAGATTAGTACTTTAACATGTCTTACAGGGAGACACAATTCTACCCAAATAGTCTGCCCTCTAGACTTGCCTCCAAGTTGATGTCCTTCCTATGTCTTGTAGGTCAATAGGCCTACCCTGACATACTCAGTTTCAGCCCAAATGTCATCATTTAAGTAATTTAAGTCAGCAACAGGCAAGACCTATTGTGTGATACACCCTGGGGCAGAATCTAGCCAGCGGGAAATCTTCAGTCAGATGAGTTATTTGCTTCCAAAGTGCAGTAGCAGGATAGGCACAAGATGCCAATCAAAGGGAGAAAAGGCAAAGGCAAACAGGGCTCGCAGGTTTTAAGCCAGTCTGAAACCCAGCAGGGAAAATCCTAGTGTTCGAAATAACTGATCCTACAACACTTCAGTTCTTTATGTGGCAGATCTTACTGCCATACCGTTTGGGTGTGTTTCAGGCAGATCCTTTTCCTGCCCACCTGGGTACCTGGCGGTGATGGTGAATTGTCCACACGTATCCTATGCTCATTGGAACACATGTGCTTCTTTGCTGATTTCTAAACCCTGGGTGTGATGGCCAGTCTTCATTGTTAACCTGCCTGAATTTAGAAGCTCCAGGGAGACACATCTCTGGACTTGACAGAGGGGGCTTTCCCAGAAAAGTTCAACTCAAGAGTGATGACTCACCCTGAAAAGAGCTGGAACCATTCCATGGGCTGAGATCCTAGGGTGAAGAGAAAGGGATCTGCCAAGACACTTCTCTCTCTGCTTCCCCATCTGCCCCCCTTGTGGAAAAAAATCACAGGGTCACTACTGTAAGCCATGAGCCAGCCTGCCTCTATCTTAGGCTTAAAAGCCATCTTATAGTAAAAACAAACTAGTTTCATTTCTATTTATGATTAAATCTGTTTCTCAAGGATTGGGCTATTCTCACCTGTAACCTTAACTACAAATGGCTCTGTATTGCTTCTCCAGGAAATGGCAATCACACCTTTGTTTCAAAAGGTTATTATGATCAACTATTATTATGGCCACCTGTGTTATGACTACCTTACGATCACCTTACAATCATGTCTTTGTTTCAAAAACTTAAAATGACCATCTCACAGCCCTATCTTTGTTTAGAAAGGTTGTTATGACCACCTTGTTATATTCTGTTCCTGTAACCCCACCTATTTTGCCCACAAAATCCCCCATTTAGAAACACCCTACCTCTGAGGTATAAAAACTTTGTCTGCCTCATGTCCAGTGCTGACCTCTTGAACCCTGCCTTAGGAGGAGGCACCCTGTGTACATGAATAAAAAAGTTCCTTTAATTAATTGCTTGCCTTATTTAATTTGGCCATGATGCTTTGGGTTGGTGGTCTTTCTCTTCCCATCTTTGGGATTAACATAAGCTACTCTTGCCTCCAGTGTGTGTGTGTGTGTGTGTGTGTGTGTGTGTGTGTGTGTGTGTGATAGAAAGAGGGGAGAGGAGAGAATGAATATCTTGCTGTGTAGCCCAGGCTGCTTTTGAACTTTGATTCTAACTCTACCTCCCAAAGGCTGTGACACCCCTAGTTCTTCTTTTATCCACTGGCTGCCCACCTCTACCCAGAGCAATCGCTCAAGAAAAAGTCAAATTCATGATAACAAAACCCTTCCTTCTGAGCATGCTGGCTCCTACCTGGAATCCCAGCACTCAGGATGCTGAGGCAGGACTGCTGCCAGTTTGAGGTCAGCCTGGGCTACATGGTGAGTTCCAGCCCAGCCTGTAATACAAAGTGAGATCCTGTATACAAACCAATCAAACACATACAAAACAAAACCTTCAAATTTCTCTTCTTTTCTCTTCTCTTCTCTTCCCTCCCCTCCCCCTCTCTTTCTTTTTTCGAGACAGATTTCTCTATTACAACTCTGGCTGTCCTAGAACTCACTCTGTAGACCAGGCTGGCCTCAAACTTACAGAGATTTGACTGCTTCCTGAGTGCTGGTACTAAAGGTGTGTGCCAACAGCTTCCAGCTCAAAATGTTCATTTTCTCTCTACTGAGGTTTATAAAGCACACATGACTGCCACCCCACGTATCACCTTCTGCAGGGGAGAGGACTGCACCTCAGAAAGAAAGCTCTGGTCCTGGCA